>JAOQMS010000003.1:20017283-20038910 GCA_027563885.1 Erythroxylum longipes
CACTTTCTTCCTTTCCACTCTCATCCGAATGCTTCCCTGCTTCTATTCTTTTGCTTCTTCATTCACGCTGCCTTCTGTTATAAGGACATGTTCACCATACCTGTCCCAAAAGTCGACTTTACCCTTGTCATTTCTGCCATATACCGAAAATGCCTCATGCCAAGAAGCTTCGGATTTCCATGCTTAAGTTACTGAAAAATCTGTCATGGGGCCGACACCATTCCCCATCTATACTAAGGAGAAAGGTATTCGTTCTCGATCCCTTCACTCTAGGCAAATTGTAGCTCCTAGATACTTTGACGTTGATACAGTAGATAGGCTAGAACTGCGTGAGTGGGTAGAGAACTTAGCCGAGAGAATCCAGTAAGGCCAGTTCATACAGTTCTAGTTCCCTGTTTATGAAGAGCTTACACTAAAATTTTTCACGTCCTTAACCTTTGACCCTAAGAACATGAGAGAATTGTGGTTTAGATTAGGAGGCCGAGCTTATGAAGTGAATGTTGAACTCATGTGTGAGATATGTGGATTCCCCGAATCCACCAACGTTAATCAACATGATGATTTCTGTGTCTCCTAATATTGGTATGAGTTGATCGAAATTGAGCGATTCTACGCAAAGAATGTGCACAATAACATTATCCTGTCCCATGAACACTTTCTGTTCTACAAATTTATGTGTCAGCTGGTTTCTAACAAGTCAGAAACCAATAAGTGTTTCACTAAGGAACTTTTCATGCTGTGGTGTATGGACCACAGTATCCCAGTCTGTACCTCCACCCATGTCCTGAATGCCCTTGCTACAGTTCTGCGCAAGCGAAGGAACCATGATGGGGTACATAGTGTATGCCATTGTAGAACATGTTGGTGTGGAACGAAAGGGGTTAACAATTCACCTCCCTGACTTCCTCAACCATTATCATTTATTTCAGGCAGAGATCATCCATTCCATAAATATGAGTCTATAGGAGATCCACGAGAAGACACATGTGAGGACCAGGGCAGGTCAAGTGAGCTTGAGTTTAGCACCGCCTCGATAGGAGGAATCAACGAGTGAGGAATCGGAAGAAGAAGAAGAGGAAGAGCAAGGCTGGAAGAAGGTATTGGATGCAATCTCTGAGTCTAACAGGAAGCATGTGGAGAACACCAAGACACTTGTGGAGATGGCGTATACAACGATGCCAGAGCCAAGATATCTGACGGATCCATCGGTATTTCAAGTCTCAGGGTGTTCAACTGCCACCTCCGACACCGTCACCACCTCCATCCCTTTGAGATATCTGACGGATCCATTGGTATTTTGAGTCTCAGGGTGTTCAACTGCCACCTCCAACATCGTCACCACCTCCATCCCCTTAAGATTTTTGTCTAAGCTAAAATAATTTTTCGTTCCCAAATTAGCCTTCAGTTCTATTTTGTCTTTATGTTTATTTTTATTTTTTTTATTTTATTTTTATTGTTCATTTTATCTGTTCTCTCTTACTTTAATTTTTGCCTTTCCCCTTTATTTATGTGTTTGTGTGTGCTTTATTCTCACATTGAGGACAATGTGTTGTTCAAGTATGGGGAGGGGATTAGGTGTTTTATATTGAATGTGATTTTGCATATTGCATGATAATACTAGGTTACATTGTGTGAAGTGTACGAATGTGACAATAGCTTAGATTGAGTGAAATTTATTTAATTTTGGAAATATTTTATTAGGTTGTGAACAATCATTAGCCTGCGAAATTAGTGAATTAGGGGGATTTGGATGAATATACAGTGTAATTAGGATTTAGTTGAAATTTAGCACCCTCTAGATTGTCACATTCATTCATAATTTGAGATCTTTTAGGTTAAGTAGCTTAACTAGTATGTTTTCATGAAAACGAATAGCCAAAAGCAACAAGGTAAGCAATAAAAAAAAGTTTTATTAGTAAATCACTATTTCACTAACCTTCAGTTATGAATAGAGCTAGTAGCCAGTTGAAAACGTGATGTAGCTGAGTAACTGGATCGACACGCATCATAAATGTGTGCCTTCGCGTAAAAAGGCTATAATGACATTTCAACCAAGCTGTTTAATAAAATGACTTAGTTGAGTAACCAGATCAACATTCATCACAAATGTTTGCCTCCAAGTAAAAGACTAAGTCCGATTTTAGGAAAAAAAACCTACCCGGCTTATAGTCAGCTTGAATTTTCATGAAAATGTACTTAGGAACAGTTACAAAATCTGAGGGACCGAAAAATTATTAATGTGTGTGTACAATTAAAAAAGGTAAATAAATTAACACTTAGGTCTCAATTAAGTTGTATATTTAGTTCAAGCCCCTAGACACATATTTTGTTTGTTAATGTTTTGACATAATTGAATGATTGTGTTCTAGATTAAATTTATTTCATGAAGTCAGAGCCATTGCCTCATTAGTGCATTGCGTGTTATGTGTTTTGTTGTTTTGTTTACTTAAGGACAAGCAAACGTTTAAGTATGGGGATGTTGATAGTTGTGTAATTGAATGTGTTTTAGGGTTGAATTTGTTACTTATTTAGTGTGAATTTGAGTGGTGCGTGTGCATTTCAGGTGTAATTAGGTTAGTTTGTTTGTTTTAGTGTTTTTGTGGGTCAGATTAAGTCTTTGAGCTTAACTGTTATATTTTTGAGGTGTCATGATGCGTTTGTTAGTGTTTCAAGTTAAACAGGAAAGAACGGCGAAGATTCGAGGAGTTTTGACCTAAAGCCATAGGTCACGATCGTGCACAATAGACCATGATCATGACAGAGAAAGAAGAGACACCGGCAACCAGGCCATGATCGTGCATTGCAGGCCACGATTGTGACAGAGAAAGAAGAGCCACCAGCAGCAAGGCCACGATCGTGACAGAGAGAGTCAAGTCAGGCCACGATCGTGCACATTGGGCCATAATCGTGATAGAAAGGTTAAACAGCAGGCCATGATCGTGGCAGGTAGGGCCATAATCGTACCCTACATCGAGCTGACAAAAAAAGTCAATTTTTGTGAGATTTTGTGGACCTTTCGACCCCGAATTTTGTGGACCTAGGGCTTCCACATAATAAATAGAACATGATATGACAGCCACCAGGAGCTTTTGGGAGAGCGTACAGAGTTGTGTGAGAGGGTCTTGATTCCACCAATTTTAAGAAAAACCTATAAAGAGATCAAGAGATTGAGGAAGGGGACAAAGGAAAAGAGACACGGAGACGAGCTAGATGCGCGTACTTCCCAGAACAGGTGGTTTCCCACTATCGCCGTTCTCTAAATTCCATTCCCGACAGTATTTTCCATTTATTTCAGTTTTATTTATGTATAGAATTGAAATAGGTGTTGAGAATAATTGTGTTGAATGCTGAGTTATGTTTATACTCACCTTCAGATTTTGACTCTTGAGATTAATATAAAGTTTACTCGATTGTGTTTTTATTGATTTGATTGTGATTTCAATTATGTTCTTAATAATTTGACGACAAATTAAGAGGGTGAGCCAGGTAAAAATCATCAGTTTGGGCTAATGATTGTTAGGTGAATCGATAGGTAAAGAATTGAGTCAAACTAGTATAGTCGTGTAACAAGAGATCGATCATAGATTCCCGATAGGTTAATAGGCAATTTTAGAACTAATTTAGGTTTTGGACTAATTACGGATTGAGATATTGCAATTCCCATAATTTGGATTAGGGATTACTAATTAGGTTAAGAATTATAACTCGAGAGAGAGTAATTCACCCTAGGACTGCCTAGACTCGTTAATTCAATAATTGCATAATTAGTTAGGTTTTCTTAGTTTCGAATTAAAATCCCCTTTCTCTCCCTTGTTAATTTCTAGGCCGATTTTGGGTTGGTCTGTGATATTACTATTTTATTTAATCTTTGGCACTTTAATTTCTCATTTTTGATTATTTATTGATTTAATTTCTGCATTAGTTGTTTAATTAGGTTTATTGCAAACTTAGTTGCCTTAGATTTTAGGACTAGTTTCCTTCCTTGTGGGATCCACACATTAGGTATTACATGAATGACTCGTGCACTTGCGGTAATTACCAGGGTTATAAACAGTAACACTTAACGCATATAATCTTAAGTGAACACACTCCTAACAGAAGAAGATGATACCAACGACCTCTTATCAGGGCCATTACTTAGGAGTCTCTGGTCAAAGCAGTTATGTGTCATGAAGAGAGTCTTCAATGACACATAGAGTAATGAGATCCCAGGACAAGAACTAACATCACTTGGACTAGATGTAAAGTAGTCAGTCTAATGGAAGTTGACACATAGCTGATACTCTGAACCAAGTAGGGTATAGTATGGTGAAAGGACAAATTGCACAGTAATTGTCTATGGAAAAGTTCGTAAGTTGGATAATTAACTATCGAAGAGTTCATGTGTTAATCCACTTACATTTCGGTAAATTGGCAACATGAAACCCTTCATAATTTTCTTGAATTAAAAGTTAATTTAAGTGTCTAAAATAGCCGAGAACCTAAGGGTCATATGCATAAAATATCGGATGAAAAAATTGTGTGCATGGCTATTTTTAAGTAGGCCACAATTGTGACCGAAGGCGAGACTAGTTTTTAAGTAGGGCCACGGTTGTGACCGAAGGCGAGGCTAGTTTTTAAGTAGGGCCACGGTTGTGATCGAAGGCGAGGCTAGTTTTTAAGTCGGCCACGTTCGTGATCGAAGCCTCGACAGTTGATACATAAGTGAGCTCTTCACTTATGTACAGAAGGTTTCTTACTAGTTCTTACACACTCAAGTGAGAGAGAAATGGCTCTAGAAGAGAGAGAGAGAGAGAGAAGAGGTCTTGAGCTATGCTCATGCAATTTATGCAATTGTTGTATAAATCTAATTACATGCAAGAAACAAAAGGTAAAAAGTTTTAAATTTCATGTTCTTATTATATGTCTATGCATGCATGTATGATTCTAACTTTTCAGGGTTGTCATGGTGTCGGAATATAGATTCCGACACTTTCCCTGCATTGTCATGCATGTAATGCATATATACATGGCTAACCCAACATTAGGATTCTTAAAAGAGTTTCTATAAAAGTTATACCCTCTAAAATATTATTAACTATAATAATAAAATAAAATTTAAATATATAAAATTAAGAGAATATTTTATAATTCTAAACGTTATTCAAAATTATATTTAGTATTGATCAAAACTATACTCAACAACTAGAATGAATTTTGGTATAACTATACTCTTTTCTATTTTTAATAATAATAATAATAATAATAATAATAATAATAATAATAATAATAATAATAATAATAATAATAATAATAATAATAATCATGATGATGATGATGATGATGATGATGATGATGATGATGATGATAAGAAGAAGAAGAAGAAGAAGAAGAACAACAACAACAACAACAACAACAATATCAACATCAATAACAATAACAATAACAACAACAGTAGCAGCAACAACAACAACAACAATAACAATAACAACAACAACAACAATAACAACAACAACAACAACATCAATAACAACAACAACAACAACTACAACAACTACTACTACTACTACATGAACATCATCAGTATCATCATCAACAACAACAACAATAATAATATATAAGTTTGTTTGTTATATTTGCAACTGAAAAGGCCTAATTTTCCTCATAATGTTTGACAAAAAGTCTAAGGTAGCCCCTATCATTATCTTTGATATAAGCTTAACCCCCAAACTGGAGGAATTTACCCAAAATTGCTCATTCTTTCACTCCCCCGTCAAATAAATTTTACGTCCCTATTAAATTGAGTCACTTGGGCATACTAGATAAGGTCAACAGTCAAGTTGTAGTTGACGTGTAATTAAATATTATTTTTTAATTTTAAATTAATTAAATTATTTTTAGAAATTGTAAACTAAAATATTAAAACCAAAACTTAATTTCCCCTAAAACGTAGTTTTTCCTAATTAAATCTATCCCTAATTTTCTTTTGTTTTCCAACTTCTTTTAGACTAGAAATAAAAGAACATATAAGATATCCTAGCCACAAATGCTTCTCTAACACCAAATTCTACACAAACTCATTAAAACATTCAAAACCTTTAACTAATGAGTGCATTGAAAGATTGTGAGTATCAAAATGATCACAATGAAGGAGCAAGCAAACTTACCAATTGTTGTATTAAGCTCACCACTTAGAACTGCTTGAGTGATGATAAAATCAATTTGTTCAAGGATCTGGTAAATAGTCTCAGGAACTTGAGATGGTTTAGACTATTTTCTACCAGACAAGTCACAGGCAACACGAAATGCCATTGCTAAAACACACCTATTAGATTTTTGTCCATTACTTTTAGGCTTATCAGAGTGAATCACAAACCCTTGTGCCAAAATGTTTGTGCAATCTGGATTTCCACCACTTGCCACAATGCTCATAATTGATGGATCCATAGGAGCATAAGCAAAGTAAAACCCAACTTGTCATTGTAGCTCTCTTGCAAGTACGTAATTTCAATTTTTTGTAAAGAATGTAAATTAGGCCGATTCTTGTTCATACATGATCTATGTAAAATGCAAAATTTTCTTTTGCTGAACTTACTTTGAGGACATAGAGTAGGTTTTAGGTTTAGGGCATGTTTGGTTCCGTTTCTTTTTCCGTTTTTTGTTTTGGTTTTCATGAAAAAATAAACAATTCATTAAAACATGTTTGGATGAGTATTGTTGACGTTTCTAGTTTCTAAAAATTAAAAAAAATTGCAGCAGGTTTATAGAAAAGTAAAAAGGACATTTTTGTAAGATTTTAAAACAATTTTTTTCTCGTAAAAACCATACGTACCAATTTCATTGTCTTTTATGTTTTTTTCAACCTTACTTTGCATTCACTACTTTATGCTTACTCCTTCGTCTTTGAGAAAAGGTTAACAATGCAGGCAACAAAGATTATTTTTTCCTTGATGTATTAATGTTTGTTTTAATGGTGTTCTCTACAATCCAGAAAGGACCAGTACTAAGTCCAATGTTTTTTCTATGTCTCTTAGAAGTTGAAGGTATAGGTAGTCAAGTCAAGCTGATAATTGAACTCATTATTGAGCTTTTTTTAGTTGGCAAACTAATCTGACTTCTTCAATTGAGGATCTTTTCCGATAAACCTACCTGGGTATGGTTTCCTGCTATTGCTTCATTTCTTGGTTTTTTTCATTATTCCCTGAATCACATGGTATTCTCCTATTTTTGCTTCTACCACGCCTCCGTTCGAAGCTCCTCACCACCGACGCCTCCTTGGTGTCACCATGACCAGTAACGTCTCACGTCGTCATCGATGTGCATTGCTGCCTCCTCCCATTGTCTGCTTCCACACATGGGTTTCATAAACCCTCTCTAAGCTTCCCCATTCAATAGTTCAACACTGTTGGTGATTTTCAAACAAACGTAGGCAAGAGATAGACACACAAACCATAACATAAAAACACCACCAGAAATGCAAAACCAGGACATCAATAAATTTCCAGAACGCATAATTATATTATAAGATTTTCTAATTTATATAATTTTATTATATTCAATTAATATGTCAATTTTTTTAGTTATATAAATATACATATATTTTATTTAAAAATAATTTAAAAATAATATATTATATTAAAAATAATTAACATAAGAGCATAATTAAAAAAAATAAACTAAATATATTTTTGTTTTTAGTTTTTTTATTACAAACCTTACGTATTGGATACATTAACTTTTTTATTTAATATTTAATTACATATTAACTTTTGCATAGTGATTTATTATACTTGGTATGTTGGCCTAATTTAATAGAGGAACATTTTTTAGGTAAATTGTTCAAAATTGATATTCTTTGAGATTTTTTGTCAAATGTTAAAGGGTAATTAAGGGCTGTTTGTTTCTTTTTTTTCTTCCATTTTTTGTTGTCGTTTTTGTAAAAAGAAAAACAAGTCAATAAATCATGTTTGTCTAAATCTGTTGTAATTTCTTGTTTCTGAAAATAAGAAAACTGCAACATTTTTATGGAAACCAAAAAATAACGTTTCATTAAATTTTGACAATGCATTTTCTTCGACTGAAAAACAACAGACTCCTGTTTTTTTCTCTATCATCGTCTATAGCAAACCCATCTTGAGCTCATATATTTTACGTCTAGTTTAGATATGTATCTAAAAGATCAAAGAGTGAATTTGGGTATTATTGAATGTGAAGTTCAGAGCGCCGAATGCGACGGAGGATATGGAGGTGCCGGAGGCTGAGTCACCGCCATCTCCTCCTCCTGCACTAGAGAAAAGCGAAAGTAGTGAAAGAAAAAGAGTTTGGTAAACCATTATTTGGGTCATCATAAGTTTTAAGGGGCAGAGTAATCTACACACGATTCTGTTGCATCTAATTTATCTAATTCAATAAAATCTATTTAGGTTTGGATTGGTTTAGGTTTTGAAAGTTTTTATGGTTAGTTTTTGGCACAGAGCTTATGGTTTTGATGCTAAAGATGATGTTTCACTCTATCTAAATACTTATAATTTTTTATGGGTTTGGATTGGTTTGGTTTTTGAAATCACAGATGAATTACAGTCGTTATATGATAGTTTTAAACCAATTGATAGAGGGTTTTGATTTGGGATGCTCAATATCTCAAAGGTAAAGCCTTTTAGCATAATCAAGCTAGAGAGAGTCGTAAAGAGCCACCTCTTATCGAGAAGATTGAAAATGAACTTATTGGTAGGTCCCAAATCTTGAATCTTTTCACTGTGATCGATGATGGGTGCATTAGAATCACAGGGTTTATCATCAAAGTTTGAAACTACTTGTTTCTAACTTTGTTCTTGGATCTCTTGGTATGCACTATTGAGTTTCTTAACTGTTGATATATTTTATATGTTATTATATATTTGTTTAATTTAATTTGATATCTTAACGTTTGCAACCTAAAAACGGGAGTGATAGGATAAAGAAGAAGCAGGCAATGTGTGTATATAGAAAATAGACACCGACAATGATCAACTGTGATGGGTTGCAATGGCTTTTCGAAAGTCGTTAATGATAACTTTTCCTCACTTCTCCCAAATTTGTTAACCTTTCACATGTACCCTTCTCCATTCAAAATAACAAGCATAAAAAAAAGGCAATCGATGGATCCACGAATCTTACCTACTACAATGTAGAGGAAGTCATTTAGGAATAACAAAGCTTGTATTTTGTTCTGATGGAATGAATATCAACTTAGAGAAGCAAAGTTCAATTCTTGATTGCAGAAGATTATGTAAGGCCCAATTTTTGTTGGTTTTTTGTGTGTAGAAATTAGTGAAAAAGTAGAGTAGGGAAAAGCTTTTCTTGTTATATGCTTATCAATAACCTTTAGTGTTCAACCTCATCAATTAGCCTTTTTCTTGCTTTCTTTGGTCCATTTCTTGTCAAAGTTTTGGCTGACACATTCACTCATACCAAGGTTTAGCAGACCCATTGAACAAATCTAAAACTTAAAAGGAAGATCTAAGCTTGAAGATATTCTTTTCCACTGGATCATAAGCCAAATGTTATGTCAACCTTGCCAGTTTGAACTGAAATTTCACATTAGTTGCATTCCTCATGTCAGACTTACATTCAGTTTTGAATACTATTCTAAACACAAGTAGTGGGCATTTTCTGCTAAGTACAACAATTTTTTACACCTGTTGATTATAGTTTGCTAATTAGTTAAAAATTTTCATCTTTAGACTTTGATCTAAGATAAACATAAAAACATAAAAATACTTCACACGTTTTGACACAGTAGACATTGCCTTGACATAATTGTATATACAATTAATATACAAATTTCTTTAATCATATGAATTTGCATATAGTTTATTTCTCACTATAATGAGAATTAATTTCTTTTAAAAACATCACATATTATATTAAAATAATTAACATAAGAGTATAATTACAAAAATAGAAATAGGATGATAAAATCAAACATGTTTTTGTTTTCAATTTTTTATTACAAATATTAACCAAACAAGTTTTTATTTTCAGTTTTTATATTAAAAATCTCAATCAAACATATTTTTATTTTTAATTAAAAATCAGAAAACAAAAATAGAAAACAAAAACTAGTTCTGTTTCGTTCTGTTTATTTTTTCCATTTTTCGTTGTGGTTTTCATGAAAAAATAAACAATTCATTAAAACACGTTTGGTTGAGTGTTGTTGTCATTTCTAGTTTCTAAAAACAAAAAACTGCAACAGTTTTACGTAAATGTAAAAACGATGATTTTGTAAGATTTTAAAACAAGTTTTCTTGTATTCTAAAACCGTTTATGTGCTGACTCTTCTGCATCTAAATCTGTAAACCCAAGCCTCTAGAGATAAAACAAGCAAGGTTTAAGCTGGTCTCTCACACTACAAACCAACAACTTCGGGCACTTCTTGATGACTTTCCTAAACTTTTTTTTAGGACTTTAAGATTAGGGAGAGAAAATCAAAAACTAGGTTGAGGTCAGTTCTGATGTTGGAAGTTAAAATTGTAGGACAAATGCCGAAGATTCTAGGCAAGTCGCTTTGGTGGATACCTTTGGATTGGAGAAAGTAAATAATGGAATGAATAGAGTCTAGAGAACCAATATGGAGAGAGGGATTTTGGGACAATTCTTTGCTAGAGTCCACACCCATTAGTTCAAGGTAGAGGATCTTTTCCTTGACTTGGAAGGAAATGTTTTTATGGACAAGCTTTTAGAGAGGATAGTCATAAAGGATGCTTTTGGGTTTGACAGATAAATATGTAGTTGAATGCTAAGAACTCTAGGGTGGACGAGCTAGTTTTTGGAAAGAGGAAAAGAAGAGAGCTTGCGAAGAAGAAGAAGAGTGAATAGTAGTGTGGGTAAAATATTAATTTGTCTAATGAGTAAATAGCTAGTGACATGAAAGAAGAAAAGAAGAAAGCTTGTAGAGTGGAGAGATGATTGAATAATAGAGTAGGCAAAATATTAATTTGTCTGATCAGTAAATAGCGAGGGAAGAACAAAGAGTAAGAAAAAAAAGAGTAAATAATAGGGTGATCTAACATATTAATTTATTAAATCTTTTGTTAGAAATTAATTATGGTTTTTTAATTACAAATCTTAACCATTGAATTTTTTATTTTTCAGTTTTTATATTATAAATCTCAACCAAATATATTTTCATTTTTTAAAGGAAAAAACGGGAAAAAAAATAAGAAACAGAAAAAAAAAATAGCTCCTGAAAACCACAAACCAAACCAAACGGTCCCGCTTTAACCTTTCACCTAAATTCAAAGGAGTTAAGTTTGCAGGCGGAATATTTTCTTTTCGAGTTTCTGCCCCGAAACGCCTTACCGATTCGGAAGTCAGGGTTTAGTTTACCAGATACACAATAGACTTAACTTGTTCTTAGAAGTGAGGAGGCCATGAACGTTGTGTGTAAAGAAGCGCTTAAACGAATGTATCTATCACGATCAAGAATGAGAGATGGTGCTGCCATATTTGTGCTGCTGCAGTCATCATCTTATACCACTTCTGCCAAAAATTCCAAGCCCACAACAGACCCATCTTCTTCGTCGTCATTACTATCGTCGTCGTCGTCACCATGGCCCAGGCCGAAGGAGATACCGTTTCAGGCAAAGGTGGCTAATTCTGTGAACCTTATTGGTTATTTGAAGATGCCTGTTCAGTTTCAAGCTTCATCCAACGGCAAGGACTGGGCTGCCACTGTCCTCACCCTAGACCAACCTTCTCCTGTTTCTTCCCATTTCTGGTATTATTCTCTGTTTACTTGTCATCCCTTTTAACTATCTCTATTTGGGTCTTTGCGTTCGTTGCTTTAACCACTTACATTTTTTAATGTAACAGGATATCAATAACATTTGAAGGCGACTTGGCTCATATTGCTGCTTGCCACTTAAAACAAGGCGACTGCGTGTACATTTCTGGGCAACTAACCGCAGATCCCCCTCCTATCAGTGTCATTCAGGGTCAGACCCACATCCAGGTAGTAATCTACCGTACATTTTTAGTGTCATAACCTTTTCCTTTTCTTTTAATACTAAACTTAATTTTTGGACTTGAAGGCAAAGTGACCTCTTTAGATGGTCGATGGTTCAGTTAATAGGAGACATTTATAGCTTTGCAATCCCACCTACGTGCAAGAAGCTTCTTACAAGCTGTTATGACAGGGCTTAGGTTTTCTATCTCTTGCATGCAGTTATTTGCTACCTGTCAGTCAGATTCCGAAATGACTTTTAGATGATAGTATTCTGTCAATGCAAACGTAATATGGCGAGAATGTGTTTTAGGCTAGTAAAACCTGTAGTGAATAAATTTTTAAACAAAGTAAAATAGTTAGCGAAAGAAGGAACAACTGACTATTCATAATTGCAGAGCTTGGTTGATTAGTAGGAGTTTTAATCATGTACATTCACTGAGCAGTCACTGTTACTCTTTGTTGCTTTAATTTGTGACATATATTACTGGTGGAGACTGCCTTATTATATAAAATGATTTTGAGTTGATTGTAAATGCCTTAAGACAAAGTAGTTGAGGAAATTGACCAAAGAACAGATTGGATCCTTTAGAAGATCTGGAATGCAGGAACATGTCTAGATGTCCTTGAATATACTTTTAACAATAACACAGAGAGAGAGAGAGAGAGAGAGAGAGAGAGAGAGAGCATATTTAAGTCAGTAGATCTCATAGGGGGAAGAGATGCATGGATTGATTCCGTAGATAGGTTGATATCTTCTTCCTTGTATTGCAAAATTGTACAAAAAGCGGTATGGTATGTTAAGGCAATGTTGGGTGGGAGAGGGAATACTACCTGTCGTTAAACTGAAAAATGTTGAAAGTGAAGTCATTTTCTTTTCTTTGTGACGCATCTGTGGGAAGTGACCTTCTTCCATAACTATAAAAAATTAGCAGTTGCCTGTGTAGAAAGAGAAACATCAGCTTCAAGCTTTTCCTCTTGTAAAATGTCTAACATTTCTAGTATTTAGCTGACATTTCTGAAGTTTCTTTGATACTGTTCTCAGAAGTTCTATGCCAATTCCGTTTGTGTCTTAGATGTGAAAGCTGCAAAGAATACGAATATGTTTATGACAATAGTGGACATTGGGAATTAGACTAGAGTCACTCAAGTTTTTAGACGCATACCAAGGTGATTTTGATGATGAAATGCGATGAACTCCATGAAGTGCTATTCTAAAGCACCCTATATTTCACTGATTTACACTTGGATGATTAAAACTGGAGCAGCAGGTGTTATTTCCATGTGTGTGTGTGTGCATGATAATATAGTACTTGCTGTAAGATGCAGACAAGGGCTATTGCACATGTATATGGTTGTAGCGTAAGAACTTGTAAGAAGTTAGACATTTCATAGTTGTCACACAACCAATCATTGAAAGGAGTAGTCCTGGTCACATTCAAACTTCTTCTGCAGGTTCTGGTGCATAGTTTCAACTTTGTTTTGGGGTCGTCTAGAATAGATATAAGCTGCACGCCTCAACTGAAGGAAAAGAGTACCTTCAAGAATTATGGTAAATCAATATATCAATATCTTTTAGAATTAAATCCATATTCTCTTTTCTGAATCTGCGATACGAACTTAAGATTTGTTTTGTTGTATATTCTCCCATTGTCTACTTATATAAAAGTAGACATTTATTATCCAAATTTTTGTCTTGCCTTTTGTTCCCTTTTTTACCTTTTCCTTTTTCTTTCTTGGTGAAGTGTCTTAAAAAGCAGATCAAGGCTTAAGGATCAACGTGATGATCAATTAGAGTCAATTTAATTTCTTAAAATAATTAAATAAATAAAGATCAACTTATGACAAAAAAATTTAACAATCTATTGATTTGAATATTTGCTTTTTATATAAATTCTTATTCATTATAGTTTTGTTCTAGAATAAACAATTTTCATATCAACTCTTCTCTAATTCTTTCTCTTACCACCTTTTATTGACATTAATAGTACTTAATGGCTAAATATTCAGAAAATATATATTTTTATGTTGTTAATTTAGTTATTTTGGCCTTTTATGATTTTGGATATTAACATACTAAAACTTTTGGTTATTTTAACCTTTTACCATTTTAGCCTTGAAACTAGTTGTTGAATAAGTGAGGATTTAATTAATAGGCATGAAGAGGACGTTATAAACTATTCCCACCTCTCACAGCTAGCAGTTTTCCGACCCGAATCTAGACTAGCTTATAACTATATTTCAAATCTTGAAACCACTTATCTAAAAAGAGGTAGGTAGGAGTTGATTGGTAGAACTAAAACTAGTATGAGATGGTGTTATGAACAATTATCATCTTTCATAGTAGCCATAAAGGCTAAATATGTTAAATTAAAAGAGCTGGTAGTGTTCATGAAATTCTCACAAACCATAGGCAGTGTCATGATTTTTACCTTTAATTCTAAAATATGTTGCATGTTATCAAATCTTTTATGATTTTAACTATTTTTAATCTTCCAGTAAAAGATCTTTCCTAATGATTTCATATTAGATCTTATATTTATATTTGTACCAAAAGATACATTATAATAAGGTCATAGTTGTCTTGAGTGGTAAATGGTGTCATAGTTGTCTCGAGTGGTAAATGGTGTTAGGGTTTATTCCAAATAAAGACCAGTTGGAACGGTCTGGATTGACCTGTTCAACCACTCTTATAGCCTGTCAACCCAAGTCAGGCTGTTTCTAGACAACTGCACTGACCACTCCCCCGTTTAATTGGTCTGACTGGCCAGTTCAGTCAAGGTTTTGCAGCCGTGATTGTGGGTTTGCATGGTCAAGCAGTCATTATGATAAGTCCTTCCAGAATATTGAAGAGGAATACATGTTTCTCTCTAATCTCATTTCAGTTCTACTTTGTGGTATTTATTTACTCTAATATTAAAATGCAATTAATTACTATTGATTTTAATCGTGATCATTGAAGAAACGCCATTTAATTTGTTCATTCATGCCAATTCGTAGTTCATTTTACAAGCAACTTTCTAATACTGCCTTGAATTTTCTTCATGTTTTTAAAAACTTTCTGTGTTGTCTTCTCTTACACTTGTATGATTTCAATTTTTTAATATCATGAATTTCTTAATGAATAAATTGAAGAACTAATCTCAGCTCTTCAGAAGTTTGTGATTGTTCTTCCGTTCTAATTTAAATAAATATTATCTGTTTGAATATTGTTATCAAACATAACGTTGTCCTCTTTTTGTTATTACTTCTTTACATGAAAATTTTGTGTTTTTTATGCTGTGAGATAATTCATTCATGAATTTCTTGCTCTATGTACATGTCTGTGCATTTACATGTATCATATATACATTGTCAGATATGTGTGATAGTTATTTGTTGTTCAGTTGTGGCTGACTTATTTTTCAGTTAGCACGAAGAAAGAAGGTAATACTGGTTTGAATTCCTGGATGGACCTTCTTCACAATTCTAAAGAGTGGTGGGACTACCGCATTTTTAAGATCAATGGATTGGTGATGATTTCATCTCGTCAATGTTCTCTATAACTTTTGACATTAGCTGCAAATACTCATGCGCCCTATGCATTGTTTGCTATTGTTCTGCAGTTGAATTCCAAATATCCTGATTTGAAGCGCAAGGATGGTAACTTGGCTCTTTGGCTTGATAAGGCACCAAGCTGGATTTTGTCAGAGCTCAAGAAAGTTGAGCTTGATGTCCCGACACTCAATTTACGCAAAGGGAATCAACAAAAAGGTTTAAAATTTTCCTTATTTGCTTGATTTACTTCAACCTACTAGTCAAGCACAATGTTCGCACAGATAGATGGATGATGTTCAGTAAATAGTGTGAATTAGTTCATATTGGTTTTGTCACAATGTATACCTATTATAGTTGTTAAAGAGAATTTGGGTATTTTCTGTATAGATGATGGAACAGTGAATAAACAACATCATTCACAGCAAGTAAAGTAGATAAACAGATGCTAGCTGCATGTTTTGGCTTATATATGGACATGTCTGATGATCATGGGACATGAGAGAAGGATATTTGCAAGATGTTTCGACCATTCAGATTATTTTGACCAAAACTCGATTCAATAAGTGAGCTAGATATGGGAAGAAATTATTCTTATAAAGATGCTTCACTGTGAAAACAGAGACGAGGAACTACCTTTTATGTGTCGTAAACTGTTGCCTCTGTGCATGGATTAGATTTTGACAGTACCTCTTATTTGTTTTGTCAAGAACTAGGTTAATAGATACAGTACTTTTAGTCTGCTTCTATATGATTTTTAATGTAGCAACACTACTTTCACCTGATTGTCTACTTGTGTCAGACAAGACTAATGAGTTTTTCCGAGTTTTTTGTTTCACTGGTTGAGAATCAAAGGACTGATATTGATTTAGGACAAATAGGAGAATTATTAACTGGTAGCGAAGAATCACAAAATTAAGAAATATGGCTGATATTAGGATGCTAGAATATCAAGTTTTAAGGTTGGATTTGGCTAAGAATACTGAAATTTTAGATTTTGTATAGCTGGAATTTTAAGGTTTGATTGTTGAAAATTTCGGCTGAAGATTTCAGGATTTAATGTGATGGAAGTTAGGATTTTGGTTGCTGGAATTTCGTGTTGAACACAAAGAATGGAAGGTAAGAAACTAGAAATTCCTCCTAGTGTCTAAGAATCACTCTTAGAAGAAAACATCCCACCTTCTAGTTGAAAACTCAACTTTGTAGAAAAATTGTAGATTGCTTATTATTATTGAAGGGCTGAGTACATATATATATAGAGTTCTTAGAACCTTATTCTAATAGAAAAAGGTTCCTAACAAATTTAAATTCTATTCTGTTCTAATAAAAATTTTACAAGTCCTAAACAACCAGGATAGCATATTTAAAATAGAATAACATATTTAACTTCCTACTGCTTCCTATCTAATAAGGAATCTTAGCATAATCTAAATTGTAGCCCTTATCTTTTGTTGTCAACTCAATTCCAAATCTTCATCCCACCAAATTGAGGCTTGTAGTTGACTAATTTTTCCTCTTTTATTTCTTCTATATACTTTAAGTTCTTTTGCATCAGATATGCTATTGAGTTGGAAACGATAAAGACTCTGCTCTTGCTTATTATCCTATAGTTCCACTTTTCTGTATGCGTGTGCGTAGGACTAGAAGAGACTGATGTATTTTGCAGGAGCATGTTATCTCGCTTTTCAACTGATGCTGCAAAGGCTGAATGTATTGAATCCTTAGTCATATCTTTGATCTGCTCACTTTGAGAAGATTAGTTCCTTCTGTGTCTTGAGCACTTCTGCATTTTCCATTTAAAGGCACCGTAGATGTAAAGAAAAATGGAATTCAATCCTGTTCTTGGCATAATATGCAAAAAAAATTATAGACGATCCATCGTCATTACGATTCCATGTTATAAATTTATTTCTAGAATCTCCCTGATAAAAGAAGCACCATCAGACTTTCAACTTATGCCACTGTTTCTTTGCTAGGTTGATGGCACTGGATTCTATGATACGCCCAGTTTGTCAATCTTAGTGGCGGGCTTAAGTTATTTACAATAGAAGTCTTTTGGCTTCCAACAAACATTCATGACCACATTCTGTTGTGAATAATTTGTTCATTACTTGCATATTATCCTTCTTGCTCATTTCTTTGGTTATCGATTAGTTATTCAAATATTAACCACCATAAGTTCTATATTTTTTGTCTTTATGTGAAGCCCCAAACTTGATATAGCGGACATTGCTTGGTTCAGAAAAAGTAGGCTAACATGTATAACAATTGAGCGTTTAGTTACTGCCTCTATACTCACTGAAATGGATGTACTAATCAGATATTACTTAAGTTATTCATATGTTGATGTACCCTTGGTCTTCCTCTTTAGGTAGTTCTCATCTATGCATCTTTTTACCATAATTTACTGGGAAAGGAATACTCTGCGTTGTTTGCGTTAGCTTCTCATTTTCAATTTGCATTCGCATTATACTATTTCTCTAGATATTTTTATATATCTTTTAGTCTTTTCCATAACATCCATCTAGTGGGTACAATCAGGGGATGCATATTGGATGGACTTGGTGGAAAACCCTGCTAAATGGTGGGATAACAGAGTTAATAAGGTAACATCATGGATCGTCAGTTATCTAGCACATTTGTTTATGATCTACATGGTTTTCACACACTTTGTTTAGAAAAATGTGAGAGGTCCTGACTTCAAGCACAAAGAAACTGGCAAGGGACTGTGGCTTAGTGACTCACCGGATTGGGTTCTCTCAAGATTGCCTCCCTTGAAACAAGAACAAAATGACTATGTTGATAGGAGGGATAGGATCCTTTCTTTATGTTGATTATGCATCAGTTTGTCAGGTTTGACTAGTTTACATTTCTTGAAGTCTAATATACTTGCAAAGACAAACGTAAAATCTTGGCTTTGCTTACAGTTTACAATTCTATTATTTTTTAGAAATATGGTTTTTCATGAGGCCATAAAAAGTGAGCATTTCAGTGGAGAAGAAGCCTTCATTCGATCTATAATCTCATGTTTAGAGCTCTGTGTAAGTAAATGATTCAGATAGCCATCTGAGATGATGCCATATGTTTCTATTTCGATATAATTTTGTTTACTTTCTGAAGTTCCAAGCTCGTTGGCAAGTAGTAAGAGGTTGGATCCGTTATTACGGTTTAGTAAATGCTCATGCGAGTTAACATGTGTGACACACTGACAGTTGTTAAGTAATGCTGAGGTATGCTCATCTGCGGTGGGATAAGGTTTTGGTACAATTCTTCATTTCCCTTTTTATTTCATAGGGTCATTGAATTACTTATTGGTTAATACATTCCACTCCACTCTCGCATATAGCAGGTACATTTTTCATTTTTATAGCAGGAGTGGGATTTAAATTATAATAAGATAATTAAAGTCCAACGACTTCAATTGTAAATTTTTTTGTATACTTTACACCCGCATTTGTTACCGAGTGTCGGAATGTATACGTAACACCCACGTTTGTCACTAGCGTCAGAGCATCTTTTTCAAGAATACTCTCAACACTCTGAATAATGTTTTGATAGGCTTGTAGACTTGAGACCACTCCAACAAATCCACTGTAACTTCATTCTACAACGTTTGGTACCGTTTACGAAAACATGTTTGAGATATACCAAATAATGGATACCTATAAAAGCAGTAAGTCTGCAAACCTTGTTTAAACAATCGACCCCTTTAAAGTTCTTTGGCCCATGAGTGGCCCGAGGATTATGGACAATTGTTGCAAAAGAGGCATCAAATGCATGAAAGGAAATTGATTAACACCCAATAACTATTCTCAAAAGGATCCTCATCTACACTCGTATGATCATTACCATTGGAAAATGGCACGTGGGAAGTAAGCTTGATAGCCAACATTTTGTTGATGTGCTAACGGAGCCATTGATGTCCATGTTTAAGACGCCAACTCTAGATACTTATATGTATGATGACCCTATCGATCAAGTGCACTGATGTAGAATCTTACATGACATGTTCGATGCCATAAAACGCAAAGCCTTCTCTTTAACTTTGACTAGTGGGACATGATCATGATTCCAAACCTTGCCTTCGACTTTACTTATGTTACACTTAGCGAGCAATAGGCATAGACCCAGAGACTCCACCTACTTGATGTATAAGTCAAAGGATGGAAGAGAGTTTAAGAGATTATCTACAACACTATAATTTTAAGGCAACCTTGATCTTTGGTTTTGACATAGAGGTTGTAGCACCAGCCTTCACAAATAGACTAAGTCTTGTCAATATTTGTGGAGCTAGATGTAGAAAAAAAAAATTCTTTGTTTAGAAAAATGTAGATCATGGCACATACAAAAAATAAATAGAATTAGAAGATGCTAAACATAACTTAAGAAGCCCCAACAATGAACATAACAAAATTAGAAAGAGCAGTGGAGTGTGTGTATGCATGCTAGTACTAAAGTATTTCCCATTACAAATCTATCATTCACTAACTAGGCAAGCGTATTAATCGTTGGTGCAATATAATAGCATGTAGGGGTAAAATCTCACTAAGAACTTTTATGGATTAGAAAACCTAACAATATTACGTAGCCTAAAGATAATTAATAAATTTTAAAATTTTGAATAATAAAATATATAAAAAAAATCTAAAAACTAGCCAAGACAATCAATAATAAAATTATTTATGAATAGAGAATTCAGTCAAAAAGTTATGGTTAGATCAATACTTTTTCTATTAGTATTTTAGACATCATGATTTAATTAACCTAGTATGGATATACTCTTTGCATATATATAGGATCTCTTAGACACTAAAATTGCACTCTACAACTATCTACTCTTTTATTAGTTAACCGATATCTCTACCAAACAAACAAGCTAAATGCATTAAGATTTATGACATCCTATGAAAGGTTTCACCCTAACACTAGAAAGATCACGTAAGTCTGTCTTGAGTACCACATTTAACCCCTACTACCTAAGTCATGGTCAACTTGTAAGCAGGCTATTTAATATTTGCTTAATTGATTATACATTTATCTCACAATACTTAGTGATTGATGCTATGAAATATTTAAGAAATTCATTTTGGTTCATATTTGGTTTTAAGTACAATTTGGAAGCATGAGAGCTAAAGTAAGTTAAAAGCACATTCTTTGAGTTATCCTCTTGATGGTCACACTCAGTTGTCCTTGTGGAACAAGAAGGATACGGATTAGGGTAAAGATAGGACAAGAAAATCCAAGGAAATGAAACTATTAAGATGATCTAGAAGATACACAGTCGTGTATCCAATCGGAAGATAAATGTTGACTTCTGTGTAACCAATCGTGTATCTCCATGATTTTCAGATTTTTTCGACTTATAAGATTTGATACACGTCCTCCTCATAATATTAATTTTTAATATAAAACGACATTTGAGCAGCTGGAGAGAGATGAATCATTTTGGGACAGAAATGAGGGGCAAAGCACCCATATTTTAGAGATCCATGGAGGGTTAAATTTTCCTAACCTAGTTTGGAAGTGAAATCGACGCCGAAGAACACATTTGGGCGTATCTACATTGTGTTTATGGTTCTTTCTCTCTTTAGGGATTGTTTAGTTTATCCTTTACTTAATTGATTTGAGTATTCATATACGAATGATCGTTTTTCTCGTTATCGTTAGATTGTTTATGCATGAACTCACTGCTAAAATCATTAATACAATAGGTAATCGTTGTGTTTCGATTCATTTGTGGCAACTAATGACATTGAATCATTAGGATAACGTAACTTAGGTTAAATGACTCGAGCTTGTATGGTTGTTGCCTAAATTGATCTATTTTCCTTATTCGTAATGCAACTATCTGACTAAATCTAGAGACTTTGTTCTAGGTTTTCCAATAGCTAGGTTAATTAAAGGGCTTTTTCCATTAAACACGATCAAAGAAAAAATCAGGATTAACAGAGTTTGCTGTTAATCTACAATCAATATTTTCTAGGAGAGGTATAAGGATAACAAAATAATGAAATATGCTTATTTGTGTGTAGGTCAAAATTGAACCAGAGACTAGATCCCTAGCACATTCATCATTTTTATCACTTTTTGATTGTTTGCTTCAATTTTCTTTTGTTAGTTTAATTTGATTT
>JAOQMS010000003.1:20050326-20063383 GCA_027563885.1 Erythroxylum longipes
AAATATTAAAAATAATTTATTTTTAAGTTTTATTTAATTTATAATAAAAATATTTATTATTATTTTGAAAACAAAAATTAAAAATTTACAATAATTATAAAAGTTGAAATAAATAAAATAAGTAATTAAAAAACTTTGGAAAAAAAAAGAGGAAAGAGAGGAAGGGAGGTTTTAAAATTTTTAAAAAATTTTACAAAAAAAGTCTCCTATTTTTTAAAATTTTTTGTGCCGACCAGTATTTGGCTGATATTTTGAATACTAGACGGTACCGACCGATACTATCCAAAACAGGCCAGTACTAACCTATATTTAAACTCGATATTACCAACCCTTTGTTTCATATCAGTTTTAGTCTGGTAAAACACGTTCTGGTATTCGTAATCACGATTGAACCAATTAAATAATGCTGACATAATGATCCAATTAATGCTAACTAATAAAATTTGACTTTAATAATTTTTTAACTTATTCAGTATAATTGATTAAAATGTGCGTTTTACCATTTCTTTCTAATAGAAGTCTAATAAATGATTTTTTCTAAAAAATTGATAACTATAAATTTGAAAGATTAACAGAGAAGTTCTTTAATAATTTTTATTAGTTAGGTACTACTAATTTGAATTCATTTATCAATCTTTTAAATAAACTTTATATGACTATTTTAACATTTTCCTTAAATTTTACACTTAATAAGATTTTACTTTTTTAAAATTAAATTATAGAAATATGATAACTATAATAATTCATATTAAATAAAATAGTGTTTAGTTACTATTTAAATTTATTATATAGATTAATAAATCACTAATTCTAATTAATACTTTTCTAAATAATAAAATTTACGTGATCCTAATTATTATTAATTTGTGGAAAAAAGATATAGTTTCATTTATCACAAAAACAACTATTCTTGTTGTTCTAAATTAATTCATAATATTAAAAATTATGAATAATCTTTTATTGAATTTTTGTCAAAATTTTTAATATAAATTGTTATGTAGCCAAAGCCAACTATTCTACATTTGAGAATGCCTATATAAATAGCCAATTACATGATAATTTATATTAACAAACAATTCGACTTTTTTTTTTAAAGTTAAATAATACATTCCAAAAATAATTAATAGAGTTTACATTTTACAAGCTCTCCTTATAAAGGGAGTTCACATTAAGCCCTTAAAGACCCAATATCGTAAGCGAAGAAAGGAAACTAATAAGAGACTACTAAGATCATCTTTGGATATGAAATCCAGGATCGATATTGAAGATGCAGACGTCATAAAATTCTCTTAGCTCGGCTTAGGTTGAGCATAGGGTAGAACTTATTAATAAAAATTAAGCTTCGATCAACTATTGTCATAATGACTAGAATTAATTATTTGAATAATTGACACTTATAACTTATAAACTATTTAATATTTTCACGTTTAGTTAATATGAGATACTTTAACATTCTCCATCAAGTGCAACTGGGACTAAACATCTTATTATCGCTTGAAATAAACAACCAGATCGGGCCACTGAGATTAGACATTCATATGGATAATTGAGAAATTAATAATCTAGATCAAACCTGCTCTAATACTATATTAAAATTTTTAATATTGATAAAGTGTAGAGCTCATTAACAAGAATTGAGTTTAGATTAACTATAATAAAAATAACTAGTTCTTTTGATAATAATTAACCCAAACTCAATTCTTATTTATTTTAACAATAATTAACAAAGCTCAATTCTTATTAATAAATTCTACACCTTACTAATATAAAAAAATTCTAATAATAGCCATTCCGAAGCTCAAAGGGCTACAAGTGGTTTGGATTTGGTTAATCAGGATATGTTCTCCAACCCATTGGAACAACTCATGCATTACCTTCTTGTTGGTTCTTTCTCGCCCAATGAAATAGTCTGGAATTCCTTTCATGCCATGTAATGTAAATAGAGATACCACAAGCGATAACGCGTATGGTTTTGGCCCTTCTGAGGAGCTGCTTCTTTGTTCTAGATTAACGATAGTTCAGGCTAGCTATAGAACATCAACAAAGCTCCTACGTTGTGTTCCAAATTTTTGCAGAAAAATCACCCCTGAAAAAGAGATTTTGGGTTATTTCATGGTCTTCCTTACAAAGGCAGCGTATTTGCGAATATTAAGAAAGCCAAGTTTAACTGTGGTCCTTAGACGTTGTGTACATATTAGCCACATTTGAAAAGAAATTTTTGGTACACTAGACATTGTTGGAAAATCAAGACAGGATCTAATCTAAACCTTTTTATATTTTATTTTTCTTAAAACCAAAATCACTTTGGTTCTATAAAATAATTAATACATAAATCATAATAAAATATAAATCTTAATTCGTACTTTATTTCAAAATTTGATTAGTTTCTTGTCGTATTCCTTACGTTGTATCTAAAATTAGTCCATCTTAACCACCATAGCCGCACAAATATCCAATTTTTAATGATATCTTAGAATAGGTTGAGAGAACTCTATAACTCTAGTAGAAAGGTTTAAGCAAGAATTGTTAGTTTTCATTAGAGCTTAAGTCTATTTATAATAGTTTTTGAACATTTTAGCAATTTAATTGAATTAAATTGCAATTTCAATCAAATTTTAATTAGAATTACAAATAATTATAATTAAATACTAATTGTATCAAATAAAATTCAGTATCTTATATTGATTCTTATTTATTAAATATCTCTTTTAATTATAAAGTTTCTCAAACTTGATTAAAATATTTTTGCTCTCTTTAACTTGTTCTTTATGTGAGACCCATTAAGAACCAAAATACGTTGACAATGGAAATAAATTATAATTCTAAATCATATTTAGGTTTAGATAAATTAAATTATTTTAATTTATCTTTAATTCTCTAATTAAACGATTTACATTCATAGATCAAGATTGACATCCAGCAACACTTCATAACCATTTAAACATTTAGGAATGTCAAAGTGATTTTGACTAACCTTTTCTTGCATAATTTTTCCATATAATTTAATCATTCCATCATATAATGTTTCGATTAGAAATAGAGCATGGAATTAATGTTTACTTTATTTTGAGTTCAATCATATTAGCTCTTCACTACTAGATATTGATCCAATTAATAACATTTGTAAAGTACTATTTTACAAAGTGTCATTCTACTTTGGCCAAGGATTTCATAATCAATACTAATCGAAAACAACAGAACATTCTCCCTAATTATTTTAGGGTGATGTATCTTATCCTGATCAATTAATTACCCCCATATAGTTCGTGTTATATCCAATGACAACTAACTGAGCTATCCTTAACTAAAATAGGTCATAAGTAATGTCAAAACACAGTAATCTCTATGCAAGATAACTTTTGAACTCTCAAGTCAAATAATGACTTATGCAATCATCATAATGAGAATTTCTATAGACATACAAGTAATGTTCTAAATACATTTCTCATATGGGGTCAGTTAAGTGAACTTATTCTCTAATAAGCACCCATATATTTGTTTAAGTATTTTTATATTTTATCCTATAAGATCGACTACTTCCTTTATAAGGAAAAACATAATGCGTAATAATCTTTTTATGTTATGTTAATATTCAGTCTTAATAAAAACAAAGACTAAGAACAATTTAGGGATAATACATAAATGCAATATGAATCCCATAATTAAAATATCATCATAGTTTCATTTGCAATGTATTATTATCCCATGGACTTTATCATACACATCTAAATATGTATAGGATAAAGAATGTCTTTAAATTATTTTGTCATTAAACTACAAACAACTGATTGGTTGTAAGGCATAAACCAACAATCTCCCACTTGTACTTAGCCAATCATTTAATTATCTTATTCCATATCACCATATGACATTCATGCTACTGCTGGGATAGTGACTTAATAAGAGAATTCTACAAAATTCTCTATAATGAGCACTTATTTAAATGTTATAACTATCATCTAATTATCATCATAATTAAGAGAAATTTCCTAAATACATCCTTGAATTTTTTATGAGACTTAGCTCCTTTTATATGCCTAATGGCTCAATGTTTCACAATACATTACTGTCTTGAACAATGCAAATAGATATATCAAGTTCATTAAAGAACTTATTGATCCAATTAGTCATTTCCACTAAATGAAAATTGTATTATGGCTTATTTAATAACCATTGCTAAATTGGAACCTTTCCAATCTCTAAATAATATTGTTATAACTAAAATATACCTTAATCAAGATTCACTTCTAAAATTAATATCCTTATCACCTTGAACTCAAATATCAACTCATACATAGAATAATGGATATATTTAATACTTCATAAGTATTAGATATCGCAAATACTAAACATCTTTAGTACATTATCGATATACTTGGACTTAGAATAGGTAAACAACTTCCATTATATCTTTATAGATCTAATTATTAGAATTAAGTTATTAGTTTTCATATCCAACGAGCGCTGTCTTAAACAATTATATTTTCAACAATTGAAAATTAGAATTATTGTTCTCTGTGAGTAATATGTCTCTACATACTCCCACTGAAGAAGACAATTAAACTCCTACTAACCTTCTCGTGGATATGATAAATTCACAATCATCTATAAAACAAACTCTTTGAATTTATCATGAAAATGAATATTTCAATATCTTGTAGCCTTTCAACTATACATCAATTGTATCAACAAAGAACTAGTTCCAATTAGATATATTGTCATGAGATTTGAAATTTTCAAATTTTATCTTACTCGCACTACTTATTTTGAGAACCATTCTCTTATAAGTATACAATGAAACAAATAATTTTTTCAATAGGTCAGTAAGATTATATTTAACCTTTTGGATATCTCATAACCGCTTATTATCCAATTTAGTTCTAAACTTAGTAAATACATGCTTCAAATAAGCATCACATCCTTAAATTATTTAACTTTTACTCTTTTACACTCTTAACATTCCATATCTAATATGAAATCTTATTAATTAATTCAATTGGAATTATTGAAGGTAAGTCATTGTGTTAGGCATAGCTATAGGAAAAATAATATTACATCATACAATATCTCATATTGTATTTTCCTCCTTATATAAATCCATACTCTTATAGAATTTTGTTATAAAGGTAATCACCTGAGAACCTCATTCCCTATAGATAAATGAAATTTAAAACTTACCACAATGATCCCATCAGATTGCTTAAACATTGTCAATGGTTTATTTCTACTTAGATTTAAACAATTTGAACTTTTCAAAAATTTAAATCATTATTTTATTTAATATATATGATTATATCACATAAAATCATTAGTAATTTAATGAAATATAAGTATCATCCTTTTATAAATTGTTATTTCATCTAATACATCATATGTATAAATTTAACAATTCAACACCACCATCATCTTTTCACCAAATGTTGATTCGGTCATTCTTCAACTTAACAATTTTCACAAGTTTTATATGATTAATAATCAAAATGATACATATATACTTGTATGTAACTCTATGATTCTCATCATGTTGATTTAACCAATATGGCATAAAAGAAGAGTCTCGGTTATCCAACTGTTCATTCTAGCCACTTATTTTAACCATAAGTCTCCTTTGATACAACACATATAAACTATTTTTATAAACTTGGATCAACTACTTTTACTTAAAAATTTATTTCTTATCATGCCTTAAACATTATAGTAATGTTGAATCTAAATTCAATATCAAATAATCACAAGCATTAACTAGAAATACATATGATCTCTATCATATCACATATAGACAAGAAGAGTCATGCAATCATTTCTTCTAATGATAACTATTATCATTCTATAGCCAAGCCTTTAATTGATGTCCACATTTATGCTTTTAGAAAGCTAAATTCAATAAACCAAAATTTTCAAAGTACTATACCTTTCAGGTCTACTCTATGTAACCTCTTTCATCTTGCTATCATAGTTTTGAAATACATCTTAGATGTTATCATTAAAGTTTATGAGACATTAATCAACTCAAAATATTAATACATTTTGTCATCTATATAATTTTAACATATCTCTAAAACTTTGTCATTGAATCCTCAGTAGGAATTATAGCAAAATTGCATAAAAGACATACCAATCTTCTATCTCAGTTTGAGAACTCTTCCCAAATATAACTGATGGCCAAGAATTTTGGTTCACTAAATTAGTATCAACTATACTAAACAAAGTAAATTCCACTCAAAACATAATATAAATGTAAGAAAAACAAGTAATTAATTATATGTCATAACTACCAAATGAGATTAAGAATTTAATCATGTATTTGGTTACTCGTACTATTTTATTCAAAATTATACCCCTCATTACTATTTTGAAAGATTACTCTAATCTTTCTAATGGGCTAGGATCCCATTCAAATTTAGCTGATCTTAAGTTTACTCAACAAACCAACTAAACTTAAATTAAGTAGTTAATAACTTTATCAATCACAACTTATGTGACTCTTAGATCTATTATGTGATAACTCTTGCCAAAACACATCTTATATGTTATTCCTAACCCTGCCTCTAAATTCATATGATTATGAGTTCGCTCATCCAAATAACACAAATTTGGCTCAGTAGAATCCACTATCATAAGATTAAACATATTTAGGTTAAAGCGGCCTTGAGTTTGTTCAACAAGCCTGATAATAAACAAAACTTTGGTTTATTCTTATAACAATAGAAGGCAACAATCACGCTTCCAATGTCTACTTACTATTTTAACTAGGGGTTTAATTTTGTTCGTCTCACCAAACTAAAAATCGTATGTAAAAAATCATACAATTCAACATGTATCTAATATATATTGTATATTATATACATATATATATATATATATATCAAAAATTAAATAAAGTATGCAACTTATGCACTTCTAATCAAATTATATGCATATGAAGCTTCATTTGATTATATTATTGATCTTCATAATATAAAACAATATTTTCAACCCTTTAGAAAAAATTAAATTAGACTAATTAAATCCTAAATAAATTAAGTTTCTATTCCAAATATAAACTTAATGTGAATGTGATTTGAAAACAATTTTCAAATCTATTTGAAAACTATTTCTAATTATCTTGACTCCTTTAACAAAATTTAATTGAAAACAATTTTCAATAAATTGTGCTTCTTACATATTATAATTTAGAAAAACTCCTTTTGAAAATTATATACGTAGCGCACTCTAATCCAATTACAAACTATTTCTAGTCTAATTAGAAATTACTATTTCCTTAATTGGAAAAGTATTTTCTAATATTAAAAGGAAACTACTTTCAAAATTAAATAAATTGTTTATTTAATTAAGAAAGTCATTTTTATTATTTATTCAAAAATTGATTTCTTAATTTATTGGAAAACATTTTCTTAATAAATTAGAAAACTAATTTTCAAAATTATTAAAATTCTCATTTTGTTAATTCAATCGTTTAGTATGTGTTTAGGTTAGAATTGTGTTAGTTTGTTAATTATTTGTGTTTAAGTGTTTTTATAGGTTAGTACAAGTATTTGAGCTTAAATATTATGTTTTTAAGGTAACTTGATGTGTTTATTAGTATTTCAGGGTTAACATCGAAGAATGGAGAAGTTTCAGAGACATTCGGGCTGAAACAATAGCCTACAATCATGGTATAGACAGAAGCACTAGAGTTGGCCCACAATCGTAGCCTATATGCCATGACCATGACAGAAGCCTAGGACATGGCCCACGATCATGGCCTATATGCCACGATCATGAAAGAAGGCTCGGATGTGGCCCACGATCGTGGCTTGCAAGGCCACGGTCGTAGCCTGCGCCGAGCAGACGCGCAGACACTTAAAAATGTCAAGTTTTGAGGGATTTTTTAGACCTTTGGACCCTAAAACCCCTAAAACTGCTCAAAACACAAAGGATATTTAAATAACAAGACAAAGAGGTAGAGGGAGCTTTGACATCAACCACTTTTGAAAAACCGTAGAGAGAATTCATCGAGAGATTGAGAAAGAGAAAAAGGAAGAGATAAGTGGAGAAGAAGCTGACTCGATGTACTTCCCAGATCGAGTTTTTCGACGTCACTGCCTCCCATCAGCCGTTCAAATCATATTTCCTATTTATTTTCCATTTTATTATTGTATAGAATTGGGAATAACAGTTTGACGATAGGATTTTTGTATGTTGAGATGTTATAAACTCACCTTCGGAGTTTTATCTTTGAATTAATGAAATCCAAATGCTTATGTGTTTACTAGATTTGTTATGGTTTAATTATGCAAGTTCATAATTCAATAATAAACTGAGAGGGTAAATTGAATGAAAATAATTAAATTGGGAAAACGAGAGTTAGGTGATTTAATAGAACAAGAATTAAATCAAATCGGTAAATTGGGCGAAGAGAGATCTTGCATAGGTTTCTGATAGTTTGTTAGACAACTTCAGAACTAATTAGGATTTTGCATAGGTTGTTAATTGAGATATTGCAACTTCCATAATCTGATTAGGGTTTATAATTTAGGGTTAATGGTTAAAACTCGAGAGAGAGTAATCAACCCTAGGATTGTATAGAACCAATAACCCGGTAATTCATAATCAATTAAGTTAGCGTTAAGGATAGCTAATTTTCTTTTCTCTCAATTGGGAGTTCTTTTAGGTTGATTCTTATGTGTGTGTTGCAACTGCTGAATTATTAATATTTTTCATGATTGATTCTTATTTTTATTTGATTGATTGAATTGAATTCTCATTTTAGTTTTGTTATATTTGAATTTCTTTGATTTGTTCTGGCCTTAGGTTTTAGGATTAGGTTATCCCTCCTCGTGGGGTCGATACCTTAAGTACTACGCTAACGAACCGTGTGCTTGCATATTATTGAGGGTTTTATTAAAAATTACACACATCAAACACCCAATTAGTCTTTTGCATCTTTTGAGGGAAAAAGACGAAAATCAGTGGATGATAGAGGTGCTACTGACATTTCTGATGATCAGAAAGATGAGTTTGGCAAAAAATAGAATGTCAGGTCAACTTGAATAGATGACAAAAGTCAGAAATGTGAAAGAAGGGAAATATTAGGAAAAAGGATAGAAAAAATGGGACCAAAATGCCCTTTGAAAAGAGAGGAAAAGAAGAATGAAAGAAAACAAAACACCAGATCTGAAATAAGCTGGAAAGTGGAACTGAAGCAAGGAACATAAAAAGGTATTTTGGGGAGAAGAAAAGTGAGTTAAGGTGGGAGGTAATGAAAGTAATAGGAAGCTAGTTGGGAGAGAATTCAAATCTGAAGGAAGCTGGAAAGTGGAACTTAATAGAGATGCAGAAGGTAATTTGGGAAAAAGAAAAGAGAGTTAAGGTGGGAGGTAATAAGAAAAGGGGATGAAAGTAGCAGGATTCTAGTCGGGAGAAGGACCAAAGAACCTGGAAGAATAGTAGAGCTCCATCTTGAAGGAAAAGGTTGGTTGAGTGTGATGCAAAGATGAAGGATGTTATATGATGCAATATTATTGCTTTTATGGCTATGCCTAGTACAATTGCCCTCAATAGTTCTAATTAAATCAATTAGAGAGATTCCATATTAGATATGAAATGTTAAGTCTTTGAAAGAATCAAAGTTAATGAATTAAGGATGTGATGCATAAGTGAAGCGTGAACTATCCACTAAGTCAAAAACTAAATTGGATAATAAAAGGTTATGAAATATCTAAAAGGTTGGATATATTCTTACAGACTTATTGAAATTGTTTGTTTCAATGTATACTTATAGGAAAATGGTTCTTAAGATAAGTAGTAAGAGTAAGATGAAATTTGAACTAATGTCTTTGTTGATACATTTGATGTATAGTTGAAAGGTTACAAGACATTGAAAGATTCACTTTTGTGATAAATTCAAAGAATTTGTTTCAGAGATGATTATGAATTTATCATGTCTACAAGAAGGACAGTGGGAGTATAGTTGTCCTCTTTAGTAGAAGTATATAGAGACATATTGCTTATAGAGAATAAAAAATCTAATTTCAATTGTTGAAAATATAATTGTCGAAGAATAACTCTTGTTGGATATGAAAAGGTAATAACATAATTCTGGGAATTAAATCTATATAGATAGATTAGAAGTTGATTAACTATTCTAACTCTAAGTATATAGAGAATGCACTAAGATGTTTAGTATTTGACATATCTGATACTTATGAAGTATTAAAGATATTCATTATTCTATGTATGAGTTCATATTTAGGTTTAAGCTTATATGGATATTAACTTTAGAAGTAAATCCTAATTAAGGTCTATTTTACTTATAAAAAATATCATTTTAAGATTGAAAAGGTTCCAATGTAGCAATGCTAGAGATGAGCTAGTTTTAGAAATAGTTTGAAGGATACGATAAGAATGTGATCAAGCTTTGAAATAAGGTATAACTTAAGATTCACATTTTATTATGATTTATGTGTTAATCATTTTATATGATTAAAGTGATATTGCCTTTTGGGAAATTAAAATAAAAATTTTCTTAATTATTTCGTTGTGGTCAATATTAGATCTCGTCCTAATTTTTAAACATGTAGTTGGAGTGTCACAAGGTGGAGAGGAAGATTGGTTGTAAAAGTGTGTTCCCATCGTTGAAGATTGGTTAGTTGAATCAATCATCTATAAGATTTTAAAGGGCTTACTTCTTTTTTGATCCTTTGTGAAGAGTTTCTTGGTATCCCCAAGTACGGTACCAGATAATTACAGATTAAAATTGAAAGGCCTACAAAAGATTTTTGTGGGCACGTTGACTTTTCAATTCTTCAATCCTATAAAGCATCAAAGCAGTGATCACTTATCCCAGGAGGACATTCTAATGCTCAAAGTAAGAAGAAGCTGTTGAGAAACCAGGTCAGTATCTGATCCCGACCACAGCGGAATAATTACGAAACTTTTTTGTAATATTTGATTTCCCAAAAACTAAGATCTCTTTAATTTTATAAAATGATTAACATAAATCATAATAAAGTAGAAACTTAACTCATACCTTATTCCAAAGCTTAATTTTTATCTTATCATATCCCTCAAACCGTTCCTAAAACTGATCCGTTCCAACCACCGTAGCCGCACAAATATCTAGCCTCTAACAGTATCCACAGAATGAGTTGAGAGAACTTTATAATTCTTATAAAGATGGTTAAGCAAGAAGTGCTAGCTCAATACAACTTAAGCCTATTTATAATAAGCTTTGGACATTTTAGTAATTTAATTAAAGTTAAATTCTAATTTCAATTAAACTTTAATTAGAATTACAATTACAAACAATTCAAATTAAATACCAATTATGCCCATGTAAGATTCAAAATCTCATATTGATCCTTATTTATTAAATATCTCATATTTAATCATAAAGTTTCTCCCACGTTGCCTGCTTCATCCTCCATCGCTGCACCGTCCACTGCCAACCCAATTGAAGCCATCCATGACATCGTGATGGGTCTCGTCAGCGACGCCAACCATGGCGTCCCAAGTGTCCTCGCAATGGGCGATGCGAGCGACGCCTCTTATTGTCACTTCGTGAGCGACGCTGCTTTCTGGATGGACGACAATGGCCCATCTTAATTAGTAAACATAAGGCAAAAATTGCAAGACAAAAATCAAATTTTTAGATCCAAAATCAAGCAAATTCGCAAATGCAAGCCACCAAAAAATGGAAAACAACTAGAATCCACATTCAAATTAAAAGAGACTTATTGAATTGGGTTTCATAAATCAAGTGGCTTTGAATTTTTTGTGTTTCCAGAAACAAAACGTAAAAGGAAGCATTCTAAATTTCCAGAAGAGAGAAGACTTTTTCGTTATGTTTTCCAGATCTGGGTTTTTTGGATTTCTCTAGCTACAAAACACAACTATTAAGCCTTCTCCAAGACTCAAGCAAAACCCACGATTGTGTTTCTTCTTAGCATCCGATGCCATCGCCAGTGGCGACATTCGCCACTGGTCACGAATAAAACATCAAATTCACGCCGCCTGTGGGCGCGTCTCTAAGCTGACATCGCTGGTGTTTTAGGGACCTTTTGATGCCCCCATAACTTTTCAGGTGGGGCATAAACTTGCCCTTCACCCTCGGCGCCACTGGTTCGAGCAACCAAGTTCGCCCCCAGTGCGCGATTTGATCGCCACTATTTTTATTACGCTTAACAAAAAAATTCCCAAACAACATCGCAAACCTCTTACTGCAGAATTGTAGAAAACATTCTAGTCTTCGTAGTTTTTTTTCCAGAATTCTCAATCTGAATATCTAATTTTGTTGTTTAGGGTTCATATTGTATTAATCTGAAACACCTTTCAGATTTTAGTTGCAAACCTTTTGCAATACAATTCCAAAATTATAGCTAATAAAAATCAAACAATTTAATCAAATTATAAAAATAAGATCTCCTCTGATACTACTGTTGAGAAACCAGGTTAGGATATGATCCCGACTGCAGCGGAATAATTATGAAATTTTTTTGCATTATTTGACTTCCCGAAAATCAAGATCTCTTTAATTCTATAAAATGATTAACACAAATCATAATAAAGCAGAAACTTAATTCGTACCTTATTCCTATGCTTGATCTTTATCTTGTCATGTCCCTCAAACCATTCCCAAAACTGATCTGTTTCAACTATCGTAGTTGTACAAATGTCCAGTCTCTAATGATATCCACAAAATGAGTTGAGAGAATTATGTAACTCTTACAAAGAGGATTAAGCAAGAAGTGCTAGCTCCATTGAGCTTAAACCTATTTGCAATAAGCTTTGGATATTAAATACCAATTATGCTAATATAAAATTCAATATCTCATATTGATCCTTATTTATTAAATATCTCATATTTAACATAAAAGTTTCACAAACTTTACAATAAAGTCCAACTTGATTAAATTAACTTTGCTCTCTTCAACTTATTCTATATGTGAGACCTATTAAGTTCTCAAATATGTTAGCAGTGATTGTAAATTGTAATTCTGATTCATAATTAGAATTAGATAAATTAAAACTCCTTTTAATTTATCTTTAATTCTCCAATTAAACAATTTATAATCAT
>JAOQMS010000003.1:20063483-20084599 GCA_027563885.1 Erythroxylum longipes
GGAAGAATTAGAGTTCGGATACAATTCTACCCTGAGACACAAACTTTTCGTGATAGATCACATGTGACTGTGAATACAAAATCTGCTAGTAGTCGAATAGGAGATTAGGATTCATATTGCCTTGAGGCTTCTAAAAGGTATGTCCACTTTCAGATTTTCTTAGTATCAGACAATGTACCTACGAAAGCTTGTTATATCATAACTTTAATGATACAGTACCAGTCAAGTATTTAAGAGTCGTTTAACAATTAAAATTAGATCGGACGATGGAATCAACATTAATTAAACTCTTGAAGTTGACTTTTAATAATCCATTATCAGTTTTTGTTTTCAAATTATGAATAATTTGTTAACTTAAAAGTTTTCAAGTGAAGTTTGTGAACTAAAAAATCATGCGATATCATATGATAATTTGACTTTGAATAATATCCGAGTGTCACAATCCTCTGTCCTAACAATAAAAATTTTCCTTCACTCTTACTCCCACCCTCCACATATTTCCTCGTCTATTTCTCTCTTTCTACCTAAAACCAAATATTTCAGATCTACATCTACCTGAGCATGAATAGATAATGGCATGTCGTTTTATACTTCATTAAAACTCGAAACGCGTACATGTAGCTTGTCGTTTCAGTCCTCTCAAAGTCTCTCTTTTTAGGCCTAAGGGGAAGTCCCCACCACAAACAAACCCATTCCCTCTCCTCTTCACTCTTCCTTTACTCTCTTTCTCTCTCGCTTGGTGATGGATAAGAAGAAGATAATGGCGTGTTTGCTGTGGGCTTTGGTGATCTTATGCGGCGTTGTGCAGCAGGTGAGATCCGACGCATCGGATCATCGTTACAAGGTAGGCGATGATGTTCCCCTCTATGCCAATAAGGTTGGCCCTTTCCACAATCCCAGGTACTTATGTGTTCTTGATTTTGTCAATCTTTTCTATGACTTCCCTAGACGTGGAATTTGTCTGCTGCGCTTTTGTTTTTGTGAAGATTTGTGATTTGGGTTTCATTTAGTTTGTTTTCAAGTGACTTGGGTGTGAGGATTCTTCAGTTTCGGATTCTGAATCCGATGGTTTATGAAAATTGAAATGGGAATGAGAGCGTGGTGGTGGATCTGAGCTCATTGGGTATGTGGATTTGTTTTATCGTCGGGTTAATCCACTCTTCGTGTTTGTTTAAACATTCTTGAAAGTTTGATAGGTTTCGGTAATTAGAATGACAGCCTCTATACCACGTAGGGGTAAGGTTGCCTATTATTGGACCTCCTCACACCTCACATTTTTACCGGTATTGTTTTTGTAGAATGACAACATCACTTTCAGAGACGATGCCTTGTGTAGTTTTTTTATGTATGTTGGGATGCTTTCATAGACTGAACAAAAAATTGTCTAATTGGGTTTCTTTGTTGATACTGAATCTTTAACGTGGATCCTTATTTCCTCATTGATTTATGTTCGCTGGTTGTTTTTATCGTAAGATTAATTTGGATTATTTCGCGGCAGATAGTGGAAATTTTCATTTTACTGCTACATTAGGTTTTGCTGTTTTTGGATTGTTATTTTAGTTTGGGATAACAACTCAGTCAGTGCTAGACTCAAAAAAAAAAAAAAAGATTTGACAGACGAAACAATAATAGATCTTAACATGTAATTTCCCTTCTTTAACTTACATGTCATCTTGTTTTCAATAGAATAAAAGTTTTGAATTGATAAGTTGCATTTTACAAAATTTTATAACTTATTGAAAATTTTAAAAGGTTTTGACACTTAAGTTAGAAAACTAAAAATGGTTTAGCACTAAATGATTCATTAATCCTTTTCTATTTTTAGCGTGTCAAGATTGTACAATGAAATTTATCTGTTTTATGCTCTCTTTTTTATCATTTATTTGTTATGGCTCACTTTCGTGTCTTTCCTTCCAACAGTGAAACCTACCGGTATTTTGATCTACCTTTCTGCTCATCAGGTGCCAGTCATTTCACTTCACTAGTTTTTTCTTACCTCTTTGTTCTTTGTGTAAAACTAAAATTGTTTCTTACAGGTCCTAGGAAAGAAAAGAAAGAAGCTCTCGGTGAAGTGTTAAATGGAGACCGTTTAGTCACTGCTCCCTACAAACTTGACTTTTTGAATGACAAGGACTCTGAAGCTGCTTGTAAACGAAAGCTGACAAAAGAAGAAGTTGTTCAGTTCCGGAATGCAGTCTCAAAGGATTACTACTTTCAAATGTATTATGATGACTTGCCCATTTGGGGTTTTCTTGGAAAAGTTGATAAAGAAGGCAAAACTGACCCCAATGAATACAAATACTACCTCTTTAAACATCTTCACTTTAATGTCTTCTACAATAAGGATAGAGTCATTGAAATCACTGTACAATCTGATCCTAATTCTGTTGTGGACCTGACTGAAGACAAAGATGTTGATGTGGAGTTCACTTATACTGTTAAATGGAAGGAAACAGAAATACCATTTGAGAAAAGGATGGAAAAGTATTCACACTCTTCATCACTGCCTCATCACTTGGAAATCCATTGGTTCTCCATTATTAACTCATGTGTGACAGTTCTTCTATTAACTGGTTTTCTTGCCACAATTCTCATGCGAGTCCTGAAGAATGACTTTGTCAAGTAAGAAGCTCTTTGATAACTTATTACATCTGAACATGTTTGATTACATCTTTTGTCTCTTTATTTTTTCTTTGACTAATTTATATTTGTTGTGGAGGTATGCTCATGATGAGGAGTCAGCTGATGACCAAGAGGAGACAGGGTGGAAATACATCCACGGTGACGTATTTAGATATCCAATGCATAAGTCTTTGCTTGCAGCAGCACTTGGCTCTGGCTCTCAACTGTTTACTCTGTAAGTGTGCCTCGGAAGAGTTCTTTCTGGGTTTATTCGTACTCTTTTGTGCTGCTTATCTGTCGTTGATAAACATTTAATTGACTATTTTTATATTTGTCTTCAGCACAATTTTTATTTTCTTGCTTGCTCTCGTTGGTGTCTTTTATCCTTATAATCGGGGAGCTCTCTTCACCGCACTGGTTGTTATATATGCTCTTACATCTGGGATTGCAGGCTACACTGCAGCCTCCTTCTATTGCCAGCTAGAAGGAAGTAACTGGGTAACTTATCACGGGTTCTCTATATGAACTTTTTCATTGTTTAAATGTTTCATGCCTTTATAATTGAAATATCCCCTACTTGATTCCTGAAACTTGAACCAGAATCAGCTTATATCGTATTTGCTTTTGTTGCAACTGAAGCTGAATGAATCACCGCTTACGAGTTTCAAGCCAATAGTTGTGTCAAAATGAATTTGCCTCTGAAAAAAATGCTTCCAAAATGACTATGTTAAAATATTTTCCCTTGTATCTCTTACATGGACCATTGATCACTGTACTTTTTGGATTGCTGTTGCAGATGTTAGGTCACAGTTTGTACGAAACATTTCTGTTTGTCTAAGCATGCTTGCACACACACAAAGTATATACCTGCTACCCATTGTTTGTGCAAATACATTCATATTTATGCTTGCATTTGTTTGTACTGGATTTATCATTGTGTGCAATTTTGAATGGGTTTTGATTGGCATAGCAATTGAGTCTACTGAAAAAAGAGGATGTGTAGATATAGTAAGGCAGCTGAGCACCTCAAGATATAATGTTCAGTAAAGAGTTGAAATCAACTAAACTTGAACATAACTAAATGGCTTGGAATCTGATGAAAAGCAGAATTGGGTGGAACTGATATGCTTCCATATTAAGGAAATTCTTTGAGATTAATTTTTGTTTTTTTTTTTCAATGGAATTGGTGGATCATAAGTTGTTTCCTTTGGAATATTACTTTAATTTTATAAGAATGCTGTTACAGTTTGGAGACATGCTTGACTTGACTTTCAACCTTTTGGCTTGACAGGTCAGAAATTTATTATTAACTGGCAGCCTGTTTTGTGGCCCTCTGTTTCTCACATTCTGCTTTCTCAATACTGTAGCAATTGCCTACAGCGCTACTGCAGCATTGCCATTTGGAACCATTGTGGTTATCTTTCTTATTTGGACTTTGGTAACAGCACCATTGCTGGTATTAGGTGGGATTGCAGGGAAGAATAGCAAAGCCGAGTTCCAGGCTCCATGTCGTACCACTAAATATCCTAGAGAAATTCCTCAATTGCCCTGGTACCGAAAGACACTTCCCCAGATGGCTATGGCAGGGTTCTTACCTTTCAGTGCAATCTACATTGAACTTTATTACATATTTGCAAGTGTTTGGGGCCACAGGATTTACACCATCTACAGCATCCTGTTCATAGTATTCATTATTCTCCTGATTGTCACTGCTTTTATAACAGTGGCATTGACATATTTCCAACTTGCGGCTGAAGACCATGAATGGTGGTGGAGGTATGTTTTGCTGTTAGTTTGTACAATATTCTTTCCTGTAACCTGATAATCAAAAAAGACTTGTCTACATGATAATAATTCTGGTACTTTTGTCCTAATAATTCTGGTACTTTTGTCCCCTCCCGTAGTGTTTTCTCTTCCACTAGGGTTCATGACTAATATTTTTCTTTGTATCTTTTGTGATTTCATTGATCTAAATCTTCTTTGTTGGCATTATGAACCTCCATTCTCTACTACATAGGCCTTTTTCCTTTAGTTGAGAAAAAATCCGAAGTATTTTAAACCTTTCAAGCTAGGCGATTGTACAACCACTAACTTGACTCCATCTGAGATTCTTTGTTAATGTTAAAAGCTACTAAGTTTTTCTGCAGTTTTCTGTGTTATTTCATTTCTGGAAAGATATTTTACTTTTGATATGTGCAAAAATGTTAATATTGGTTTTACATAGCTGGTAATTGTGCAAGGCTGAGTTATCAATATGTCTAATTCTTTACTCCTTTTTCTTGACATTTTTGCACATCCTAAAAGTTGCGGAGACATTTCTATGTGTGAGAAATATAGGGGTGCAAATGATATAAATCCCAGCAAGTATTGCTCACTATATGAAATTGACATAGGAATAATCACGTTTTCCTCTCTCCTGATTTCGCTTTTGTTTCATGTAAGCGTGTTTGAAAGTAGTCCAGGTGTAAAACTTGAGCTTCTGTTGGCTGATTCATATTTTTTTACTCATCTTCAGGTCTTTTCTATGTGGTGGATCAACTGGTTTGTTCATATATGGCTATTGCTTGTATTACTATTATGCACGATCAGATATGTCAGGCTTCATGCAGACTTCATTTTTCTTTGGATACATGGCTTGCATATGTTATGGTTTCTTCCTGATGCTGGGAACTATTGGTTTTCGGGCTTCATTGTTCTTTGTCCGTCACATTTACCGCTCTATCAAGTGCGAGTAGCAATTCACTCAGTCTTGTCTTGTTACCCCGTGTAAGTTACCTGATAAGTCTGGCCAGATTATATGAACTACTTGTTAGGTTGGTTCTTTTATACAATGGCTTATGTTATACAGGACTGGTCGCAGTTGTTCTGAACATGAGTTTTATCTCACTGCTATGAGGAATATGATTGCACATTACATGCTTCATTTGTAATCACATCTTCAGCAGGAAAGGAACGTTCAGGAACTTAGGATGCCTGAAAAGAAATTTGTAGTGGTGCTCAAATGTGGACACTATTTTTGAGTTATAAAGTCTTGGTAGAACTGTAGGATGCTGTAGAATTTAAGTTACTTACTGTACTAGCTGCATTCTGAAGCATTCTCATGCAATTTGTGTCCCTAAACTATTTCATGTTTTTTGCTATTGGGCCCTGTTCAACATTTTAAAATCTTCAAAGCATGAGCTTGGGTGCCCTCGAGATCTAAGAATGGTAATTACTTGATTTTGTCTAAATTTTTTTATGTTATCAAATTTTTATGCAATTAAAATTTAATTAAAAAAACCAAATCGCGTCGCAGTTTTCGTAATTTTAATTTGCCGTTTTTATAAATCCATAACTTTATTTTAGTTCATTTCATAATCTTATGAAGAGGCAGCTAAAAAATCTTAGTCATAAAATGTCGAGAAGATTAGAGGGATAAAGGATCCACTCGCAACTGAGTGCTGGTCGATTATGTAACTGATCATCCGTGGTTGTATGCAGCCACTTAAATTTAATTTTATTATAAATGAGTAATGAGTAATTTACTATTTGTACAGATAAAATGCTATGATTATAATATTAAATAATTTTCTCAAAATTTCTTTTTTTTTATTGCTCATGGGACTCTATTATCTTATAAAATTATCAAGTGCAAACGAAAATTATATTTTTTTTCTTTTAAGCATTCTTCTTGTGATTTTGAAAAAAGAACAATGATAATAATTTGAAAGAACAAATTTGTCTTAACGTCCTTTATATTTTTTGTTTCCAAAAATTTAAAAATCAAAACAATTTTAATACGAGAATAGACGAGTTCCACCTGAGAACAAAGAATACTATGCCACAATGAAAATTATACCAAGCCTCCATACATCTATTACGAAACGTGTACAAAAAACATCACCACCTATAATAAATAATTTAAATTGTAATTGTAATATAAGAATACCATTATTATCGACTTCAATAAAAATTATACCAAACTTCCATACATCTAATACCACGTCTATGTATAAAAAAATATAACCACTTATAAAAGATAATTTGCAGTTTTAATTAAATATCATACCTTAATAAAAAATTATACGAAGACTATCATACCTTAATAAAAATTATGCAATGCATCTATACATTCAATACCGCACCTTAATAAAAATTATGCAATGCATCTATACATTCAATACCGCACGTATCTTTTTAAAAATATCATTACCCATAATAAGTAAGTTACACCTTCACCGTAATATGAAAATACCATGACTTAGTAAAAATATAGCAGGCCTTATTATATCCAATACCACACTTACGTATAAAAAAAATACCACAATGTATGTACAAAAAATATCGACTCCTATAATAGATAAGTCATACATTCACTTTAATATGAGAATGCTATCATCAGGTATGAAGAATATTATGAATCAATAAAAACTATACTACAACTCCATACATCCAATGATGTACTATACTAGAACTCCATACATCCAATACCATGTCATTGTACAAAAGATATCACCACCAATAATAGATAAGCTACAACTTCATTTTAAAATGAGAATACTATCAAAGAGTATGAAGAATATCATGCCTCAACAAAAACCATATCATATCTCCATATAGCTAATACCACACATGTGTGAAAAAAATACCCTTACTTATAACAAACAAGTCACACGTTTATCTAAAATGAAAATACCATTACTTAATATGAAGAATACTATATACAACCTTCATACTTTTTTATATAATTCTATGTATGAAACATACTAGCACTCATTATAGATGATTAAAAATTTTACTTTAATATGAAAATTCATGCTTGAGCATCAAGAATACAATGATTCAAGACAAATTATACCAAGACTCCATAAATCCAATACCATAGCAATGTATAAAAAATATCACCATCTATAATAGAGAAGTTACATGTTCACTTTAATATGAGAATACCATCATTGAATATGAAGAATATCATGTCTTAATAGAAACTACACCCAACCTCTATACGTCTCATACCATGTGTATGTATAAAAAATGTCATCACCTATAACAGATAAGTTACACATTCACTTCAATCATCATGGAGCATAAAGAATACCGTGTCTCAATTTAAAAAAAAAACAATTATAACATAAGTATATAAATCCAATACCATGACTTTGTAAAATAATACTACCATCCATAACAATAAGTTGCATTTCCAATTAAATGTAAGAACTCAATAAAAACTATACCAAGAATCCATACATCTAATACTGCAATTATGCATTTAAAAATGCCACCACCTTTAATAGATTGGTATATGTAGTGCATCACAGTGTGTCTATTAAAGCTTATGCTTAACATGGTTAACTATATAGCAATTTGGTCAACCCTGTCATTGTTTAAAATTTTGAAAGGATAATATGAATTACATGGATGGGCACCCAATCGAGCATTAATTTCTGGCTTTTAAAGGATTTTGACAACACTGTTAACCATATGGTTAGATGCTGAACCATGGTCTTGATATAAAATATGAAGGAATAAATGTTACAGACACAGATTGACACACGTCTTTGTACAAAACCATTTTTCTGTAGTTTTTGTCGCATGTAGTTATTTATATGCATGTGTGGTCAAATGTGTTCTTGTTACCTTTTATTATGAGACAATGTGAAGGATATAAATTATTACAAAATTATATACTAAACTGTTTGAAATTAATGTTTGGTTTAACACTATTAATTATATAGCAATGTATTTAATTGAGTTAGTGTTAGAAACATTGAAGGCATCAGTTCAAAATATAAATACGATCATTTTCCAAACCATCTCCATTATATTAATTCACAATTTTAAGAGTATAAGTAAAATGTGTGTCTATAAATTTATTCGAGGCAAATTTAGTAAGCCCTCTTAAAAACCCTTTAAGTTGTCAAAATTTACCCTAGTTTTAGGTTGTCCAGATCTTAGAACAATTGGGCTACATTGCCCTTAAATGTTTAGCTCTGGGAATGGGAATCGGGTTTGGATTACTTTTAATGTACATCAAGTTTAGAAGTACCATGTTCATATGGAACACCAAGAAATTAACTGAAAACAAAACAAATGCAGGGGCCTTATTATTATTGCAACCATCTCAACGACATAAATTTTCACGCCAAAATTTACAGAGAAAGATCATAGTACTACAAATGACTGATATGGCTAAAACCACATGTGTTTCCCTCCCCAAACCCTCCATTTGAGGTGTGCGACGATGGCAAAGTTATTTTTCTTTTCCTGTTTATCACAAAGAAAGACTGATTGTTGTTTTACAACTTCTGAAATAACAAAACATACTATACCATATAAGTTTTAATTCTAATCATGGTTACTTTCGTGGAGGGTCATTCTTGATATTTTATAGGCCTTGAGCAAAGTAAAAAAAGGGCCCCTATTTGCCTCTTTTTGTTCTTTACGAGGGTTTAGAATAGGCTCTCATAAAAAACAAAGAGAGATAAAATAAGTGCCCTTTTTGTTGCTCCTTACTCTTGACCCTCGTAAAGAATAAAATGAGATAAAATAGAGTCCATTTTTATTGCCTATTTTATTTTTCATAAGAGTGGGTCTTAAATAGGTGCCCTTTCTGTCTAGACATACCTAGGGTCGGGCTTACTGTTGTGACTTGTGTACATAGTAGCCCAAAAAAAGTAAAATTTAGAACAATTATTGTCTTGAACATCGTGCATGTTTTGTGTGTTATAAATAACAAAAGGAATAAGTCGTTTCGTAGTCCTCCCATTAGTATGAATTTCCTAATTTAATTTTACTATTTTGATTTTTTATTTTAATCTAAAATCAATTATTCTTTCCATTAAATTTGTTATAAATTTAATAAAAATATTTTTAAGATTGTCTATACCTATCATTTTCTAGTCATTTAATATAATAAGTAAAATTTAAAATTCTTCTACTCTTAAAAAATGATAAATTTAAGCACTAAAAAATCTAGATGACGGTAATTTCATTGAAATATTTTAAATAGGCCTACCGAAGTAGACAAAATAATGACTATAAATTGGATGACCATAAAAATGATTATTGCAATAATATATAATAACCTTATAAATTATGCGCCTATCAAAAATTAAACCTTAATTGATATATAGTTATCCTTGTGTTATGCGTTCTTAAAGGATGTAAGAAATATTATCTGACATATACATAAACTATAATTTCAAGTATATGCATCATTAAATAAATTAAATTTTTTACTTGGATTTGATTGTAATCCACCGGTTAAAAGGTTCTTAAAATTTGTTTCCTGTAGAAATTCTTTTTTTAGTATTTTAGTGTTTTTCTGAAGACGATCATCAAATCTTCAAATAATATTATCTCATATTTATAGATAATGTCAAGATGTTAACCATTAACAATAAAAGATCACATCCTAAACTCATCTGAGTGTGTTATTTAATTATCATCTCCTACCTAAATATGATGAGCTTAGGTAATACGATTTTTGCACGTCCTTAGACTTGTCCAATAACTCGTTCAACCAGCATAAGACGACAGTTTATGGTTATATATATGTTAAGAACATATGACGTCTCAATTAATAAATTAATCCTTAAGTAGATTTTGTATTCTATACCCTAGGTCGTGTGTCACATTTCAATCTCCTTCGATCTCATTTACTTCATCATGTCACAAATGTATTCAATTCTCTTACTCAAAGTTGAATGCCACCTTTGAATATAAAATTTTTCTTTTTATTAGTTAATAATTAGAAAATGACCTTCTCCTATTCTCAATTCTCTTAAATTAAATTAAATTTGCTTCCCTAAAATTGTCCCATAAGATCGTATCAAACATAATCTTCTATTAACATTTTACAGTAGCAAACCTTAAATTTAATTCTTAAGAAATAGACAAGAGTCCTAAAGGTATAATAAGAAGTTCACTTAACCTCTAGGGTCTCACACAATATAAGTTGAGATCTTTGACTTATATTAATCCCCTTTATGATCATTTCTACACACATGGTAAGAGTTATGTTTTATAGTATCAACTTATATTAATTTGGATTGTATGTCTTTAATAAATGCAATATTGTACATAAGTTGATCCAAAATGCACTTAATATTTAACTTGAGTTCACTTATCTACTTTTAGCTTTATCTTTTAGAACTCTCATCTGGCAACTCAAGATAGATACGGTGACCATATGATCACTCCAAACCAATTTCCTTTCAACTTACCATCTAAGTCAACATTTACAGTTTAAGCCTCTTACTTTAGCTCTTTATTATCACCTTGATAACAAACTTAAAAACATGTTTATTCTCTAGTCATCACAAATGCTAAAGTCAATTGCCCATGTGAGAAGGCTGGTCTTTGTCTATCTAACATTACAAAAAATATATCATACAAAGTAAACATATTTCGGAATCAAGTATTAAGTAATTCTTATTTCTTAATAAACAATGTCAAGTTATATTTGCATTTATATATGACAATACATTGAATGAATAAACACGGAGAAATGTTAATTAATTGCACTACATAATCTTAGAGACTTCACATGCCTAATACATGTATCTTAGGAAATTGGTTTTTTCATTTGGTATGTCACCAGATCTCATGTAGTTATATACTTCAAGTTAAATTCTCCATGTGGAACTATATCTTTTACATATTTGTACTTCGTATTTATACAATTGGTTTTATAATGAAATTTAGAATCATTTGTACAAGTTATTATCGTTTGACTATAATAGTTTATTATTAATGGATTAGTCTCATTTTGAATAACCCATAATATAACCAAGAATAGTCTAAGCCACACAACTTATTATAGTCCACAAAACTTATTGATGTGACCAGGACCAGGGTGACACCAAATGGACCAGGCATGGATGTTAGAGGCCCAGGGAGTGAGCTTGCCATGCCAGAAGGGCCCATGACCAAAACTAGGCCCAGGAGACTAAAGGAGGCTCTTTACACACATGTGGGCCTCTATTTGGAGAGGGTGGAGAGCTCTAAGCCTATTGGAGGAGAGTTTAGTAGGTTACAACTCAAATTAATTCACTTAAATCCTTGGATCGGACACACTTGGGGTTTGAAAATATGAAGACTTAGGTTGATTTTAATATTCCATCACTTAAGCCCAAGGAGTGTAGGAGTCTGTCATGTGTTAATTAAATGGGACTTGGGCTACTTAATTCACTTAAGCCCAAGAGCAATGGAGATCAAACCTTTGACATTTTTGGACCTTTGTTTTATTTCGAGCTTCCATGTATTTTTAGCCCAATAGTTTATTAATTGACCTGGGTATAAATAGGCTCATTAGGTTTAGAAACAAGGGGGGTTTTTGGTATTATTATTATTGTAGTCGTCAGCTTTAATGAGGAACTATCCTCTTGTTTTCGTTTCACCGAGAACCTAATTCCACTTATCAATTGTTCAATTGAGGCGTGTTATTTGGTTCCTTTCTCTTGGTTGATTTTGATCATTGGGATTGCTTGAAACAAGTTTCCAAGAGGTGTCATAGAGATTAGCCTTATGTATCCATTAGCTTAGGGTTTCGAAAAATTCTGTTCATCTTAATTCCTTCATAGCCGAATTCAATCCTCCAAGGAAAACCACCAAAACTTCATCCATCCGACTCAACCCTTCCGTGGTGCCCGTTACTTATTATACTACTATTGAAAATGCCATCAATTCAATTTCTGTTGTGGATAAAGCAACACATGATTGTTTCTTACTTTCTATGATATAACATTATTGTTAAGTAAGAAAACAAATCTAGAGGTAGATTTTCTTTCATTAAGTTTCCTCCTTGGTCTGTATCCGTATATTCATATATATGTAGATCGTTGCCTTGATAACACAATGCATAATTAGCAATACCTTTTAGATACCTTAATATTCTCTTTATTGCTTTTTAATATGCTTGTCTTGGATTTAACTAATATCTACTCACCATTCCAACAATGTAACAAATATCTGGTTATGTACATATCATGGCATACATAAGAATTCCAATTGCACTGTAATAAGGAATTTTCATCATTTGTTTCCTTTTTTGTGGCATAGTTAGGCAAAAATTCTTACTAGGACCTTCAACTTCAGCAATAAGATTATCTATTGATTTGCAATCTTGCATATGGATCGTTCTAAACTCTTTTGAATATAAGTCGCCTGAGAAAGTGACAATAATCATTTTGAACAATCTCTTAAAATTTGAACTCCAAGAATGTTTATAGCTTCACCCATATATTTTGTCTCAAATTTATATGACAACTAATCTTTGATTTGCTTGACAAATTCACATTCATTACAAGCAATCAGAATTTCATCCATATATAAAGATAAAATCACGAATTTAACTTTGGATCTTTTAATATATACACAGTGGTATTCATTAAGAATATGAAAATCATATGAAAGGATTAAATTATGAAATCATATATACCACAGCCTTGAAGACTACTTCAAACCATAAATTGATCTTAATAACTAACACACTTTATATTCTTAGGTTGTCTCAATGAAATCTATAAATTGTTATATATATATATATCTTCTTCTAATTCTCCATTTAGAAATCAGTTTTTACATCTATTTAATGTAATTCAAGAGCTAAACTATTCACTATAGCCAATAATAAGTGCTTGATTGATCATATATTTATTTCCTAATGCATAATGATTACTTATGTGTCTAAGATATTTATTTTGTTTCATATTTTAGTTCAGGTATAATTTGAAAGAACAAGCACCAAAATGAGCTAAATTCACACATTCTTGGTAGCGTTTTTATCGAAGTTTGATCTTATTTGCCTTCATTGAGAAAAAAGGAGATGAGTTAAGGTGAAGATGAGATAAATAATAGAAGAATTAAAGTCATTGTGAACCACAAGTTCGTGTATGGGAACATGTAACTCACTAGAAATGTGTACAAACTCAAAGATGTTTTAACCACCTCTGTTACATTCATGCCCTTGTGGAGACTTACACAGTCATGTAAGTGAGATACAAGGTACTGTATCTTGGCCATGTAGCTCAATAAAAAGTGTAACTCTGTAATTTCTACCAAATTGACATACATGGATACTTGCACGTTATATATAACCATGTAACCTTAATTTTGCACTATGAAAGGGCAACTAAGAGTCCAAATAGGGAATGTACAAATTGGAAAGGAGGTGGATTCCTTTCGCTTTCAAGAGCTATAAGTTATTAATCTTCTTCTTTCTAGTTTAAAAGGGATATCGAGGTTGGTGAACAGGTTTGGGCATTGATTAATCTTAGTGATGTTGATCTTAACCCTCTTTTGAAATTGACTATGTTATTCTATGTATAAAGTTTAGGATTTATGTATGAATGGTTTAGATTAACCTATTTTCCTAACTTGTAATGGGACTATCACACTAAATCTGAAGAGCATATTCTAGGTTATCTAATAACTAGACCAAATTAAAAAGCTTGTTTTAATTAGTTGTAATCTAAGGAAAAATTGGGATTAACAAAGATTATTGTTAATCTACTACTAATACTTTCAAAAAGAGACATGAGATATGAGTGGATGTTAAGTCTTACACTTAATACTCCATTCAATGGTTTTTCCTGCTTCACTAGTTTTGATAACTTTTGAACTACATAACTCAAATATTTCTCACCCTAACCTTTGACCCTATTACAACCTTGGAAAGTCCATTGATTCATGTTATGCAAGTGAATCTTTAGTGGTGGAGAACTGAATATATATATGTAAAGTTGTGGAATGTGTTCTTTTGTTATCAAAGAAAATCGCTAAAAATAAAATTGGCTTATGTCTTATAGGTCGAAGCCAATATTCAAAAAACAAAAACAAAAGGGCCATATACATTGAACAATAAAAAATATTCCAATTAATTAATATCCAAGAAGAGACCACTTGTTATTATTATTATTATTATATATATATATATATGGAGAATTTACATATTTATTCGACTCATACAATTAATAAAGTACCATCAAATCGATCTAACACATAATTTCTATGAAAACTACATCCTATCCTAAAATTTAATTGGCAACTTCTTATAGGTGAAAAAGGAAAGGCGTGGAAATAAACTAATAAAAGAAACCATCAAAATGATATATAGCATAGAAGCAAGGAACATGATATCTACATATATAGCAACAGATATTACCAACAGACAAGGCGTCGTAGAAACGGTCGTAGTTAATAATTACTGACAGAAGATCATGTTCCATTAGTAAATATACCGACGGATAACTAATGTACTATTGGTAAATTTACTGACGGAAACTAATGTCCCGTTGGTAAATTTACCGACGGATTCTTGTGTGGTTGACCGTCGGTGTATTTACCAACAGAATATGGCCTTCTGTCGGTAAATTTACCGATGGTTTACAGTTTTCGTCGATAAGATTGTTCAAACATTACCGACGGTTATGTCTTTAAGAAACTGTTTGGTTCATTTAATTATAGAAGAAGTTTTCTTGACAAAGATGAGTACCTAGTGAGGATTTCTTTAAGGTATCACTGAAAAGCCAAGCAAAAGTTTTACACATAAACCAAATATTCCTCATGAGTATACATAAGGGATGGTTTTTAGGGTATAAAACTCAGAGAAGTTGCGGCAAACTATGTAGTTATTAGTGGGTTTAGTATTAGATTTATGAAGAATGAACAAAAAAAGAGTTAACGATCTGGTGCATTGAAGGCTATCAGTGGGGGTCATATATCCAATTAGCTTGTAACACACCATATGCTTGTACTATAATCCCAAATCGAGAGTGCTAATTATATAACACAATATTCATTTTGTAGCTTTAAAATGGAGTTTTGAATGAAAGTGCATAAACCTAGACACTATACCCACTGAATAAGGAATTTTAGACCTAGTATAAGTTAAATAGATCAATCCTTTTAGTAGAATCTTGTAATGTTGTTCACTAGCTACTTTGATGTCATCCTTCATTTGGAACTTCTCATTCATATGCTTAAGTGTATCAGCTACCTTATAATTCAATATATGGAACCTCTTTAGTAAATTCATTACTTATTTCTTTTTAGAGATGAAGAAACCATCCCTAACTTGCTTCACTTCTAAATTAAGAAAGTAATGCAATAAACTCAAATATGATACTTCGATTAAGCACATTCATACCCTAATTCAACAAATTCCGCAAATTAAGCACATTCATACCCTAATCAACACATCCAATTCAGCTAACCTAATTAATTCACCAATTCATATATACCCTAATCAATTCAGCAAATGCATACCCTAATCAACACAGTCAACAGAGAGGAGATGCTCTAGACGGCGACGAACAGTGACGGTGACAAGAGGAGATGCAGACGGCGAGGAGAGGATGGCACGGCAACGAGAGGAGACGCAGATGGCGACGAAAAATAATGAAGAAATAGAGGAGAAAGGGAGAAGGAAGGTTCAGGGATCCTTTAACCCCGTTGATTTTTTAAAATGATTAATCTGAATTTAACGACGGAAAGTAAAGACTGTCAGAAAATTACCGACGAAACACACCACCGTCGTTACAAAACCGATGCCGCGTAAAATTCACTGACGAACACCAAATCCGTCAGTAAAATTCTGATGCTATTTAATTGGGGGAAGTGTTCCCGCCTAATTTACCGACGGTTATGACAGGTTCGTCGCTAAAATTTGTCGAAAAATTTACGCGAATGTTTTCCCTCCACCTTTATCGACGCCAATTTTATCCGTCACAAAATGAAATTTTTTATGACAATATTACTGACGGATATTGATTTTCGTCTATAATTAGCTACGGTATTATGTTCGTCGGTAATTTTCTGTTGTTGATACATGGTTTTCTTGTAGTGTAAAGGATGGCGGCTCGCAAGAACAAGATAGAAGTTACCTAACTCTTCCGGTTTTTTTGCATGATTTTCTAGAAACAAGTCAAACACGTTGTATGATTGTGTCACAGTGTGTAAAGAACAATTAGCCTACAAATTAACTAAAATCTCAAACGTGTCAGAATCGTCGTATGTTGTGAGGCACTTTGCTTTGGGAGGATAGGTGACGATATATTAGAAAATTGTTATTGAATAAGAAAAACGAAAGGTCTTGTTTACGTGCATGACTTAAAGACGTGGAAGAAAGATGAATAGGATTGAAACAAAACGCAAGAGTCGTCATCAAAACAATAGTATTCGATCACCTAATCCCAACCCTCGAGGAGCTAAAGTCAATCAAGATCGCTCCTGCTTCCTCTCCGAAACGTGCATCACTTTTTTTTTTTCTTTTTAATGATTTTATGATATTGTTTTTAATTATAGAGACTGCGTCTTCTTCAGCTTTCCTTCAATATAAAACAACATATTAACCCAATTGTATGTTTAGGTCAACAATTCTATTATTGATTTGTTCTCTAGGTACTTTCTTTCTTTATTTGAATATGCACACGGGAAAGCTTGGGTGGATGCCAACTTTCTTTCTGTTGCTTTTCTCTAGTTCTAGCGTAAAATGGTCAAATCGAAGAATGAAGGATGTTTCTTTTCTGTTGCACCACAAATTTCAAAAGCAAGTTTTGTCTGGCATAGGATGATGATGCAAACAATGAAAATTATGGGCTAGCCCTTTTTCTAAGTCATTGAAATTAATGATGGACGGAATCCATTGAAAAGGAATGGACTTTATTTGCTAGTTAAATGTATACTATAAGTAATTGCACCATGTTGTTTCGTGTATTTCGGGTTAGTTACAAAGGTCGCATTCTATTTCAACAAAGATAAACGCACAATTCTATATAGTGACATTAATTACGCATTGGAATGCAAGTCAAGCACATCATTTCATAGGCTACTTTGATAGAATTAACACCAAAGAAAAAGTATCAAGTTTTTGGTAAGCGGATGAGAAAGATAATGCCGGGAATGGAAAATGTTAGCATCATAGTACAGGGACTGACATTAGCCTAGTCCCTGGGAGACCCTTACGTTTAAGAACAAGTTTATTAACAGAAGGGATCCCCAACGGTTGAAATGGTGAATGAAGTGATTAATCACAACTCTGGAAGATGGCTAAACTCAAATTCGAGGATCTTTTCATGTGGAAGTTTCTGATGAATCACTGTGATGTATTCTGGAGTGACCACCAAAAATTATAGACTTCTTGTCACAGAAACAAAACCAACTCCCTCATGCTCAAGCTCTCCCTCAGCTGCATTATATATTGCCTTGGACATGGAAGGAGCAGCACGAAGAGATATGTTGTTGTCCTCCTCGCATTTATTATTAACTGGAGAAGGGAATCATGGCAAACGGAATCACTGGCTCACCATGTCCCTACATGACATACAAATGGATGGAACCTTTAACAGATCTGTAACACTAACTGCTTTGATGATCATAACGAGACTGAAGCTTTCTAATCCCATCCAGTTTCCAGCTTTGACTGTTAGCTACTTGATCAATATTCTCATAACTTGCAATGAAAAAGCCTAGTTTTAACCACAGAAGCACTTGCTGTACACCAACAAGCTCAAGACCAAATTATCAATGCAGCTCTATGTTGTAGACTTGTCATCTTGTAGATTTGTGTCCTGACTTGGACTCTAGACTTCACAAGCTATTATTCTGATCTCTTGTACACCTTCTTTTATTATTAATACAATTTCTGAATTACCAAAAACATTATGTTGCTCAAAACACTATTTTAATAGAAGTGGCTTGCTCTAACCACGTCGTTTAGGTATACAACTTTAAACAACGATGTGCATGAGTATCGAAGAGAGAAAACTTCCTACAACTTTCGGAGAGAGAATAGCTTTCAAGAGTGCTAAACCTAAGGCTTGGCTATCAGGACTTATTCAAATCGGAATTTGTACAAGATACTTTTAAGTTTATGTGAATTAGCTTCTTTGTATTTCAAAATCAATATTTGAATCTTAAAATTTTCAAAATTAAGCCTAACTTGATTAATCCACAGTTTTATTATTTCAAAGACAATATATTAAATTGTTAGTATGTTGACAATTAATATGTATCATCCTTTCAATTTAAAACTCAGAATTAAGCTCTTTAATTTGCTATTAATTCTCTAATTAACTAACTTGTAATTTAAGAATAAATAATTTCTTACTGATACCATAGGTAAATCTATTAACAAATGAATGTTTGTTTGTAATTCAATATCTCGTTCATTGAATAGTATTTTTGGTTATATTTGGACTTGGAGCATTGAATCAATGTTTACTTTGCATGTATCTAGTTCTTTTAACTTTGGTAAATCGATAATCAAATGACTTTATTCCACATTATTATTAAATTTCTTTGATTAGTTGAAGCTAATGATGAATAAACATTCTCTTTTGATTAGTCAAAGTGATAAATTTATATTTATAGTTTAAATGTTTATATAATTTTTATTATTTCCACTTTATGATTCATCCTATTTTACATAAGATGATAGCTAAGAACTAATAAATATTACAATAATTATTTAATAATCTCAAGTATATGAATTACTTCTACAAACTATCACATGAAAATATGTACACAAATTTATTATTAGTGTTCTATATTATGCTCAAATTTTTCTTATACTTGAAAGTACAAGATTGATTAATTTTAATGTGAAAAGAAGAAGATGAAATAGATACTTATATAATCAATGTCTTACTGAATGCCTTGGCATGCTTTAAAGTGTTATTTGGACTTAAAATGAATAAGGATAAAAATTGCTTCTTTATATCCTTATATGTTGTAGATTATTTTCACTGGATTACCTATTTGACGGGATTGAAAAAGATGCAGCTAAGAGGCCATCGTACAAGGAGTTCTTGCCACTTGTAGAAAAATTTCAGAAGATGATCAATGATTGGTACAACAAGGCCTTACTTATGCTAGTAGCATTCAATTAGTTATTTCAATGTTGAATTCATTGTATATTTATTGACCTTCACATATTGTGTTACCTAAGAGTTTGATAAAGACCATTGAAAGATTGTTTAGGGCCTTTTTATGGTCTAACAAGCAGTTATGGGAAGTTATGTGTTCGCCTAAAGATAAAGGAGGTCTTAAGATAGTCTTAATCAAATTAAGCAACAAAATCCCTATGGATAGGTTATGGAGGATCCTAGAGGACAAGGAGTCCTTCTGCATAAAGTGGGTGCATTATATTATTTAAAATATAATAGCTTATGGTCAGCTTCTATAAAAAAAAAACTCATCCTGAAGTATGCTTAACATCTTCAAGTTTAGGGAACAGATCAAAGTTCACACTATAATAAGGTTAGATAATTGAACTTCTACCAGCTTTTAGTATGATTACTTGAATTCTTTGGAACCTCTTATCAATGCTACTTAATATGTTAATGTGATAAGCATGATACTATAGACGTTGTTATAAAAGTCTTATAATGTAATTCTTATAATCTTAATCCTTACATCATAGATGGATTGCTTCAACTTGCACCTTCTTTTCATCCTAAATTTTTAATTGCTAACAAGATTGTTTGGTTGGGATACTCATTAGCTTCATTCTCCAATATATCATGCAGTAATTTTTTTCAAATTTAGGGCCTCTAAAAGTTTCATAGTATAAACTTATGGAACAAAGAAAATCTCTCCAAGAGTCTCATTTATTGTGTTGTTAACTATCAGTGGTAAGCTACACATTAAAGATAGAATTAATTGGTCAACTTCTATTTTTACCATTTGTTCTTTTTATCACTAAGAACCTGAAACTATTAACTATTTGTTTGTTTGATGTGAGTTCACGAAATCAATTTGGCGAACTATATTAAGCATTAACTGTTGTACCCCATTTTTGGAGCCCAACTATCCAGAGTATCATAAAACGTGAGCTTATTACCCTGTAGGGTTATTCCAAAAAACCCTTATTAGCTTACTATCCGGACAAACCTTATTCAAGGCGGATTTTCATCTTGATCTCTTCTTACCATCTTGTCCCGTGTCTTGTACTTAGTCTAAGTCCTTAACTGTTTCTTGATCTTTGATACCCACTTCTTATTGAAATACTCTTATTTAATTTAAATTCTGTAACTAACTTCAGCTAAACAATCGTCCAAGGTATTGGCCTTAACTTCTTCTTTGTATCGTTTGTGTTAGGCCCATCATCTGAATTTGATTATGGTCTGTGTTCTGTCGTCTGTGTTTTATCGTCTATAATTGACTTTCTTCGTCTGTATTGACTACCCATCGTCTGTGTTTTATCGTCTGTGTTCTATCGTCATCACAGACGATTCCTTTCGTCTGTCTTTGACTTTCTTCATCTATATTAAGGCGTGTCATCACAAACGATTTCCTTGCGTCTGTGTGCTGACGTGTCGTCTGTGTTTCATTTGCGTCTGTGGGTGACGTCATCACAGGCGATTCCTTTTCCTTTGCGTCTATGCGTTACGTCAGTGCAGACAAATTCCTTGAGTCTGTGTCTTCTTCTTACAGTCTACCTCACTTAAACCAGACGTAAATCCTCTCAACCACCCTCATTCATTCAATTCCAAGAACAGAACACACAATCA
>JAOQMS010000003.1:20122077-20143790 GCA_027563885.1 Erythroxylum longipes
ATTTTTACAAACCAACCACTGTCAATAGTAATGGTAATCATTCCTTCCTCTTAACCAACCATCATAATTATAATGATTATATCTATTCCCATTCCTTACTATAATCATTCTTATTTTTATTACCATTTTTCTTTGCAAACCAACCTTCCCTCAAGCTCAGTTAGTAGTAGGTGGTGAAAATGGATCGGATAGGAAGAGCAGAGTACACGTTGGAGGAATAATGAATTGACGGTCAATGCACGTGAAGTGGTGAGCAGTACAGATACAGTAGTGATGATTGAAAGATTTATACAAGTAAAATAATAATAATAAGGTATTGTATTAGAATTTCAATAGTCGGCAGTCGGCACCGCCTTATGTATGTTAGCATTCCAAGTCTTTATTGTAAGATTAGAAATTTCTCCAAAATGAAAATGAAAATGAAAATGAAACGTGATCTATTTGAACATTCCCAGAGCATAATACTTCCTTTTGAGCTCTATGTTCCCAACACTGACGTATTTATCTTATACACCACCGCCTGATTTTTCACGACATACAATTGAAAAATTCCTACAAAAAGAAAGCATTTTCTTTAATCAATTTAACTTGAAAAATTAACTGGTTTGACTCGCTTTTTATTTTTTGGTTTCTTTTGATTTGTCATTCTTACAGGTTAATTGAATCAGCGTGTGTTTGCACGTGGCGTTTTGTCATATGCGACGCGATATAAATAATGTAACCAAGCCAACTCTTTCTCCTCATTTCGTAATACATTAAATAATACGTCATTCTTAACCAAGTTATAACAAACTTTTATGTTTAAACAGAAAATGAGGAAATGATGGCCACTTAGTACAATTAAAAGATAAAATATCAACCTAACTAAAACAAATTGTAGCATTTGCCAACTCCGACTGATCATATGATATCACCCAGCCAGCTAGGTGTCTGATGCTTAGGTCAGTTATTCGGTCTACAATAGAAATTCAGTTACTAATTAACCGCTTCATCAAGTTTTGCCTCTGCTTATTGATATCTAATTTTGATTATATTGGGTGTAATGTATTCATTATTCCTTTCCCATTGCTCAACTTGTAGGTGAAAGCTTTTCATCAAAACTTGGAAAAGTTCGGTTAAGTTAGTTGAAATATCATGAATTGAACGTTTTTGGTATCAGAAATCCAATGAAGAAGCAACCATACATCTTAATTAAATCTTAGCATTTTTGTTTAGACATAAATTGTTCATTAATTAGAGTTGATGATTCATTTTAAGTGAACGAATCCAATCTAAAAGCCGTTCACTTGTTATATATAAATATATCGCCATGAGAAGAAATTGAACGGGGAAGAAACAGATACAAGAGTGGGTTATGGCTTACGAGGCGAGAAATTACAGTCAAAATGAAGGTGTGTCCCAGATGACACAGTGAATGGTTTTGGAAACAAAATCGAAATATTATTATAGCCCTGCTTTGCTTGCTTGCCCTGCATGGACATAAAAACATCACGACGACTTTTGTTTCCTAATATGTCAGAGAGAGAGAGAGAGAGAGAGAACAAAGGTCAAAACGAAGCAGTTGGTTTTTGTTTTTTCTTGGTTTTGCATCATGGCATCGCTGCATATGGTCATACTTATATCTAGACGTAATGATTTTCGAGTGTAAACAGATCAGAAACTCGTGAGTTCTCAGATTTCCAGCAATTATTAATACGCACATATCGAAGGCTCTCTTTCTTTTTTCTCCTCGTCTCTGCACCAAAAACTAAAAGAAATAGAGGGACAGAGCGCAGGCAGGAGGCAGGAGGCACTAGCAGGGTATTAGCAGTCTCCCAAGGAATTTGCAGCTTCGTCTCTTCCTTTTCCTCGTGATCTCTCTCTCTCACTCTTTCTTTACAGGCAAAGAAAAAGTTAAACGTTATTCTTTTTTTCCCTCTCCCCATCTTCTCTTTCTTGGATCTGTTTATTAGTCTCACTTTCTCTTAAACCGCTTTATGTCCGGTTCGGGCGTAATTTCATACCCTATACACTTCCTCTAAGGTTGAAACCACCATAAGGTATTCTTCTGTATAGGGCAACTCAGAGCGACCGAAGAAAAGGGAAAATCATAACTGTTGTCAACTGGAGAACTAGTTTGGACGGCAAGCCAGGTGGTGAACAGTTGGTTAGGGGTGTAAAGGTGGAATCTTTCGGCTACCCAATTAGATTTTCAGACAGATAGAGATAATTTAAGGACATGGGCAGTTGTGGTAGGAGTGGGGCTGTGAGGCAGTATATAAGATCGAAGGTACCTCGTTTGAGATGGACTCCTGAGCTTCACCATTGCTTTGTTCATGCCATCGAGAGGCTTGGTGGCCAAGACAGTAAGTCTACTTGTTATTTCTTCTTTAGCAATCTTTTCTAGGTTTTGATTTAACTATGTGAATTTTTACCTTACTATAGAGCTGTGTTCCTTGGTACCTGAAGATTTTGGCGCTCATATATGCGTTGCTATTTAATCTTTTTTTTTTTTTTTGGCAGAAGCTACTCCTAAACTTGTTCTTCAGCTGATGGATGTGAAAGGGCTTACCATTTCACATGTGAAGAGTCATCTTCAGGTTTCTTTTTTTTTCTTCTTTATTTATTGTCTTCATTTATTCTTATAGTCTTTTCCTACATGTTTGGATTCAAATGTATTCGGTTTGAAAAATCAGTTTACTTACGCATACTTGTATTTGACAGATGTATAGGAGCATGAGGAGTTACCTGGGCAGGCAAGGTATATATCCAAGCATTAAAGATAGGATGGGATATAATAACTATAATGTGTTCTAAGTCGTCAACTATTTGGAAATTTCTTTTATCTCGTGTAGAATTTTTCATTTTATATGATTTACATAGTATGTTCGAAGGCATTCTGTTAAACTTTCCTCTAATGGTTCTTATTGATGGGTAGGGGAAGTTTACAAGCATTACTGTTAAACGAAGATTTTGGAAATGGAGTAACAGCTGCCTCATCACCTCATTTATCGTCTCTCATTTCTAGCTAATTGAATTTTTGCCAAAACAGTGGAGTGCAAAGAAATTCTAAAACCTTGCCGAATCTTCTACTATTAGCATTATTAATGAAACCCACGATCCAAATTAAATTACACCGATTTTTTCCCATGTTTTGAAGGAAGCATTAATAACAATATCAAACTAATACAAGTATTTCTAAGTTTAGTAGCTTTCTTTAATGACGTTTAAACGCACTGATTTCTCGCTCTCTCTCTTTCTATAATATCTATATGTATATGTGTATGTGGGACAGATAAGAACTCGACACAACATAGAAGACATACTTCTGACGAGCATAATGAATGTTTTGACGAAGTAAAAGCCAATGAAGAATCAGATACTCGCTTCGTCTACAGTATTCCTCACCCTTCAAAAAGGTTAGGTTTATTTGCAGTTCCTCATTGTTTCGGATACTACAAGTGTTTAGAAAAGGTGGATATAGACCTAGAAGCAAACAAAAGAAGATCTGCTACAATGCATTATGCGTTCCTTTCAAGGATGGACTTTTTTTCTTCTATGTGAAGTTTCCTTTTGTTTGATTTCAGGGCAAGAACCGAGGCCAGTTCAATCTCTGATAAGAACCTGCAATGCAGCAAAGGAATAAGTGAGACAGTGGTCTCAAGTCCGTACACTTTTCATGATCGTGTGGGAATAAGCGAGAGGACTAAGTGTGGTGGGGTTTTCAGATGGGGGCAATCCTATTATAAACCGCAGGAACAATACAATGTCCCCATCTCTATGCCACATGATCTTTGTAATCTCAATTGCGCACTACAAGATTCTGATTTTCTCAAGGTAAAAAAAAAGTCTCCCTCTATTATTTCTCTGTTGTCGCAATAACCAGCTTTTTAGTGTTTTGGTTCTAACCTTTTGAACCCAAGGAACTTGGTAGCTTACAGGTATATAAATAGAAGATAATGCGTTTTTATGACCACTGATATGATGGAATATGCAGCACTCTTCTTTGGGCTCCACTTGCATTCATTCATTTCCATGCTGTTACACACTGTATATTTTCATCTCACTGCTTTTTGCATTTCTAGTTTATTTTGCTAAAACTTTTATATTCGGTGCTGCTGTTGTTGCTCCAACTTGGGATGTGAACTGTGCCTAAATGTGTATACTTCTGTCTCGTTAGACGTTTTAAGTCCATTTTCTTCTTTTCTTTATTTATCCTTCTGCCTCGGTCCAAGTCTTGGTTTTATGAAGAAACAGTTTTTATTTGGACTCCTTCCTAAAAGATTTTATAGATTTACTAGCTGGTAATATGTGTATATATATACGTTTAACAATATTGGAAGTTAAAAGTTGTATAGCTGAACTTTAACAAAGATATGGATTTGGAGGAATGTAAAGCGGAGCAGTATGAATTGAATTGTCGAAAACCGTTCCATTGGTTAAATGATTGTATAGGCGTCTGATTGATGAAACACATACATTCTGTGGTCCACCATCACTTTTTCCATAACAAATGGGAGGGAGGGGACCTCCCATTTCTCTCCAGACAGGATAGAAAATTCAACAGTTTCATTATTTAATAACAACTGTTATGGCAGTAGCAGTACTTGTACCCCGTCCCGTCCCGTCCCTTCCTTTCTTCTTTCTTGATTTTCAGGACTGTATACGTCTGTCGAACTTTTATTAAGCCTACATACTTTCGTTGCATTAAGCAGCTCTTGATTTCCAACGTATTGCGAGATTATTTGTGCACTGATTAGCTGAAACCCCTAGTAATGCTATTGTGCCTTCGAAGTCCTCGCTTTGAAAAATTCGAAACAAAGTTGGTTTGATTCTCTAAAAATATATAAATAATAAAAATGCCCATTTCATGGTTTTGTTTTAATAGATTACCAAGCCAGAGGATCAAAAGCGCATACCAACGGGCAGTGCTGATGAAACTGCGGGAAGTGGAAGAGAAGGTGGTGAGAACCATAGTGGATGCGAGCTGTCATTGTCACTCTCAATAACCACCCGTCCTCAGTCCCAGAAGAGTAATAACTCTTCCACTAGTGAGATAAGCGAGGCATTCTCTTCTCATCCTAGGTTTAACGTCAAGGACTTGTATGATTCATCGTCTGGAAAACACAGCATTAACTTGGATCTATCCATCGCTCTTTGTGGTGGCTAATGCCCAATGTAAAGAAACAACATTTGGTTTTGTTGACTATCAACTTTTAGTGCTGATGAGTAATTTTTGGTTCGTAGTTATAGCTTATTATCCACTTCGGTAAAGTTTCTCCGCCGGAATCCACCCATCCATTGTCTTGACATTGGTGGGATACCTTGAACCTGCTTACTCGATCATCTTAGCTGCTTTCTTAGCTGCTTTATGTTATTTAAGAATCAGTTGCGTTGGGCTTAAGCTGCTGACGGCAAATAATTAAGTTTATGTTATCTATCGTCTGGTGCGATAGAATTTTATATTAAATAAATGATAGCAATTATATCAAATAAATGATAGGAATAAGGAAAAAAGAGGCTAAATTTTAAATTAAATAATCAAAATACTTGGAACTATTCTTACAATAAGTTAAACATAAAAATTTATAAATAACTTATTCGTTACTTGTGTTAATTTTTATGACAATTATGGATATAGATCTAGATAGAATAATCAATATTAAATTAAATTGTTTAATTAATTAAATATTAATTATTTATAAATATGAGAATTTAAAATAAGAAATATTTGTATTAAAATGCGAATAAAAATTTGGAACACAAAATCTCACAAATTTACAACCAGAATATTTAATCATATTGAATCAGAAAGATTTAGTTTAGTTACACATGATTTTCATTCCAATAACAAAAATATAAGAAAGATAAAGAATTATTAAAAACATAAGAAGATAGAACACTTTTTTATTGTGAGGAACATCCCTTTTATAATATTTTCTAATCTAATTATAATCTAATTCCAACTTGTAAAAGATATATATATATAAAAAGAATTCAAATTTCTACATGATAAGAATAAGGTGAAATCTTTCAGTCAAACTTCAACTTTTTAAGTGATCAATTTTATCCACTGCAGCAATCTTTCCGCTTAATCCAAAATTTTCTAATTATCACTAATTTTCTCAATTTGATGCAATCTCTACTCATCATCTCCTAAAACAAAACAAACATTATTTTCATATTGAAGCACTAAAGTAAATATAAAACAAAGAAGATAATATCAAATAATACGTCAAGATGAGATCTTATCAAATTCCCCTACACCGGACTCATGCTTGTCCGCAAGCATACATCAATTTAATACATTAATCATTTTCACAACAACCTCTCATCTCCTTTCATGTCATCCAAAAATATCTAAAAGCTAATTCACATTTAAGGGTTAAGATAAAGAAACAATTGAGGAACAAGCATCACAACAACCTCTCATCTCCTTTCATGTCATCCAAAAATATCCAAAAGCTAATTCACATTTAAGGGTTAAGTAAAGAAACAATGGAGAGAACAAGCACTCATATGACACATTGTTAAAACATAGCATCTCATCAATTCCATCAAAATCAAATGAACAAGACTTTGACACCCTCATAAGAATTTCAATCTATACGCTTAAAATGTTTAGGGTTCATTACACTCTCAAATCAAAATATAACGAGTTAATTCCATAAGCTTGCTCAAGAATAATATCTCCACCACTAAACAATAATGAACCAAATGCATAAATCAAAGGGACTTTATAATGGTTATAACATGGCTTAGGAAAGGTATGACAAGAAGCTTTTTGGCTAAATAAATTGAAGGAAATCATACAAACTTATCCACATATGTTTCTAACTTAAATCAAAATTCACTTGATTCAAATAACATCTCTTTCAATCAATTTTTCTTTTCCTCTTTTTTTTCTTTTTTCCTTTGTTTTGTTTTTCTTTTCAACAACAATATTAAAAAAGATATTTTATTTTATTTTATTATTTATTTATTTTTACTTCTCAATTTTGAAAAAAAATCAAAACAATGCAACTTAAATCATCTAATTTACTTCAAGCGATTAGTCAAAATCCTATGCAAATAAAGTAATACAATTCCTTCAATCTAGTGGTTCAAAATTATTAAGGATATTAACGAAAAAAGGGTAAATTCGGCTTATAGCAAGGTTATTATGAAAAAAAGAAAGGTTAAGGCTCAAATTATTTTTCTAGGGATTAAAATTAACGTAGGCTTGATTAGGTCCAAAATGGTTATCCTCAATGCCCTCATCATCTTTATACACAAATTCATAAAAAATGTGGTCTCAACACGTATTCAAAAGCAAGTTCTAGCATAGACTAGCTATGTTGATAACACAAAAAAAAGAGCACATATGTGATAAGTGCTCTTAGGCTCAAATCTCATGTAGGTGTAAAAAATGCATCAAATATTGCACACTTTCATTCACAAAACCAATGAAATACTTGAAATAATTTAATGACAAAATTAATCACGCTTGTCTCTCTCATGCATTAGATCTTAAACCAAAAATGTATCCTAACTTAAGGATCATTCATGAACAACAATAAGAAAATTATGAAGTTATCATGAGAAATAATTAATATATGAATCAACATATCATGAGGCCAAGCACAAATCATAACATTCATAATAATATAAACATTCACTCCCCCACACCTAAATCATACATTATCACTAATGTATGCATAAGATACTCACAGCTCAATAAAGATAATCAAAGAAAATAAAGAATAGAGGACTCCTCTAAGATGGTGTGAGGTGATATTCACCGGTGATTTTCCTTTTACCGTGGTCTTGGTGTTAACTTTTGAACGCCCCATAATTCTGATCGTTTGAACTTCTGTGGAGGGTCTTTATGATGGCATTTCTAGTGGGGCTGCGTGTGTAAGACCAATCTCCTGTGAATGTTATAGTGCTCCACAGCTAGAGCAAGTATGAAATTCCTAAGAACAAGAGCAATCACGTTGTCCATATAAGATTTACTAGTGCTGCATGGTTTGTCTATTGGAGAGCAACTGCTATCGTGCACGGGAGCTGAGTGAGTTGTGCGTTAGAGCCGCATCTAGGGTCTACTGCTAGTGTTATGGCCGCATGCATTGTCATCTTTGTTTGTGTTTTGGAGCTATGCGGCTGGTAACGTTATGGTGAGTAGGTGTGTGCGTGCTAGTGCATTTGGGACTTTGAAGCTGCGTGTGCGTTTGGAGCTAGTGGGGCATTGTAGCTGTTTGGTGAGGAGTGCTAACTGATGCCGTTGGTCCGGTGTGTGGTGGAGGTCGATTCTCTGTTTTTGATTCAATGTTTCTTGCCGAAAGAGAAAGACATAGACATTAGGTTAGGTTTTTTTTGTTTAATATTAAATTAAATAAAAATAAAAATTTTTAAATAAAAAAGTAAATGAAGAAATAAAATAATAAAATGAGAGATTAAAAAATTTAACTTTTTTTTCAGAACACTAAATCATATAAGACGAGATCTCGCCTTATAGATTTAGCAGTCTGGAATTCTAGAGCATTAAATTACATAAGGCGAGATCTTGCCTTATGAGATTTAGTATTCTGGAATTTTAAGGTCTTCACTCAAGAACACTAAATTACATAAGGCGATATCTCGCTTTATGAGATTTAGTAGTCTGGAATTTTAATATCCCTTTTTTCCTTAAACCAATAAATTTATGTTTCAAAAATAAGCAAATGCAAACTATATATATAAGTAAAACAAAATTAATAAAACTATCAAATTTTGGGTTGCCTATCAAAAAACGCAATTGTTTAACGTATTTATGCTCGACGTGGCTTTTTCCTCTCCAACTTCTACGTAGTTGTAGTTTTGTACTCCTCATGTAGTGTTACTAGCCCTTCCTCTTGCTCCTTAATCCACTTTTTTGAAATGATTGTAGGTAACGACTTTTCATCACCTAAATAGACATACTTTCGGTGATTAGGTAACAACTTCAATTCTATCGTTGGAGCTTGCAAAACAAAAGGTAAGATTTTCTTGTGAGTTATTCATCAATTAAAGTTTCCAAATCTATTAGCGTTGTTTTAATGAGGCATAGGTATGGTATGATTGGAATATAAAAAAAGGTTAAATTAAAGGAAATTTACTAAAGGAAAATTATGACTTGTTTACAAAAGACAGGTCTTTTTAGTACAATTCTATTGATACCATATACCTATTCAAAATTTTAATATCTTTTTCAATCCAAACACAATAATTCGAGCATTCAGTATCATAATGAAAGAAATAATAGAACTTTCAAAAATTTCAAGTCTCAACAAGTATATAATGTAAATAACCTGCAAAAATCAAAATAATAAAAAAGTCTTTAAGAAAAATTGGATAAAAATTAATAATGTGGGTTAATAACAATGAAAAAGGATAAGACTCAATTTAGTCATTCCTAAATGATAAAATTATGGGTATGGTAAATATCAAAGAAATAGGCTAAAATAAGTTGTTGAATCTAAGTGCCTTTATCATGTTAATGCTTCTAATTTAACAAATATAGTCTCAATATGTATAATAAAAGCAAGTTCTAGAATTGTTCTACTATACATGATAACTCACATGAAAGAATAACAAGAGCTTAAAAGACCATATGTATAATAAAAGCAAGTTCTAGAATTGTTCTACTATACATGATAACACACATGAAAGAATAACAAGAGCTTAAAATTTTAAAAAATTTGTTTTAGGCTTAAAAGCTCATAACAAAGATGGTTTATATGCGTAAATATTATGCAATATCATCCAATTTGATTATCTCAATAAATACTAAAAATATGACTTAGAGATGTAATTTTATTCTAACTATCATCCTTTTACGGACCAATTCAACTCAATATAAGGAAATAGATTATTGATGGGATGATTTTAATTAAGTCAAGATATCAATTCATAAAACATTATAATTAGGATTAAAATAAGTTTAAAGAAATCATTAAAAATCATAAATGCTTTCCCCACACTTAAATTGTACATTGTCCCCAATGTACAAAATTTAAGTATATATAATAAGTGAGGCGGGTTAGTGGTACTTTCTTGATTGTGACAATTTTTTTCTTTTGAAATATTATACCTCCAATTATTGACTGTAGCCTTGCAAAATATAAGAAAAAGAAAAAGGATAAAAGGAAACAAAAGAAATAAAAATAACAAAATAAATCCTCCCCCTATTGTTGGCTCGTTGGGCTCTTCAATAAGTCCATACATGTCTTCCATAGGCCCCTGACGTCAACAAACCATGTACATATGTTGCATTACTATTAATTTGAGCGCTACCGTTGTCTTCTTCTCTCGCATCGATGGTAGCCGATCAAATATCCCCAATTTTCGTGCTAACATGGTCACGTAAGGTTCAACACTTATCATGCTGACCTTCTTGTCCTCACTTCGACGTTGGATAAACTAGACAAGTACATGTCCCAAGTGAATAGACATCTTCTCACTCATAATCCAGAGGTAGAAAACATCCACATTCCTGACGACTCCCCAACAATCTCCTTGACTGCTTAAGGTATGGCTAAAGATATTGTGAATATATCAGAGTTCTGGAAGGTGTAGGGTCAAGACCTTGGACTTGCTCGAATCATAATCATCCTCAGTGTTGATCAGAATCTAGAAATGCCATGGAGACAATCTGTACGGAAGATCTATTCGTAATGCTTAGTACTCTGATGTCCCAACGTACTCCTAATCGTATAGACCCATGGTGATGGAGAAATCGATATAACTCATTTGAAGAACCTCCCCCATCATCCAAAATAGGACTGTATTGGGGCGATCCCTATAGTAACATCCCTTCTCCATGGAGAATGTGGAGAGGACCTCTAAAGTGAGTTCTCTATAAGATGGTTCCATAATTTCAAAAAATTGGGACCATGCTCCTACATCTACGAACTCTCTCACCTATTAGGCTAGGCCAACCTGCTTCAAAGCCTTCAAGTTGATGTACTGATTAGCTCTGAACTTCTTTTCCTTCAATCTTTAATACTATTCTTCCTAAGCCCTGATGTTGAATTAAAGCATCCGTAGCCTCTCTGTGGATTAACATAAAAGACTTGCCTTGATGCCTCCTTCTTAGAGTCTCATTATCATGCTGTAATTGTGTAATTTTGCCTGCGACTTTAAATAAGTATTAGAAAATTTATGTATAAATCACAAAAACACGCTTTTGCCCACATTTAATTTTGATTGTGTTCATTACTCATTAATTGCAAAAACAAACTAAATACAAAAAATTAAACAAATAGAAATAATTAATAAATTAATGCATATAAATAAGCAAACAAATAAAAACATTTAATTGAAAAAATTAATTAAAAACTAATTAATCTTAAAATTAAAATTAGAAATTGTGTAATTAACAAATTACTATAACATAATTGTTAAATTTTAATTTTAAAAAATTGTAATTAAAAATCCTAAATTACCAATTACATAAAATTGAAACAAATTAACACTAAACCTATGGAATTAAACACAAACCCAGTCTTAATTAACGCCGAAAATAACTAAATAACCTAATTAAATACAACAATTATCATAATTAAACATGTAGTGAACAAAAATCAAAACATTGACGCAAATTAAACTAAATTCTCAATAAAATTTCATAGGAATGCATGATCAGATAAAGGCAGTTGTGGCCAGAGTCGCCAGTGAAAAAGAGCTTAAAGCTTAGAATGTGGTAAGAGCCTCTGTCTCACTATATAAAATGAGCTCGGTATCCCCAACTGATACGAGACAGTTATTAATGAGCCTGGTATCTACAATAGATACGAGGTAGTTAAAAAGGCACTCGATCACAATAATGTAATAATTGAATATGAGTCACATGTGCATTGCACATATATTTGATATGTATGTTTTAAATGATCGAAATGAATTATTTGAATCGTTCTAAATGAGAAATGTGAAGTACGTGTACAAAATGATATTTGATGCTATATGATGAATTGGTGAAGTGATGTGCTAAGTCTTATCTGCAAATGGAATGTGAATTGTGAATTATTCTGTGTTTGGTATGAGTGAGCCATCGATGATGGTTAGCTCAATGAATTTGCAAAACTCATCAAAATTGCAACATAGCTTTTTCGGTACGAGGGAAGTGACTTAGTTACTAAAATGATTTAGAAGAAACCTAGTACTGCTTTTAGATTTAAGAAATGAATCAAAGGTTGGTCAGCTGAGACTGAAGAGTTAGATGGAGTTTTTATATAATTCATCTTTCATGTAGAATGTGTAAAAGAGTAGTAGACTCTTATAGTTTTGATATTGTATATATATGGATTGTGTAGTGTAATAATACAATGTACATTATGTTTTATGAAATAAATTGAGGAATTGATTTTTAGATATCATGTTATTCTTGTTTTAAAATATGATGCCATGATATAAGTGAATGCGATTGCTCTAGGGCACTACTTCCACCGGGCATGTTCTCGAACATCTGAAGGACGAACGGGCATGTTTCGGATGGGAGTGGAGTGCTACAGACACACATCACAAATTTGTGCCTTCACGTAAAAAGGCTATAATGACATTCCAACTAAGCAGCTTAATAACAACATGGCTTAGTTGAGTAACCGGATCGATATTTATCACAAATGTTTGCCTTCGAGTAAAAAGACTAGGTTCATTTCCTTAAAGAAAAATCAACAAAAAGAATGTTTTTAAATAAAAACCTACCAAACTTATTAGTAGCTTGATTTTTCATGAAAACCTACTAAGGAATAGCTACACTTTTGTTTTAACTAAATGATTATCAATATATTTGTGCAAAGTGATAGAGGTGAATAAACTTAACATTGACATTTTGATTAGTTTGTATATTTAGTCCAAGGTGCTTAGACGCAGATTTTGCATGTTAATAATTTAGAATAACTTGAATGATTGTGTTTAGATTTAAATTATTTTGTGAAGTTGAAGCCATTGCCTCATTTGTTGCATTGTTTGTTTTGTATTTTGTATTTTTTATTTTGTGCTTTGTGTTGTTTGTTGTTTTGTTTGCTTGAGGACAAGCAAATATTTAAGTGTGGGGATGTTGATAAGTATGAATTGCATCATGTTTTAGGGCTTAGTTTGTTATGTATTTAAGTGTAACTTAATCGTTTAGTATGTGTTTAAGTTACAATTTTGTTAGTTTGTTAATTAATTGTTTTTAAGTGTTTTTTATAGGTTAGCCAAGTCTTTGAGATTAATTATTATGTCTTTGAGGTACCTTTATGTGTTTATTAGTGTTTCAAGGTTAACATCGAAGAGTGGAGAAGTTTCGGAGACACTTGGGCTGAAACAACAACCCACGAGCATTGGAGTCAGCCCACGATCGTAGCAAGGACATAGCCCACGATCGTGACCTGATTGCCACAATTGTGACAGAAGGCTCAAATGTGGCCCATGATCGTGGCATTCAGGGTCACGATTGTGGCTTACATCGAGCAGACACACAGGCACTCAGAAAAGTCAAATTTTGAGGGACCTTTTGGACCTTGGAAAAACCCTAGGGCTACCCAGAATACAAAAGATATATAAAGAACAAGAAAAGGGAGACGAGGGAGATTTTGTATCAGCCACCATTGGAAAACCCTAGAGGGAGTTCATCGAGAGATTGAGGAAGAGAAAAAGGAAGAGAGACGTGGAGAAGAAGCTAATGTGAAGTACTTCTCAGAATAGGAGGATTTCTGACGTTGCTACCTCCATCATCCATTCAGATTTTGTTTTTGGTGTATTTTTAATTTTATTAATGTATAGAATTGGAATAACTGCTGATGATAGAATTATGTGAATGTTGAGGATATCTAAACTCACCTTCAGGTTGTTTTTACTTTGATTTAATAAAAATTTGATTGCTTTATGTTATTTTGATTCATTGTGATTCATTTCTGAGATTGCATAATTCGGTAATAGACTAAGATGGTGAATTGAATGAAAAATAATTAAATTGGGAAAATGAGAGTTAGGTGATTTAATAAGAACGAGAGATTAATCAAATCGGTAATTTTGTGAAGAGAGATCTCACATAAGTTTCCGGTAGTCTATTAGAAAACTTCAGATCTAATTATGGTTTGGATAGATTGTTAATTGAGAAATTGTAATTTTCCATAATCTGATTGGGGTTTACAATTTAGGGTTAATAGTTATAACTCAAAAGAGAGTAATCAACCCTAGGATCATCTAGGACCAATAATTCAATAATTCATAATCAATTAGGCTAGTGTTAAAGATAGGTAAAAATTCCCCTTTTTCTCAATTTGTAGTTCTTTAGGTCGATTCTTGAATGTGTGTGTTGCAATTGCTACTTGTTAATATTTTCGTAATTGATTCTTGAAATTAAGTTGCGTGATTGAATTAAATTCTTGCCTTAGTTTTGTTACATTTTGAATTATTGCAAATTATTTTGGCCTTAGATTTTAGGGTTAGATTAACACTCCCTGTGGGATCGACACCTTAGGTACTACGTGAACGACCCATACACTTGCGGATTATCAAGGTTAAATATTAAAACTTACACATATCATAAAACTGTGAACAATAACTTGAGAGAGAGTAATCCACCATTCGAAAGTTCAGGATCAATAACATATTAACTTAAAAGTAATTATGTTAGTATTTGATGATAGGATAAATCCCTCTTCTTATAATTAGCTAATCTTCCTTGTGTGATTTTTTATTGTTCATTAGTGGTGCTTAGTTTTGATTTCTTTGCATTATTTTTATAATTTAATTTCCAAGCAATCCATATTCACGAATTTACTTTTTTGTTTAGTTTTTATTTTCTTTTTAATAATCCTCTTAGGCCTTAGATAACTCATAATTATATTAGTTCACCAACTCCTCGAGGGATCGAAACCTCATATATTAGATTTACAGCCCGTGCACTTGTGGTATATTGAAGGTTTTATTAGAAGTAAAATTTGTTCACAAGTTTTTGATACCATTTTTGGGGAGTTAGTAGGATTAGTTTAATTCTTTTAGTCTTAAGAGTTTTCGCCGCTTTTATGTCTGTGCAATTGTATGAAAACAAGAGTTACTGGGAGTTCGAGTCAGATCATCGAGACACTAGAGCTGGACATCGTCTGGTTAGAGCAAGCAATCCGAAGAGCTAGATGTAAAGAAGAAGAGAATACTGAAGCAACCATGGCTAAGGAATTTCATCAAGAGTTTCAGCAAGGAGGAAACCAAGGGAACCAACCGCGGACCCTCTTAAATTTCATAAGATCGGGATTTAATGTGACCAATCAAGGTATTGCTAGACCACCTGTTTAAGCACCTTCATTTGAAATAAAGCTGGCCTTACCAAACATGTTGCAAGGAAATGTGAAATTCTATAGACTGAATAATGACGATCCTAACGGGCATATAATAAATTTCCTAGAAATATGTGATACCTTCCGATATCATGGAATGTTAGATGATGTCATTAGGATGAGGCTCTTCCCTTTCACACTAAGGGATACAGAAAAGGCATGGTATCACGTAGTCCTACAAATGTCATAACTTGGGAGCAATTGGTGCGTGCATTTTTAGACAGGTACTTCCTCCTTATGAGGACTACCAAAATCATTAAAGAAATCACAAACTTGCAACAAAGTGATGGGGACTCACTCCATGAGGTATGGGAAAGGTATAAAGATTTATAAAGAAAGTGTCCTCACCATAATTTACTAAAAGAATTCCTTTTGCAAACTTTTTTGTATTGGAGTGAACCCACCTACACGAGGCACAATTGATGCAACATTAGGAGGATCGTTGATGAGGACGATAGATGAAGCTGAGGAGTTGTTGGAATAATGACTAGTAACAGTTGTCTTTGGACAACAGATAGGAGTAGACAACCCCCAACCATTTGCGACCAAAAAGGAGCTTTAGCTGTTGACCCAATTACAAAAATGCAAGTTAAGATTGACAACTTGACTCGACAGCTGAATAATAAGAAGACCTCTTCTTCGGCTCTTGTGAAAGCCATTTAGAAAAGATGTGAATTTTGTGGACAAGATAGTCATGACGTTATTAATTGCTTTTTAATGAAGCATAATGAAGCTGAACAGGTTAATTACATAGGAGCACAATTCGGTAGAGGAGGGGGGAACAACCCTTACTCTAACACATATAAACCTAGGTGGAAGAACCACCCAAACTTCTCTTGGTCGAATAATACAGGAGGTCAATTCTGAACTCAAGAGCCACCTGGTTTTCAACAGGAGAAACCAAACTTGATGGACTCTAAGTTAGATAAGATTTTGTATAAGCTTGGAAGCCTAGATGATGCTCTAAAGAATTTAGAAGGTAGATTTGAGCAAGTAACAAAGAATCATGCCTTTTCAGATTGGTGAAGATCAAGTGGAATTTAATACGAACAAGGCTTTAAAGAATCCGAAGGAAAGTAGTGAATGTATGAAAATCAATGTTTTAAAAATTGGATCAGACATCGAACCGGTCAAAGGAAAGGTTTAAGGTTTAAAGGTTCAACTGGTAATGAACTGTTATAAAACCTATATATAATAAATAAGAAGTAAAATTTATAAGAATAAGTAAAAAAATATTTTATTTAAATAAAAAATACACCAATGTCTATTATTATATAATTAATAAATAATAAATAAATATGAATCTAATATAAAACTTAAAATAACAATAAAAATCAAAATTGTATTTGTGAAGGAGGTTGTGTCTCATGATTGTCAAAAGCTTTAAATTCTCCAACGCTATTTAAGTAAACTACGCTTTCATCCAAAGTATTTGTATCAATTTCTTCTACTGCATTTAAATAAATTACAAATTAATAATATATGAAATTATTCTCAATTGTAAACTTGTAATATATTATACTTTTAACTTAAATATGGTAAAAATAAGATGTGAACTGACCATCAGTAGATATTCTTAATTCATTCGTTGTGACAAATGTATTTTCTTCATAAATTGCCTTTTCAAGTTCATTATAATCAAGATCAGATGATGCTTCTTCTTCTTCAAACCAAAAATCTTTATGTTCAATACAATTAATGTCAATTGGATCGTACGTTTTCTTATTAATGTCAACTGGATCATACGTTTTCTTCTTACTAAGAACTCTAAATGCATAATAGAGAAATTATAATGTCAAAAATAAAAATAAAATTAATGAAATAAAAATGAACTATAAAATACCTATTCTCATTATCATATTATAAGTAAAGCAAATAAGGTCATTAAGTCTTTGATGTTTCAAACAATTTTGTTTTTTTGTATGAATACGTTCAAAAACACTCTAATTACATATATAACCTAATGCAGAAGCTGTTTGACTGAGTAATTTAATAGCGAGTTTTCTCCATGTTAGAGCACTGTCACCAAATAATCTTCACCACTCTTCTGTATTTTAAATTATTGTTATGATAAGTAAATATATTAACAATAAATAAAGAATGAATTAAAAGTATAAAACTTACCTGGATGCATTTTTTTCATCGTAAGTTCTCTCTTTGCTGATGATCTAGCAAAACTCTCTGAATCTTCACTATAAAATTCATTTATCGCTTGTGATTGTTCTTCAATAGAGAAAATACCTTTGCATTCAATCACATCAAACATACCACCCATAATATTAATTATACATGCATCTTCACTATATAAGCAATAAGGATTAAGAAAATAAACTGCTAAGTGGATCCTTCTGATAAGATGCTTATCCCATTATCGGTCAATAATATCTTTATACATCTTGTACAATTTCTCCTTCCCTTAAAAAAATCTATACTTTTTTTGTGATTTCTATACATACCATCACATATATACCCTAAAGAAAACTTCTCATCTTAGTCAACAATCCTCAACAACCTTATAAGTGAAGCCATAATCTTCAAAATGATCAAGCAAGCATCCCAAAATTTATTATCTAAAATAATAGCACAAACTTCTTTTCCTTTTTCACTCTTTGATAACTTATAACTTGAAAAGTGTTTAATTGTCACTAAATTTTGAAGTAATTGCTTATGTTCATAAAAACTTTTCAAAGTAATAAATGTAGTTACAAACCGGACGCATGATCTGAACCCAATCTTCTTGCTTTCTTAACCATAACAAAATGTGATATGATTATACACAAAAATTGTGATCTTAGATGCACAAGTAGCAAGACTAGAAATATGATCCATACCACCAATATCTTTTAAAATAAGATTTACAATGAGTAGCATATGGAGAAAAATAAATATGTCCATACTTTGATTGTAATAAGTACCCAGTTGATACATAATTAGCTACTTTATTTGTAACAAAATGCACAATATTCTTCATCTTAACCCACTCGACAATTTTAGAAAGTAATTTAGATAAAGCATTAGCACTCTTTACCATATCAGAAGCATCAACATACTTGATAAAAGTTGTTCCAATATTACAATAAACTAAGAAATTAATCTAGGTTCTTTATCTTTGATCAGTCCACCCATCTGCCATAATAGTGCATCTTGTCGATTCCTAACTAGACTTATATGTATCAACAATTAGCTGACGTTCTTTTTTCAAATCTTGAAGAAAAGGCACACGTAGCTTATAATAAAAAGATACCTTAAATCCTTGACCTATTGCAATTGTAGCATATATTGCTTCTTGAAAATATAGTGAATTTAAAGCATTTAAAGGAATGCATGAGTGATAGAACCATCTAGCCCATGCTCTTTTACATCGTAAAACAACATTCTTATCAGTCAAAACACTTTTTAGACTAGGTTGAGAATCAGGAGTAGTTCTTGAAGAAAAATAAGAATCTATGTCAACAATAGCTTTCCTTTTTCCTTTGTCTAGAACTTGTTGTGTTTCATCATCTCCAAATGATATATTATGAATCTTTTTATTTTCCTTTTTCTTTTTTACTTGTTGCTGCAAATATTTTCCAATCATATCATGTACATCAAGTGGCACTTTTTTGCAAGAAGCAATATTAGCCTTAACTCCAGAAAAATGTTCTTTCATTCTATAAATTCCACACCCTTTAAATATTCGACCGCAAAACATACAGTTATATTGGATACTCCCATCAGATGCTTGAGAAGAAGAAAAATAATTCTATAGTGGATCAGACTTACCATGAGTAGATGATGCTATATTCCTCTAATCTTTTTCTAATGATTCCATATTCTCCATTATGATTTAACTTAAAAAGTATAAAAAATAATTAAGTATACTATGGTTAGGAAAAAAGTCTCCTACTTAAAATAATTCTCGTCCTCAACAGTTACAAGCTTAAAATTGTTCTTTAGGATACCCTTTTTAACAATTTATAAACCTTATCTCATTGACAAAGGTAAATTGTAAATATATAAAAGGATAGTCACAAGTATAAAATTTCTGTTTAGGATACCATTTTAACATATAGAGGAATCCTTAAAAATATGTCATCACTTGAGATTCTAGATTTAACTAAATTCATGTATTGTTTAATATATTATTTAACTTTCAAACAAATCTTCGAAATATTGACAATTCAATTCTAGATTGAATTAGATCTAAGGTTTTACGAATTTTCAATCTAAACTGCATATAGCTTTAGTTACAAAATTTTTCTTTAATTTTCTTTCACATAAAAAAATAACTACTATTTTAATACATTAGATGATACACAATTCTCACTCCAGTTTTTGTATTTCTGTTAATTTTAAGATCTTTCTTCTTCTAAGTATCATCTTCTAGGAAATCAAATTCTTTTAATTGAAAACTTATGCCAACAAGTGAGTTCATCATTTTACTAAGAAATTATTAAAAAGGAACCTTTAAAGACCAACATAAATTAGTAATCACATACACAGTGAATGAAATCAAATCACATACATAAAAAAACTACCAGTAAAATGGTGAAAGAAATCAAATCACATACATACATAGAAGACCAAATAAACTCACTTATTAAACTTTGCTCCAGCAATAACTTACGCCACTTCAAATAATCGACTGTTATCTTGCCAAAATATTGTAAGTGTAGTTTTCAATCAAAATTGTATATATAACACAACTTTAAGGAAGACTAATTAATTAATAACTATGAAGAAAGTAGAGATCTTCTATAGTTGGTACTCTTGTAGACAAGTTCTTGAATATGTATTTCACTCCAAAACAAATTATGTATTTCATTATCTCTTAACATATCTGAAACTTCAATAACACAGTCCAGAATCTGTATTTCACTCCAAAAAAATTATGTATTTCATTATAACACAGTCCATAATCTATATTTCACTCCAAAACAAATTTTGTATTTCACTCCAAAACAAACTCTCAGATTCAAGTTGAAGCCACAGTGTTGAGGCGACTTTGTTTACAACATTTAATCAACATCTCAGCGAGAGAGAGAGATAGTAAGGCATGGTATGAATTGTGAGAAACTTTTGCCCATCTCTGCCTGAAGTATATTAACTCATCGCAAAGACAAGTATAACGTTTAGAGAATAATCTCAATCCTTGCTCATTCCAAATGGGACCAAAGATTATTTCAATTAGGGAGATGAATCTTCACGGAATTAATCACATTCTAGTTCCAGAACTCATTTTATAAATTTCAAGACCCATTTTGCTGATTTCCAGAAGAAATCATAAGGATTGCAGAAGCCAAATTCATCAAATCCATTTTAGGAATGAATGATTTAGAATTTACTTACAGTGTCCAAATGCGTGGAGCTTGTCTGACTCCTTCTCTCTCTCTTACAGTGTCCAAAAGGGTGGAGATTGTCTGGTTTTTAAAACCTTGATGAAAATTGACATTATGGATGAAGGTATGCAAGAACAAGTAGAGAGTTGCATTGCAGAAGTAAAATCAATAGAAGTGGAGACAGATAATGAATCCAAGAAGGGAAAGAATGTTGAGTCTAAAGGAGAGAATAAGATGGAGGAGTCAGGTTTTCAAACTTATCAAGACATATTAGTTCGAACTGAAGCATCCATACCACCCTCCACAAAAAAACCACCCACTTTAGAGCTTAAACTTTTACTTACCCATCTCAGATATACATTCTGACGTGAAGGTCAAACTTTACTCATTATTATTTCCAATCAACTAGATGGGAAGTAAGAGAGTAAGGTGGTAGCAATTGTCAGGAAGAGCATGAAGGTAATACGATGGAAAATATCTGACATTCGAGGTATAAGTCCAAATGTTTATATGCATTAAATAAACCTCGAAGAAGGATGTAGAGCGGTGAGGGAACGTCAATGCAGGTTAAACCCTCATATGAAAGAAGTGGTTAAAAAAGAAGTAGTAAAACTTTTAGATGAGGAGATAATCTATCCCACATCTGATAGTGAATGGGTCAGCCTGGTATAGTGTGTAACAGAGAAAGGTGGAATGAATGTAATGGAAAGTGAAAGAGGAGAATTAATTTCAACAAGAACAATCACGAGATGGAGAGTGTGCATAGATTATCGCAAACTAAACAAAGTGACTAAAAAATACCATTTCCCTCTCCCATTCATAGATCAAATGATAGAAAGAGTGGTTGGACATTCCTTCTGCTGCTTCTTGGATGGTTACTCGGGGTATAATCAGATATTCATTACCCTAAGGATCAAGAAAAGACCACGTTCACATGTCCTTATGGTACCTTTACGTATAGACGGATGCCTTTAGGATTATGCAATGTGTCGGGACCCGATCCCGGACCCCGGACCCCGGACCCCGACTCCCATGTAGAATATCGTAGCCATGCAGAATATCGTAGTTACGTGAGTTTATCTCCCATACGATAACA
>JAOQMS010000003.1:20161298-20193416 GCA_027563885.1 Erythroxylum longipes
TTTTATTAATGAAAATAGAACATATATAAACAATTATTCTTTAATTATTTGTATATATTTCTATATAAATAAAAATATAAATAAATTGTTTTTAAATATAAATTACATATAATAGAATAAAATAAATTTTAATATAATGTAATAAAATTTATTAAATAATTAATAATAATATTTTTATATAATTAATAATAAAATAATAAACCTCCTGTAATAATTATTTTAATATAAGGAATATAATAGTCATTTATTATACATTCCATTCCATTCCATCCATCTTCTAAACAACATTTCACTACATTACATTATAAACCTTCCATCTCTCCCAAACAACGTTTCACTGTATTATATTTCATTCTATTATAAATCGTTTCATTTCGTTCCGTTACATTCTATTCCATTCTATTAATTAACATCTAACCAAACAGGCCCTTAGTAAAAATAAAAAGAGAGTCAAATAATTCTTCCCCTAAGAACATGCGTGATCGCGATAGCTATGCATAGAGTTCATAAAGGATACATGTATGTCCTCAATTCAAGGTTTGGAACACCGAGCAACAAAAACAAACAGCCATAACTACTCCCTCACCCAGAGGAGGAAAATGCAATATAGCATATATCCCTCACACACCCACACTAGACAATCATATTCATAGATCATATCCATACGGTTATAACTCATATAGAGCGTACCGTACTAAATGTTATTCTTATAATGATTATGTTATGTTGAGAACTTTTGTTATTTAAGGAGTTCATAAAATAGACATAAAAGATGTTAGCTGCAAAGGCTTCAATACTAACCTGAAGGAATTACGTGCACTTAGGTACCAAAAATTAGATAAACTATTTCTGTAGGTAATCAAGCGTAAGCAAAACAATTACATATGCAGGTAGTGGACGCTCAAAGCATATAAGGGCACAACAAATTTCAGTAATCTTCTTGTGATATTGGAGAGAGTACAAATGATAGATTATTGTCTTCGGATGAGCCGATGATAGAAAATGAATTGTGGGTTAATGAATTGAGACACAACTTATTGTCTTAGTCAATTATGTGACGGTTACAAAATTAATTTTTAGGTCAAATCTTGCATTCTAAGTAGAGTAAAAAATAATTCCATTGTACTTGTTGAAAATATAGAAGTAAATGTGAACACTATTGATATACACAATCTAACCATGATCTCAGGTCTTGAGTCTCAATTAGTGAAAACGCCTGAAAGTGATACCGAAGGCTTTGTCATGAAAGTTAAAACTCACCACGAAATTAGACAAATACAAACTTATTAATAATCTACTCAAATTTCAAGTCAAATGAGACTGGGTCTTGGACAATTCTATTGTATGCATTTTTTGCCGAAAGAGGATCATTTTTGGTGCTTCGTATATACTCAAGTAGGTTGTACATCTAATTGAATAGATAAAAGAAAATGAAAAAATGACATGCTAGGAAAACTAACAAGAACGTAAAATAACAATACCAGTAAATGTAGGTCGAATTCATAAAAAATGAGGGTAAGTAAGGTAAAACATATATTTTTGATCCTAACGCTTTATCAAAATTTAAATTTGACTCCAACGCTTTGTAGTGTTCAAATAAGTTTTGGTGCATTATGAAAATAATCATAATTGACCTTAACCAATCACTAACTACAATCATGCTTCCGTTAACTTAAGCTGACGTGACATTTGATTTTGAATGAGAGGCCAATCCACTAATATAGACGTTATGGCCCTCCAATCTATCTAAAGACTTTTTTCTTTGTTTGAGCTATTAGTGGATTTATCGGCTAGTTTAATATCCGTACAGACAGTGGATAGCCTCTAACTAAAAAAGTGTTACGTAGACTTAGATCTGATGATTAATTAAGGTAAATTTCATACTATAAATAACGTACTTAAATATTACAAAATATTGGGATCAAGCTTAATTTTGATAGAACTTTAAAATGTACCTTCTACCGGATAAGTATCTAATTGCTTACAGCTCAAGAGAACGCCCTTGTCCCATACCTCAATACATCTGCATGTAGACATTGATTAACATGATTAACAAGAACTTTTAGTCAGATAAGAACATAATCAACGAAATGTTATCCTAAGTTTTTTCAGAAAATGTATAGAGCAGAAGCTACAGTTTGAAAAAGTAATAGTAACGTCGTCACATTTAAATATTACGAATTTAAGGCAAACAGAATGAGTAAATAATGAAAATCACCCAATAAAAGTTGAATCCATAAGCAAGACCTCGTAATTACTCTCGCATTAGATATCATTGACCCATAAAATGGGGAAAAAGAGAAAGGTACATTGGATGCATGGGGTTGTCGACTGTTAAACTACTTATTCTTTACCTCCGCGTACTTGCCATAAGCTTTTAACTCATTTAAAAAGTTCTGTCAAGCATTATGGCGTACTCTATACAGATCAATAAAAAACATATAGTAGCGATTTCCCACTACATAAGAGTGAAGTTCAACTACATTAGCGGTTCATGCTTGTAAACTGAGTTGGAAGCAAGTGAAATGAAATGAAGGTGTTGATCAAAAAATGAAATGAACAAAGATAGAAAAGATGGACAAGTTGAAGTTACACACAAAATGTCTAAGGACATTATGCACTAATACATAAAAGATATATATGCAAATAATTCCGTGAGAGCCCATGAAAGGTGTTAGATGCCGACATCTAAATGGCAGAATTGTGCAAGTCTTGGCGAGTCTTGGCCAATATTTGATACTCGGGACAATGGAACAAAGCAAATATTTGCGAAAAGGTGAGGAAAACGGGCATTGTTGACAAGTTTATGTATATTGGTAGACATTAGCAGAAATCTTCAATGAGATGCAAAGATTCATATGTAAAACCAAAAGAGAGCTTGAGATAGACTTTAGATTGAAGATTAGTACATGTGGGAGGTCTAAGCACTTAATGTGTGCTCAAATAGACGAATCATAACTAATAAACTTGACATGGATAAGAATTGGATCAGACCAGTGTGCTATAAAAGGCATAAGACTTACATAACTCATCATCAATGGATAGATATTAAGGGGAAATCTTATATGATGTGACCGATAAGATCACAATAGATATACATCAATTCTAAAAGATAAAGACCAAATGAGAGAATCATCTGAAGATAGTGGAGTTGTTCGTGGATATAGATGTATCTTTCTCAATTAAATGTGATCTCTTATTTTGTTAGTTGTGATGTTAAATCCTATCAAATATAGTCTTATTTACATAGGGGTACCATCCAATTGATTAGTGTGATATAATCTGATAAGGATAAAGGTGATCTAGTTAGTTCAGTTCAATTAGAATTTTGAACTGCAAAGCCAGAGGTGCCTATAAATAACTTATTTGAGTCTTACTCCTAAAAATAAAAATAAAGAGGAACGAAATATATTGAAAGAGAATATTCTTTTGTATACTTTTAAGGAAGTAATAAAGGTTGATTTTTATTGTAACTCTTGCATATTTATTATTACAACAACAACCCAATAAAAATCCCGCAAATATACGGAGTCTGGAAAAGTCTAGTAGTACGCAACCTTACCCTTAACTAATAGAGAGGTTGTTTCTAAATCTTGTGTATTTATTATTGCCTATGATTATTTAATACTTTCATAGTACTCGAGTGTAATAGTTACACACTTTAAGGGTCGTGAGGCATCCGAAGAGGTTTTGTTCATCAATGATTACGTGAGAAGGCTGAGTCTCGCTTAAACAGATTGTTGTGCAACAAAATAGGCGCGATTTCAGTACAAGTTTGGTGTCTAGGTAAACCTTTATAACAATTGGTATCAAAGTCAAAATATCAACATAGCGGGAGATAGCATTTGACAGAGCGTGTCAACAGAATAAAGAGTGATGGGCGTGTCGAAAGTAATTTGAAGAGAGTACAAGAGCACCAAGTTTTTAATGGCAAATGAAGTGTCAAAGAGTTTGAAAATTTCTTCTGAAACATGGAACAATACTTTACAGTGGCAAAGGTATCCAATTCGAAGAAGGTGTCGATCACGATTACGTATATGATGGAGGATGCAAAGCTATGGTGGAGAATGAGAACCTTCAATGATATAAGTGTGGGTAGACCTTCTATTGATACTTATGGATGAAGAAAAAGCTAAAGGACCAGTTCCTCCCAGCAACATTTCATAGCTCACGAGGGAAGCTTTGAAATGTTTGAAGTAAGACAACTTGGTGCGGGTGTATGTGAGGAAATTCACACATTTGATGTTGGACATGCAAAACACGTCCAAGGAAGGCAAGTTGTTCAACTTCATAAGCAACTTGTAAGATTGGAAATAAATGGAGCTTCAAAGGTATAATGTAAAGGACCTTTAAATGTGATAATGGCTGCAAATTCTTTAGTAGATCTCCAAATGCTACCACTAATTCGAACTAGCAACGAGGGCAAGAAGAATGGTAGGACACAAAATGGCTCAAACAAAGGCAAAGAGAAATTATGTGAATCTTCTCAATGCAAGTCCAAAAAAACAAACAAAACCATAGATTAGTTATTTCATTTGTGGAGGGCTGCATTTTGCTTGTAAATGCCCAAAACGGAATGTGGGTTAGGAGCAAATAAATTCCATGGTTGCGAAGGATCAAGGAGAAGGAGAGGATGACTTCACGAAAGAAGTCTACCTCAACAATTATGTCATGTTGGGCGTAATGGGCCTTGAGAAGGAGCGTTCAAACAAAAGCAAGGGACAAACTCGACGGAGAGGAAAAATAGTACGTTGGAGATATGCCTATGACTAAAGAATCTTAGAGGAAATCAATTTGGAGGAGTGCCTACGGATTATTTCGATGACAGTGACGAGTTCTTCTGGAAGGGGTTGTTAGATAGACCCCTAATTCTAAATTGCGAAATAGTGCAAGTGTTGGTGAACCTCGGCCAATATTTAGCACTCGAAACAACGGAACAAGGTAAAGACTTGCGAGTAGGCAAGGAACATTGTAGATGAGCTAGCATGCATTGGTGCACATTAACGAAAATCTTCGACGAGATGCAAAGATTCAAATGTGAGACTAAAAAGATAGCTTAATATGGACTTTAAGTTGAAGGTTAACTGGATCACATGCATGAGAGACATGTGAAAGCTTTAAGGACTTAATGTGTACTCAAATAAACAAACCATGACTAATAGACTTGACATTAATAAGCACTAGAACGAACAAGTATGCTATTGGGCTTGGATGACTCATCATCAATGGATAAAGATCAGGGAGAGATCTTAAATGATATGACGGATAAAGAATTAGGCCACAAATTAGGATACATTTTGGAAAAATCAAACTTCCATCGAAGAGAAGCAAATGAAAGGCTTTCATAAAAATTCTCGTAGAATCAAGAATGAAATTTTCATTCTGTACATTCCAGATCATGAATTAGTAACTGCATCCAATCTGCAAAAAAATCCCAATTGTTTTGAACTTTCCTATTCTACTTCATTTTTATTTTTACTTTTTATTTTTATTTTTATTTATTTATTCATTTTTATTTATTTCTTTCTTTTTCTTTTTATTATTATAATTCCATTATCCTCTTTTTTTATTCCCTTCTATCATTCCTTAAGTCCCATAGGTTCAGTTTGATTCTGTAGATCAAACTCATTTTCTCATTAAGCGAAGGGTACAAAAATTCATATTGATTTTTCAATCAAAAAAAAGTACTATGTGAAATCTTCGGTTTTTTCCTCTTTCGCTATCCTAGATATACATTAGCTCTAGAAGATAAAGACTGTGCGGGAGGATCATCTAAAGATAGTGGACTTCTTCATAGATATGGATGTATCTTTCCTAATTAAATATAATGTCTTATTTTAATTGTAATGTAGCTAAATCTTATCAGATAGAGTCCTATTTTGATAAAGGTATCATCCAATTGATTAAATGTGATATAACCTAATAAGAATAGAGATGATCTAGTTAGTTCAGTTCAATTAGAATTCTGAATTATAAAGCCAGAGGTGCCTATAAATAGCTTATTTGAGTCTTGCTCCTAAGAACAAAGAGAGGAAAAGAACACATTGAGAGAAAACATTCCTTTACATACTTTTGAAGAAGTAATAAAGGTTGATTTTTACCGTAGCTTTTGTGAGTTTATTGTTGCCTATGATTATTTAATAGTTTCGTAATATTCTTACTCGAGTGTGAAAGTTAAAGTACTTCAGGGGTCGTGAGGTGTTCTAGAACAAGAATTTGTTAGTCAACGATCATGTGGGAAGGTTGAGTCTGGCTTAAATGGACCTAAATAAAATTGTTGTACAACAGTGTAGGTGCAATTTCAGCATAAGTTCGATATCTAGATAAACCTTTATAAGAAAAGATATGGAAAAGTGTGCCTTTGCACCAACAAATAGATTAAAAAAAAGACACGAGCTTCTAGGAAAATTTTTACTTCATAGATGATCGAATTACTAAAAGATTATTTTTATGTCCAAGGAAAATGATAACACATGCTACTAATTGTTTGATAAAAGAAGCAAAATGTTTTAGAATAATGACAAATGTCTAGCAAGTGAATATTTAGGATAGAATATATACCTTATTCCATCAACATCAATACAAAGGAAGTGACCATGTCGCCAACCATCCTCAAACTGGCCAAAGAAGACATCACCACACTTTGAATAGAAACGACTTTCACCATTTGCTTTTCCCTTCCAAAAGTTTGCAAACCACCGATCCCCTTTATGGAAATAAAACCAACCCTACATAGTCACAAAAATTTATTAAGGTATAAATCAAAAATAAAGAACAAGTTTGATTAAACTCATTTATACAAATAAAATAAGTAGCTTGATGTTACTCCAATTGAATGCTTGATATAATGAGTAAAAACTTGGAATCAAGTACACTTGAGTTAGGCTGCATTTGTTATACTTTAACTAACAAGATAATAAGTACTTAATAAAGTAACTTCTCCAATGGAAATGTGCATATTGTAAAAATTTGTCAAAAGTATTAGCTGTCATAATTGATAGTTAATACATTAATGTACCCTTGTTAAAACTGATTTTGCATCTATCAAAGACTGATTTTTTAGCTCAACAAAGGCAAATTTTGTGCCTTCTGTACAGCTATAAGGATTTGAAAATCTTTCCTTAAATAGGATTTATCAGCTGTAGAAAGATATGTATACAATAGTTTATCCATTTCTAAGCGTCAAAATTCAACTTGCACTTTGGAATTCCATATTGAGAACGAAATAATTTTCTGGACAAAATTCTCTATGTTGTCATGTTATCAAAGCCTTTCATCTACTCTCATCCTTGTCTAGCCTTTTGTCCATCTCAACCATAGTTCCACCTTTATTTATCTCAAAACTACCCAGCTCCTATTCTTTTCATATTCAACTTCTTGTCTTTGATCATTCCATTTTTTTTATATCTCAACTCTAGTATCTTGGCATTATGTTTTCAGATAAGTATGAAATATTCTTAGTTCTATTTTAATAGAAAAGTTTATCAAAAGTAAGGATTTATGGGGACATGATGGCAGTAATCATGTTCATGATAAAAACAAACATAAAGATAAACAGGCTAAGTGGTAAGTGGAGGATGCTCAAATCATGACATAGATTTTAGGATCTGTTCTGCCTAATATCATCTTGAATCTTTGACTGTTTAAGACTGCAACCGAAATGTGATTGTATTTAAAGAGGCTCTTCAGCCAACAGAACACTACTCGCCAGTTTTAGCTTGAACATGAATTAGTCACTCTCCAATAGGAAAGTCTTTTTATTTTTGAATTTTACTCTACCTTCATGAATCTTTAGGCTGAATATACAAACTTAATTTATGCTTGACTCTTAAAGTACTTAGCTCTGTTCAATTTGTTCATGAAACCATTAAAAAGGATCAATTTCTTATGGAAGTAAGATCTAAATTTGAAGATACCAGATCCAATCTTATGAATCGAGATGCATGTCAAATGATTTGTTTCGTGACGAGCAACATCTTCACACTCAAACCACAATGGATTAACAAAGATTGACCTCGATTCATGTCACTTATGTAACACAAGTTAACGCAAAAGAAAAGGGCATGAGCACTATTCGATGTTTTTTGTTGCAAAATGGTAATTGTGCATTTGAATGTTCTAAAAGATATGCAATTACTACATAAAGGATGGTCACCACCCAAGAAACTACAATAGCATATATTCAATTTGTGAATTTGCGTGAATCCTGAAATAGATTACACAAATTGTTATTTCTTCACTTTCTAACTTCAGGAAACTTAGCTAAACCTTTTTCTACACCGTCCACTTTGTACCTTGATTTTGGGGCTTCCAATCATATGAAAAACAATGCTCATATCCTTACCAATGTAAACAAATAACATGGAAATCTCAAGATTTCCCCTGCTGATGGAAATCATTTACCCCTCACAACCATTGGAGATATTTCGTCTTCTCTAATTGATATCTTCATTCCATTGATCTTACCATTAATATTGTTTCTATCAGTCAGTTGGTTGACAATAATTATATTCTAAATCTGGTTATGTTGTGCAGGATCAACAATCGGGGGATGATTGCAAGAGGGCATAAAACAGGACGTCTTTTCTGTCTCCAACTTTATCTAGATGTCCGTCCTTTGTCACTTGTCACTAGGCTTTTGTTGATTACTGAGTATGGGATAAACTTCTCAAACATCCTATTTAGAATATACTTCATGATTTAATAAACTTTAGTTTTCTTGGGGATAAAGCGTCACCACCTCTTAATGCTTTTTAATTTGATTGCAATTGTTGTGTACTTGGAAAAAGTAAAACTATGCATTGTCCACTAACACACGAAATGTTGTTCAACCTTTTGATATGATACATAGTGATATGTAGGGTATATAGCCCAGTAGCTTGTCATGCTAATTATAAGTACTACATACGTTTATTGACAATTATAGTCATTTTACATGGATTTATTTTCTGTTTCTATTCTTAAGATTTTTCCTTCAAATGTTAAGACCCAATCTTTTACCAACATCAAAATCTTTTGTTTTGACAATGGGGTGAGTGCACGTCTCATTTATTTAAGGAATTCCTCGAAGTTAATTGGATAATTTCTCAAAAACCATGCTTTTTCAACTTCACAACAAAATGGGATAGTTGAAAGAAAGAATTGTCACCTTCTTGATGTTGCTCAAACTCTTTTATTAGAGTCTTCTATACCCTCTTATTTTTGGTGAGAAGCCCTCTCCAGTGTTGTCCCTCTCATTAACCGATTGTCCTCTTCCAAATTGAACCATGTTTCTCCTTTTACTCGATTATTTGGTCATGCTCCAAACTATTCTAATCTCTAAACCTTTGGTTGATGTACGTTAAGTTCATCATCTTGCATACGAATGCACTAAGCTCACGCTCAATCTATTAAATGTGCATCTTTTTAGGATAGTCTATGCACCAAAAGATTTTCTTTGCTCAGATCCTAACTTCCATTACATTTGAGTTTCTCAAAATGTCAATTTTATTAGAAAATGAATATTTTTTTTGCCATTTATCAGGATTTCTTTTCTCCCTCATTTTCTGTTCCTCCAATGATTGCTAACTTTTTTGTAGGTTCCACATCACCTAAACCACTTTTAGTTTATCATTTATGTAATACTACCAAATCAAATCAAACTTCGGTAACTCCCGAGCCCCCTCAAGATCTTTCCATAACTGATGATCTTACTATGGCAATTGAGTCCGTTCCCATCCAACATGTACCCGAGTTCCTAAACCCCTAAAAAAGTGTTACTTCACCCCTCAGCTTTCCTTGGGAGCTACTTTATCTAATATTCCTATTCCGTCATCTTACCAATAGGCAATGAAGCATTAGTAATAATGAAAGGCTATTGAAATATATAGTCTTGAAAATATGTTTTCTGTATATTATCTATTTTCTAAAATCTTCGTGTCACTTTTGTATAATTTTTTTACATTTTTAATCTTTTAACCCTATTTATTTATGTATTTATTGAAATTTTAGTTACATAGATTTTTTGTTGTTGCTAGTTTTACCTTTTTTCTGTAACTTGCATCATTCATATATTGTCTCATTTGCATGTGGATCCACCAGAAACAGCCTCTCTATTTTGTAGGAGTAAGGCTGCGTACTATCGGACCTCCCCAGACTCCGCTTCATCGCGGGATTTCGAACTGGGTGATGATGATGATGATGATGTATATTATCAAGAGGATTGTACAGTATTTATATACAATTTGAGGAAATAATAATCCCTAGATTTAAGGGATTATAATATGTTAAATCTACATTCATATCAAATAGAATCAACACTCCCCCTCAAGCTGGAGCGTATATATCAGACGCATCCAGCTTGTTACATATATATATATATTATCCTAGGACCCCGTAAGGACTTAGTCAACATGTCTACTAGTTGATCCCTAGAGTTCACATAAGAAGTCTTGATGATTCCTAAGAGGATTTTCTCTCTGATGAAGTGACAATCAACTTCTATATGCTTGGTCCTCTCATGGAAGATTGGATTTGATGACAGATACATAGCTGACTGATTATCACAAGCAAGTTCCATAGGACCAATCTCACAAAACTGCAACTCTTCAAGCAAGTGCTTTAACCACAAAAGTTCACAAGTAGCATTAGCCATAACACGATACTTTGCTTTTGTGCTAGACCTTGCAACAACAATTTGCTTCTTGCTCTTCCACGAAATCAGGTTTCCTCCAATAAGAACACAATAACCAAAAGTGACTCCTGTCACTAACATCACCTGCCCAATCTGCATCAGCATATCCAATGATTTTTGTATGACCCCTATCCACATGAACAAGCCCCTTACTAGGTGATCCTTTGATGTACCTTAGTATTCGAACGACTGCATTCCAATGATTCTCATATGGTGAGTCAAGAAATTGGCTCACAACACTGACAGGGAAAGCAATGTCAGGTCTAGTCACAGTGAGATAGTTCAAATTTCCCACTAACCTTCTATACCTGTTTGGATCAGAATAGGGCTCCCCTTGATTAGGCAGTAGCTTCACATTTGGGTCCATAGGTGTGTTAACATGTTTACAATTAAGCATTCCAGTTTCTTCCAGAATATCAAAAGCATACTTCCCTTGAGAGATAGCAATACCTGTCTTTGATTGGGCCACTTCAATCCCAAGAAAGTATCGTAACTGACCAAGGTCTTTAGTTTGAAAATGCTTGAACAAATATTGCTTCAATTCCTTAATGCCTTGTTGATCATCACCTTGTAATGACAATATCATCCACATACACCACAAGATAAATAAAGGTACCTGATGATGAGCATTTAAAAAATACATAATGATCTGCCTCACAATGAGTCATGCCAAATTGTTGGATGACTTTGCTAAACTTTCCAAACCATACTCGAGGTGACTGTTTTAAACCATATAAGGATTTCTTTAACTTGTAGACCTGGCCTAACTCCCCCTGAGCGACAAACCCAAGTAGTTGCTCCATATAAATCTCCTCCTCCAAATCACCATATAAGAAGGCATTCTTAATATCAAGTTGATACAAGGGCCAATGTTTGATGGCAGCCATAGATAAGAACAAACGAATAGATGCCATCTTAGCAACAGGAGAGAAAGTATCACTGTAATCCAAACCATAAATCTGAGTGTATCCTTTTGCGACTAGGCGGGCTTTCAATCGATCAACCTACCCATCAGGACCAACTTTAACAGTAAAAACCCATCGGCATTCGACTGTAGGTTTACTAGGTGGAAGTGAAACAAGTGTCCATGTATGATTGGACACCAAAGCTATCATCTCATCAATCATAGTCTGTCTCCATTTGGGATGGGATAGTGCTTCCTGAACAATCTTAGGAATGGTAATATATGATAAAGTAGAAACAAAGGCATAGTGTGAAGGAAGATAATCGGTGGTAACTGAGAAAGTGATAAATGGGATGAGGATTATGAGTAAAGCGTGTACCTTTATGAACTGCAATAGGTTGGGCATTAGAAGTATTAGGCAGGACCGCGGCAGGAGAAGAGATTGGGGCTGAAATTGAATCACGAGTATCAACTGAAAGACGAAGCTCTAATATGTCTAGTCATCGTTGCTCATACGTAATACAAAATCGACATGAGAAAGGATCAACTTGTAATTGCGGTTCCAAAGATAAGTCAAGAAGAGGCACAAGTAATACCTATTAAGTAGTGTCAGATGTAGTTGATCATGTGAAGAATGGTGTATCCTCAAAGAAGGTAACATCTACAGTCATATAGAAACGGTTTGTAATGGGTGAATAACACCGATACCCTTTTTGAACCCGAGAATACCCAAGAAAGATACACTTAATAGCACAAGCAGACAACTTGTCACATCCAGGAGACAGATTATGAACAAAGCAGGTAGAACCAAATACACATGGGGGGGACAACATAAAGAGAATCCCTAGGAAACAAGATAGTATAAGGAACCTTATTACCCAGAATAGTAGATGGCATGTGATTAATTAAGTAACATGCGGTAAGTACCGCATCACTCCAAAATTTTAAAGGCACTTTAGCATTGATTAATAGAGTGCGAGCTGTATCAATAAAATGATGATGTTTACGTTCAACCACTCCATTTTGTTGGGGTGTATGAGGACAACTGGATTGACGTATGATGCCATGAGATGCCATAAATGACGTGAATGAAGCAGAAAAATATTCTTTGGCATTATCACTACGCAAAACCCGAACTGTATTTCCAAATTGATTCTTGATTTCTGAACAAAAAGTCTTGAAGGCATCAAATAACTCAGAACGATCTCGCGTTAAAAATAACCAAGTACGTCATGAGAAGTCATCAATGAAGATAACATAATACCTATATTCTAAAACAGACGTAACACGACTAAGACCCCAAACATTAGAATGATTGAGATCAAAAGGAGACATAGTTTGACTGCTGACACTACTTGGAAAGGAAACCCTGACATGTTTTCCAAGTTGAAATGACTCACACTTCAAGGACTTCAAACAAGAAAGCTTTGGAACCATTTGCTTTAATTTTTCTAGACTTGGATGACCTAAATGACGATGAAGAAGATCAGGAGACTCTGAAACAACACAAAGGTAGATGAATGAGGTTGTAGGTAGTAGAGACCTCGTGATTTAGATCCAACTCCAATCATCTATCCTGTACTCCGATCTTGTATAAGAAAGGAATCAGAATTGAAGGTTATGGAACAATTTAGAGTGCGAGTAAGTTGACTGATAGAGATTAAATTAAAGGGACAGCCAGGTACAAATAAAATCGAATTTAAAAGTAAAGTTAGAATAGGTGAAGCTTGGGCAATGCCAGTAGCTTGTTTCTTAGATCCATCAGCAAGAGTAACACTGTGGGGTGTTGTAGGTAGTGACATTTTAGTGAAAAGAGACGGATTACCAGTCAAGTGATCAGAAGCACCAGAATCTAAAATCCATGATCCAACAGAGTGGGAGAGGCAAATTGTGGAATTACCCGTATGCAATACAGTGGGCAAAGAAGAGGCCTGTTGGGTTGCCTTAAACTAAAGGAATTCCTTATATTCATTGGCAGAAAGATGATGATCTTCCTCAGACCCACTCTTTTGTTCAACATTTACCGGAGACTGAGCGACATTGGTTGTTTTGTTTGGAAATCCATGTAAGGAGTAACGATGATCCTGAGTGTGTCCATCTTGGTCACAATAGGTACAATGGAAGTTGCTTCTACCATCTCTACCACGACCATGACCTCGACTTCCTCGGCTAGATGAATTGGAGACCAAAACAAAAGACACTGAATGAGTTCCTCAACTTGCAAACTCTTCTTTGGACTTTGGTAGCTTACCTTTGGCAGATTCAGCCATGAAGAAGACAGAGAAACAAGAAAAATAGCAGTGAAGAAAACACTTGAATAGTACTCAACGAAGAAATAACTCAAGGGGCGACGTCACAACAGTGAGTACTAGAACCAAAAAAGGATCAAAATAGAACAAAGGGGCACCGACGAACACAACAGTGGCAGCAACGCTGTCGGTAGCAGCCTGGAAGTGGCACGTTGTTCTCATGCGTCGGAAACGCAAAGACAAAGCAGCGGCGCGTGGGGAGGAGTCTGGCAACGGCACTTTGGTGGCTAGCCAAGCGGCACTCTCTGAACCCAATGGTGGTGTTTCTTTGAATAGGTCGATCAAAGCAAGATGGGTCAGCGCTCAAAGCAGCGGCTGAAACCCTAAACTATTGTAACAAGAACTTTAAATAGCTCTGATACATATAAAGTCTTGAAAATGTGTTTTCTGTATATTATCATGAGGATTGTACAGTATTTATATACAATTTGAGGAAATAATAATCCCTAGATTTAAGGGATTATAACATGTTAAAAGCTACATTCATATCAAATAGAATCAACAAAATAGAACTTCAGGCACTTGAAGAAAACCAAACCTGGGATGTTGTCCATTGTCCCTCATCTGTAAAACCACTTGGTAGTAAGTTTGTGTTTTCTATCAAGCTTCATTCTGAAGGATCCAAAAACCACAAGGCTCTATTAGTTGTTCTTGGAAACAAACAAGAATATGGCCTAGACTATGGTGAGACTTTCAAACCGATGCCTAAGATGACCATTGTGCGAACTATATTATAACACTTGTTGCATCTTAATCATGGTCATTACATTAAATGGATGTCCAACATGCATTCCTCCATAGTGATTTTAAGGAAGAAGTTTACATCAAACTTCCCTCTGGTATGCCTATTTCCTCACCTAATGATGTTTTCAAATCATCAACAAAAAGGTATTTTCTTAATTCAGCATAAGTATGTTCAAGATTTTGTTCAGTTGGCTAGAATCATAATATTACTCCTTTTGACATTCCTATAGAAAATAACGTGAAATATTGACGTGACAAAATAGAGCTTCTTGAGGACCCTATCTTTTATCAAAAGCTAGTGGACAGTCTATCTATCTAACTATTACTCACTCAAATATTTCTTATGTCATCCACATTGTAAGCAAGTTTATGCAACTTCCTTGGCATCTCCATTTATCCGCAGTACGTTGCATTATTCAATACATCTTTAGAACCCCAGATCATTGATTATTTTTTCCCGTTAATTCCTTACTCCAGCTCTAGGCCTATAATGATATTGATTATTTTTTCCCGTTAATTCCTTACTCCAGCTCTAGGCCTATAATGATATTGATTGGATTGATTATCTAGACACTAGGTCTGTTCCTAAATAGTACATGTTCCTGATGATACTATTGTCTCTTGGAGATGTAAGAAGCAAGAATCTATTTCCAAATCTTCCACTGAAGCAAAGTATCGAGCCATATCTATTGCATGCTCAAAGATGGTCTCCTAATAGAGCTTGGTTTTTCTCAAGTTTAACCAACTCCATTACATGTTGACAACACCAATGTCATTCAAATTGTAGGTCAATTTGTTTACCATGAATGCACAAAGCATTTAGAAGTCAAGTATCACTCCATCCAGAAGTTTCCTATGATTGCCAAGTCATCACTCTCCCACATATCTCCACCACTACAAATTGCAGATATTTTCACCAAATCCATTACACATCAACGACATTAGCTTCGTCTTGGCAAATTGATGCTTGTATACCCACTGCATCAATTTGTGAAGGGATGTCAACAGTTTTAGCTATCATAATTGACAAGTAATACATTAATAGACACCCCTTGTCAAATGCTGATTTTGTTGCAGACCTTTCAAAGGCTGATTTAATGCCTCATTGAAGGCAGATTTTGTTCCTTTTTTACAGCTATAAGGATTTTAAAATCTTTTCTTAAGTAGGATTTACTAGTTATAGAAAATTATGTATGTAATAGTTTAGCTATTTTTAAGGGCTGAAATTCAGCTTGCACTTTGTATATATATTAGGAATTCCCCACTTAGAAAGACACAATTTTCACCCCAGAGTTCTCTAAGTTGTCAAAAATATCTATTGGCCCCATGTATCACCACCATATATGTCAAGTTTCTTATGTAAAAAATTCCCATGAGCTCCATATACCCAAAAAAATGACTGATTACTGTAACTCTACATGTCCAATATTGATAAAGGATGAACAAGAGCAAATTATAAAGCCACTCAATGCGTTAAGATTACAGCAGTTGAAAAATATCAAGTATGGCTTCAGTGCAGTGCTTAAGCATCAATTTCATAGAATTGATAGTACAATATTTATCAAATAAAAAGAAAACTTGAAGGCCATCACCAATTAAAAAGAAAATCAAAGAACAAACAGTAACAAACCTTGCCATGCATTACATCGTCCCTCCATGAGCCTTGGAACACATCTCCATTATTGAAATAGAATGTACCTGCACCTGATCGCTTACCATAGTGCCACAAACCATCATATATGCTCCCATCAGCAAGGATCAAACGGCCCTATACAAAGTCACTTATCAATGGGCACTTCAATCATTCTACATAACATGAAATAATTATACATACCTTTCCTTCAGGAAGACCTCCCTGGCAGCGTCCCTTGTAGATGCCACCTCTGTACTGCATCTCCATAAGAGGGCTCCACTTTTTTGGTGAATCTCGCTCACTTTCCTGCACACCAGATAGACAATTTTGTATTTTTTGTACACAATATAAGTAATGATGTTATTTAAGTCGGGAAACTAAAAGCCATACTGTTCTCATATCCACTGCCACAGGAAAGCTTCTATGATCAGAAACCATGAAAGAAGGATTTGATCTTCTAGGATTATCCTTGATCTAAATTACTTCAATTCATGGCATAGTTTTCAACATGTTCAACAGAAATTGAAGTGCTGCTGTTTTGCAGCTTAAAGACCAATATTCACCCCTTTCATTTCTGGTGAAATCAATTTATGGGAATTTCCAAGACTATCTTCAAAACATGACACAACGGAAAAAGAAAAGTAGTTAGGTCGTAAAGGAGGTATGTACTATATTGGAATTTCAAATGGTGGCACTCACAAACAAATTCATTTATGTGCATCAACTATCTGAAATAATAAATTGCTGACTAACATATTTAGAATTTGTTGCATTATCTACATATACAATAATATGTTGACAGTGTAGGCAATTCAAGTCTCATCGGAGATAACAATGAAATATAAAATCAATCAATATCCCACTTTTATAGCAGCCAAACCAATTTAGAGTAGTAAGTTTGCATCTTAAATAGCATTAATTTGCAATTCAAACTCACATTAGGCTAGAATTATTCTGTTTAAATCATGACAGAATAATAGACAAAAATAATAACTTTAGGGAACCAATAAAATAGCTTGAAACATAAAACTTTTAGCATGAAGATCAAATATTTTTGTTAACAAAGTTCACTTCCATGTCATGCATATTACCAGCATGGATGCAGCACGAATAGAAAGAACTCCTTGCTTCTTAGGTACATCAGCTTTTCTGCTCTTTAGCAGCGTAGATGCATTACTATAAAAATCCTTCATTGCTAGAATGCTGGCTTCAGTCAATGCACCCCAAGAAGAGTTGCTTGAATCAACAAGAGCTTGGTCTTTGACACTGTCATCAGTTTTTGACAAGGTGAATTCTGTACTATATGATATATTCAAACTGTCCTTGGGCTCATCTGGAGGCCTTACACCAACTGGAAGAGTGAATATGCTCAAATTATCAAGCCTCGCATTAGCTTCGGCCATTTCTTTAGCCCATTTCTGTGCAATCTCATATCCTGGACCCAAGTTCCAACTATTAAGTGGCTCCCTCTGGATAGGAGGAGCTGCTACACGATAAGATATTCCTACATTAGCCAAGTACAAAAATTGATTGGTTCAATGCTAACATTTATTATGATTTAATGCCACCTTCAGTAATTGGGTCATATGAACAGGAAGCATCATCCTGAGTATCCAACATGCAACCATCACTTACTTCAGTGCTTCCAATGGTATTCCTAGAAAGTAAAATAATGAGGATCAAAAAGTGAGAATGAAAAAAAAAACAATGAAAAACAAAAAATGATTGTGACACAAGAATTAGAAGAAGAATAACATAAAAAAAAGGGCAGCTAGGATATTGTTATTCACAGGTTCATTAATTTGAGTTTGGTCATGACCTACAAGATCTCTTCTCTGCAAGAAATTGCTAAGGCTATATTTCTCATTCCTTACTTGATCCACTTTCCAGGCATAAAATAATTTCCTCTCTTTTCTACTCCATATATCATTCTAAAGCCTGTTTTTGGTGTTTAGTCTTGAACTACAAATGAAAGGATCTTAAATTTTGTATTCTTAGCTTAACTTGATGTTTGAGGCTTCTCTCTCTCTTGCTTTATGATTTCTTTTTTTCCCCCTCTTTTTCCTTCTCTCTTTCTAATCTTCAACCCTTCTTTTGCAACATTTTCCTATACACAGAGAAGCTTAAAACCCAAAAGAACGGATGACCTAAACCAGCAAGACCGGTTAATGACAGTTTGGCTGCTCAAGCTCTGTCATGATCTGGAAAGATAGATTTCTATTTAGAGTCATGTTTTTGGTTTCCACGTCCTGAATAAATAAAGTATATCTCAGTACTGACGCAAGATAAAGGTGTGTAGGAATCAAACCTCAAAATGCAGTGGTCACTGAAATCACTACTTGATATTACATTGGGTTCCGAAGTATGCTCGACAACAGCTTTTGTGGTATTTTCTACTGCAATTTTTTCCTCGGAATAAAAGTTTGTTGAACTGGCCATCTCAGAAGGCCTTGCATCTTTCTCTGTGTTGTTTCCATCATTTTCATAAGATTCACTAGAATGCTTCTGGTGTCTACTTAAAAGTTTAAAAATGAAAGGGAAATGATGGGCTAGACTGGACAAAATGTTGCTGCCTTGACGAGTCTGCTGCTCAGCAGAACTGGCAATCAAACAAAATAAACATCAGCAGATCAAAGGGAAAATTGTAAAGCAACTGATCACTTAATCAATAAACTGAAAGGGAAATTTGCTTAACATCAGCATTAAACAGTTAGAAAATAATGCTAAACACTTGATCATCATGGAACCTGACGCTCTGGTCTCCACATGCAGAAAGGTGCATGGGTGATACATTTCAAAAAAATTTTGCAGCAATCAGATAAAAGTACCATACACCTATAAACACATATGACAGAACAAGAATGGCAGTACTAGAGATACTTTTCCAGACTAACGTTTTAATCATATTCATCTTAGTGCACTTTTGCAGGAAAGGTTTCTTTTAGAGGCGAAAATAAACAGAATCCACTTTGAAATGTCAAAGATGCAGAGAAGATAACTATAAATTCAAAAACAAATTCATGACCTCTCTGAGGGATTATGATTTGGTGAAGCAGATTTTTGGGGATTAATATTGATTATGATTATGATTTGATTAACAGAGTTTTTGGAGATTAAGATTGGTATGATTATGATTTGATTGAGAGGATTTTTAGGGATTATGATTAATTATAATTGTAATTTACCTTATATAAATAAAATAATCTAGTATATAAAGAGGGAGGAGTTGTTGGTTTCTTCAAGCTCTCACAATCCCTCTTCTCAATTTCTCTCAATTCCTCGTTCATAACATGGTATTAGAATAGGTTCTCTAATCCCGCTTCTAATTTCTACCTTCGTTCTCACACCGGTAACCCACGCCCAAACTTTTTTGTTTTAAAAACCAAAACTAAAACCTTAACAATCTAACCCAAAAACACCTCAAGCAGCCACTAGCGACCAAGTCAGAGTAAGAGGCAACACCAACAAGTGCCTTACATGCTACCATGCACCGTCAGCAGCCCCTTATCAATTGACACGTGTAATGGACGCACCACCTTTTGGTGATGTTCTGTCGACTTTGTTCCCATGGATTAAATCACACCAACTCTAGGAGCCCATTGGTGATGTGTTTATTGCCTTTAATTGCTGGAAATTGGGTTTCTGTGTTTAACCATAGTGGCTGGTTTGATCATATTCGTATCTCTAGGAGCTTGATGGTGATGTGTTTTTCTACCCTTAATTGTTGGAAACTGGGTCTGTGTGTTTAACTATAATGGTTGATTCCCTCTTTCATTGTTGCATAGCTGTTGATATTTGAGGTTTGCTTTTTTTGTACTATCGTTCTTGACTCAATTCTCAACGTCTTTCTTACTATATCGGTTACGTTATGAGCGACTCCAAAACTAAAAGTGTTGAAGTACAGCCACCCATTAAGCTTCAACAAATCACAAATAAAAAATTGAATGGAACAATTTATGTTGCTTTGGAGAAGACGGTCATTGTATATCTCAATGACCTAGACAGGTATGAGCATCTCACGAATCCAGCTCCTGATATTAAGTCATCTAGGTAGAAGAAGTGGGAACAACATGACAACCAAACAATGACAAGCCTTTAAAATTCCATGGAGCCAAATATTGCTAACATGTGTCAACATATGAATTCCAAAAGGAGCTATGGGAGTATGTAAGACTTATTTTCTAGTAATGTTACTCATATATATGATTTATTTATGGAATTGTTCAGGTGTGAGCAAGGAGAGAAGAACCACACTGAGTATTTTTCAAAAATTAGAAATCTAGATGTAGATTTTGGCAAGTCCTACAGTACCTTCTCTGGATGAAGTATTTGCTCGCTTATTGAGTGTTTCATCACCTAACATTATGATAGGATCTCCTCAGTTAATTCTTCTGCTTTGGCCTCTCAGTCTCAGAGTACTAATAGAGCAGAGCAAGGGGATCGTGGTGGTCGACCCAAATGTCATTATTGTCGTCAATGGGGACATACTAAGGATAAATGTTATAAATTCCATGTCACCCTCGAGCTGCTAATGTTGTTCATACTGATCAATCTACCCTTCAGCCTGAGTCCTCTACTCAGCCATTAGTGACTCTTACTGGTACTGATTATGAAGAGTATCTCAAGTATCAGGCAACTAAGTAGTCTTCCTCCTCCATTGCTTCGATAGCTCATTCAGGTAATTCCGTAGCATGCCTCACTAAGTCTTTTCCTCAAGTACTTGATTATGGTGCTTCCGATCATAACTCTGGTAACCCACACCTTCCCTCTCACTTTACTAACACTACATCTTTTCCTCCTATTACTTTAGCTAATGGGACTCAAACAGTTGTTAAAGTTGTAGGCTCTGCTCAACCACTTCCATCCTTGCATTTAGAATCTGTTCTTTATATTCCTAATTGCCCCTTTAATCTTGTATCCATCAATAAACTTACACGATCTTTAAATTGTTCTATCACTTTTAATAAAAATTATGTTGTTACACAGGATAGCAGTACAGGACAGATGATTGGCGCAAGACATGAGTCGTAGGGCCTTTATCATTTAAATCTACCTCCTCCACCTACAACGTGCACTTTTTCAAAATCTCTAATTCTAATTCATAATCATTTGTGTCATCCTAGTTTGTTGAAGCTTTAGAAGATGGCGCCTACTTTGCCTACCTTATCTTCCTTAGATTGTGAATCTTGTCAGCTTGGAAAAAATTCTAGAAGTTCATTTCCAAAGCGTGTCAATAAACAAGCTACATCCCCTTTTGAGTTAGTTCATTCAGACATTTGGGGTCTTTGTCATCTCTCTTCTATTTTGGGATTTCAATATTTTGTTACATTTATTGACGATTATTCTCATTGCACTTGATTATTTTTAATGAAAGCTCGTTCAGAATTATTTTCCATTTTTAAATCTTTTTGAGCAGAAATTAAGACACAATTTAACACTAATATTCGTGTGTTGAGAAATGATTATGTTCATGAATATTTGTCCATTCCTTTCATCCAATTCATGTCTTCCCAAGGAATTCTTCATCAGACGACATATTCTTATACTCCATAACACAATGGGATTGTTGAACGCAAGAATGGACATCCAATAGAAATTGCCTGTACCTTGTTTTTACACAATTGGGTTCCATCACAATATTGGGCAGCTGCTGTCTTAATTGCATGCTTCTTGATTAATCGCATGCCTCCATCTAGCGTACAGAATCAGGTACCTCATTCCATCCTATTTCCTGATCAACCATTATTCTCCCTTCCACCACCAGTCTTTGGCTGCAAATTTTTCGTTCATACCTCTTCCCCTAGTCAAGATAAACCGTCAGCTAAATCCACCAAATGTATTTTTCTAGGTTACTCACGTCTTCAAAAAGGTTATAAGTGTTATTCTCCATCAACACATCCATATTTTGTTTCTGCTCATGTTACATTTTTGGAATCTTCTCCATTCTACTCATCATCTCCAACAGATATCACATTTCTCAGTGAGGTCTTTCCAACTCCCTCCATTACACTTCTTCCTTATGTTTCTCCTCTTTCTAATCTTCTTCTAGAGTTTGTCCAGTGTTCACCTCTTACTGAATCCTCTTCTCCTGAGAATGGTACTCATCCACATCATACCAACGATCCTGACCCTGATCCTAATGATGAGACCCCTGTAGAAGCTCCTGTTGATTCAGCTCCTGCTCTGGATTCCTCACCTACAGTGGATCTACCTCTTGAAGATCAATTTCCCATTGCCATTTGCAAAGGTACACGGTCCACTCACAACTCTCATCCTATTTATAATTTTCTTAGTTATCATCGTTTATGACCATCATATTCTGCTTTTGTATCCACCCTCTCTTCTGTCTCTGTTCCTTCTAATGTTCGTGAGGCACTCAATGATACCCGGTGGCGTCAAGCAGTGGTTGAAGATATTACTGCACTACATGCTAATGATACTTGGGAATTAGTTTCATTACCCCCAGGCCATTCCACTGTTGGTTTTCGTTGGATATATACCATCAAAGTTGGTCCAAATGGTCAAGTTGATCGACTAAAGGCACGTTTCGTGACTAAAGGGTATACACAAACATATGGGTTGGATTATTATGAAACTTTCTCTCCTGTGGCCAAGATGTCTTATGTTCACTTGTTTTTATCCATGGCTGCCATTCGCCAAGGGCCTTTCTATCAATTGGACATTAAAAATGCCTTTCCATATGGTGAGCTTCAAGAAGAGATTTATACGGAGCAACCACCTGGTTTTGTTGCTCAGGGGGAGTCTACCTTAGTGTGTAAGCTTCGTCGCTCTTTATAAGGTTTGAAACAATCTCCCCGTGCTTGGTTTGGACAGTTCAATCATGTTTGAACAGTTAAATCATGTTGTTCAAGAATTTGGTATGATTCGATATGACTCTAATCACTTTTGTCTTCTATAAATATACATCATCATAACAGTGTATCTATCTGATTGTCTATGTGGACGATATTGTCACTACTGGAAGTGATCAAGGTGAAATTGAACAATTGAAGACACATCTGTTCCGTCATTTTCAAACAAAGATTTGGGTTTACTCTGATATTTTCTGGGCATAGACCTTGCTCAGTCCAAATCTTTTAGAGAAAGTGTGCATTGGATATTCTAGAAGAAATAGGGATGTTAGATTATAGACCAATGGACTCTCCTATAGATCCTAATTCAAAGCTTTTACCTGATAAGGGGGACCCACTTGCTAATCCCCGCCGATATCGGAGATTGGTAGGAAAACTTAATTATCTCACCGTCACACGACCTAAAATTTCTTTCTCGATTAGTGTTGTTAGTCAATTCCTACAAGCTCCATGTGATAGTCATTGAGATATAGTTATTCAAATTTTGAGGGACATTAAGGTCGCACCAGGAAAAGGATTATTAAAGGAAAACTGGGGTCATTCACAAATTATTGGATACTCTGATGATGATTGGACAAGTTCTCCATCTGATAGGCGTTCTCCTTCAAGCTTTTGTGTTCTTGTTGGAGGAAATCTTGTATCTTGGAAAAGTAAGAAACAAGATGTTGTTGCTAGGTCAAGTGCAAAAGGAGAATATCATGCAATGCTAGCAACTTGTGAGCTTATTTGGTTGAAGCAATTAGTTCAAGAGTTAAAATTTGCAGAAGTATCACAGATGAAGTTATTATGTGATAATCAAGCTGCTCTCCATATTGCTTCTAACCTAGTATTTCGTGAAAGAACCAAACACAGAAATTGATTACCATTTTATTTGAGAGAAAGTTTTGTCAAGTTGCATCAGTACTAGTCATGTCAGTTCAACCAATCAACAAGCAGATGTCTTGACCAAATCTCTCCGAGGTTCTTGTATTGAATTTATATGTAACAAGCTTGGTGCATATGGCTTGTATGCTCCAGCTTGAGGGGGAGTGTTGAGTTTTATATATCTATATAGTAATAAAATAAGAAAGCATTTACTGCTATTGATTGTATTTCCTATTCTAGGGTTAGACATCAACTATTTATACTTGTATTTTCATCAACGTATATACGATAAGAATAAGAGATTTCTTTGAGTTTCACAGATCCCAACACCAAGCTTAATGTAGAATAGGGAGAACATTTGAAAGATCCAAGAAATTATAGGAGACTAATTGGGAAATTAAACTATCTTATAGTTACTAGGCTTGACATCTCATTCAGTACAAGTGTGGTGAGTCAATTTATTCAATCTCCTCAGACTAGCCATTGGAATGCGGCTATTTGAATCTTGAAATACCTCAAGCGCAATCTTGACAATGGACTCTTATGTAAAAATCATGGGCGCTGATCAATTCAAGCTTATAGTGATGTTGATTGGGCTGATTCTAGGACTAATCGACGATCTAGTACAAGGTATTGCATGATTGTTGGTGGCAATCTAATTTCATAGAAAATCGAAAAGCAAACTGTGGTTTCTTCAAGTGCAAAATCAGAATATAGAGCCAAGCCATAACATATACAACCCGAGAACTTGTCTAGGTAAAACATATGTTGTAGGAACTTGGATTTCAACAAACTCAGCCTATGGTACTAATGTGTGATAATCAAGCAACCATTTACATTGCTTCTAATCCATTTTTTCATGAAATGACAGAGCATATTGAGGTTGACTGTCACTTTGTATGAGATAAGGTGCAACAAGATGTGATCAAAACCATTCATGTGAAGTTTGAGGACCAGTTGGCTGATCAATTCACCAAGCCTTTGGTTGGAAGTCGAGTAACACAACTGTGTAACAAGCTAGGAGCTTATATGTGCTCCAACTTGACGAGAATTTAGAGATTATTATTTGATTAAAAGAATTTTAAAGGATTATAGTTTATTATATTTGTAATTTATATAAATAAAATAATCTAGTATACAAAGAAGGAGAGTTGCTAATTTCTTTAACCTCTCACAACCCCTCTGCTCAATTTCTCTCAATTCCTCATTCATAACAAGGTCAAATGATTCAACAGAGATTGGTCAACCAAACTTCTAGGAGATATAGATAAATTAAATGCAGACACTAGAAAGTATTTTCTCATTCTCATAATAAGCGCCATACCTTAAAGTAAAAAGTGTTGTTACTAGCATGTTGGAACCTAGATTAGGCTCATAAGCTGCAGATATAATGAGATGCCCGGAGTAGTTTGCAGTTTGACGGAAAGTATGCAAAGAAGCAAGTATATCATTGTCCATAAGACCTGAACTTGAAATGATGCATATGACGATGCCATTTAAGTCCTAGTTCAACAAAAAAAAAATGGAACAAAAAATAGATTAGTGGAAACAAGATGAATTCAGCAAAATAAAGTTGACAGCATAGTTTGGACAACAAAAGACAGAACCAAAAAAGAAAAAACAGCCAAATGTCCAAGTGCTCTTTATAGTAGATTAAAATTAGTTAACTATGTCCATTCAAGTTGCTTGAAGTTAAATCATTTATTTGAAGTCATTAACTATTACCTCTAAACCAGTGCAAATGAAAGGACAGTCAAATAGAGCTTGTAAAATTGAACTTCTGATGTTGTCACCAGCTCCAAATGCAATATTCACTTCTTCGTAGCGCCCTAAAATCTGTTTATTATTGAATCAGCTCAAAAGGCTCTACCATAAGCATTATTTGTGAACAACGTGAATCAACAATGCAAAATTTTGAAAAATCTACATTTCTGAGTTAGTCTAAAGAAAGGAATGTATGTTTTTAACAATATCATATAGATTAAGAGAAAAATGACATTGTAATATAAACATATTTCAATCTTTAAGATTTTCAGTTACAACTTACCTTTATGATTTCTGAAACTTTTAATTCTGTGGGGTCACTATGTACATAAATTTGTTTTTGGTGTATGTCCTGAAAGTAGTTCAATCGTTATCATAAGAAAAGAACTTTTCTGCAAATAATGATAGCAAAATACGTATACTTACTGAGAGAAGAACAGATATGGCATTGATGGCTAGGAAAACAGCACGATTGGCAGTTTTCAAAGCCTCGTCTAGAGTGATCAAATCCTTTTTAAGTAGTGTGTCAAGGTCAATATCTACAATTAGAAAATAGGAAAAATAATATAAAGATTACCTCCTTAATCATGAAATCTACAAGTAGTAACAACTAATTAATGCCCTCCATACATTATATTAAGGAAATCTATGTTACAAATGCCAGTGTTACTTTTGAAGAAATATATTTGTTATACAGTACTGTGTAATAAATAATATTCCCTTATTTAAATGAACAATTGAAGAACAGTCACGACATATCAAGCAAATATAAAATTTAAAGCCCTAAGAGTTAAATTACTGTCAACTCATCCACAAACTGTCCTTCCAAGCACAACTTAACATATTAAACAACATATGCCTTGTAAAGAAAAAATGAGAACTACTCCTTTAATATCTCATTTTACTATCAACACATCTGAGAGTGTCCTTTCAAACACAAAAAACTTATTTGACATATTAAACAACTTATGCCTTGTAAAGGAAAAAAGAGAACTGCTTCTTTAATATCTCATCTCCTCTCAACCCAGGAACTTGACAAAATACTCAACTAACTTGGAAACATAATCATAGGTCACACAAATATATACAGTAAGCTATATGTTTTATGGGAAGTCTAATACCCATATAGTTAGAGCACTTGACAATATCCAAGGAACTGTTTCTAGAGATATTTTCCGTTTTAAGGATTCTTAAATATAGAAGAAATAAGAAGAGAAAGAAAGAGAGTACTAGATCTACACATTCGCTTACCAATGCAAAAATTTGTAAGATCTTGAAGTTTTTCTACTAAGTCTTTCACCTGAAAGGTGATTTGGCAACAACAATGTTCAGTAACTATCTTAAACATTAAGGTAAATATGAAAATAGAGACTTCAAAATGATTCAAATCCTAAGAAAACAATTAATCTAGTACATACAGAAATCCCTATGGACATTATATCTCAACCAAAAATGCCCCTACATATTTTTGTTCTAAAAAGTCAAAAAAGCAAAATAAAACTTTATAATGATTTAATCAAAAGAAATGTGATAAAAAGTAGCAAAGTATTTCAAGATTATGTTAAGTTGAACTATGAAAGCCTTCAACAAATATATAACGAGCTAGAATTCCTACACTAAAGGATATTACCCATCACATGTTCTTACTTGCAAGAAATTGAATGCAACTTCTCATGATAGATTCTTTATTATGAAGGTTACACTAAAAAATCAAAATAGATAAATAAATAAACAATTGAATGACTTTCTCTCAACATGTCTTAATACTAAGGTAGTTGCCCCCAGAATCCTATATGGACCAAATATCACACAAGTCGATTGTACAAAGAATAAAGTTAACGGCCAACTTAAGTTCATTTCGACCATGTATAACCAACATGAAGCTAAACACTCATTCAAAGTTCATGAACTAATCTTTAAGTGAGTTTTTCCTAGATTCATACCAACAAATGAGGCAAATGGCCAGAAAATTTTAAACATATAGATATCCTCAATTTGATTATTATAATATCAAGTGCAATTTTTTCTTGAGATCTCAAAATGCTCATTAATTTTTTTAAGTTAGAATAAAGGTTTTAGTTTCACATCATACCACACATCTTCCACAGTGATGTAGGACAAGTAGAATAGTTATCAAACTAGTAGCTAGAATCCATAAAACTTAAATCTAGCCACTAGAATTTGAGTTTTAGGATTGGAGTTCTAGCTTAGCTTGTTGGAATTTTAGGTTTGGAAGGCTGGAATTTTAGGGTTTGATTGCTTGAAAGTTAAGTTGGAATTTTAGGGTTCGATTGCTGGAAAGATAAGCTAGAACTTTAGGGCTTTGGATGAATTTAAGCTTGAATATAAGAAATCCAGGTTATAAATGCAGGAATTTTAGTGAGGTAAACAAATAATACTGGGTGTTGTTGTTGTTGTTATTGTTGTTGTTTATAAACAAATAATGGAGGGTAGGGAGCTAGGAATCATTACTAGAGTCTAAGAATCACTTTTAGAAGAAAACATCACACCTTTTAATTGAAAATTCAAATTTATAGATAAAAATTCAGGATATTATTATTGAATGGCCGAGTACACACACATATAGGGAAGTTCTTCGAACCCTTATTCTAATAATAAAGGGATTTCTAACTAAAATATCTAAAATAGAGTTGAATCCTACTCTAATAAGAATTCCTTATTCTTATATAAGTTTAAGTTTTAAACAACTAGAATAACCTATCTAATAAAGAAACCGAGAATAAAGTAAATTTCAGTCTTTGTTGTCTTTCTTGTCACCTTAACCCCCACTCTTCATCCCACCAAATTCAAGTTTGTGGTTGAGTGATTTGCCCTCTTTTATTTCTTTTATGAACACTAAGCTCTTTTCCTTCATACAATTTTTGAAGAAAAAGGCTCAATTCATAGAACAAACATCAAAACAAAGTATCAGCAGAAAATATAACCAACCTCCATTGCCAAGAATGAAGAATGAACCAATTAAAGAAAAAGATAATGCCTTTTCATGGCTTCATTTGGATTATTTTTCTTTTTTTCCCTTACATAATAGAGAATCACATATTATCAACTATTTCCATGTATGACATACCTCAACTTGGCGTCTTTGTCCTTCAAAGCTAAAAGGCTTCAAAAGAATAGCAACAACAAATCCATTTCTGGATCTTATAGCTTTCAGAATATCAATTGCTGTATCATGATCCAAGCTATATCCTGTACTAGCCACCTAATAAAAAGATAAAGAAAAGGAAAAAATAATATAATGAAAATTTGACTCAGATGTTTAAGAAAAACTTTAGCTTAAGAGTTGATAACAAATTGTGTCAAGCATTAGCTATCACACCAAAGTCAATCAAATAAAGTTGTTGCCAACACATATTCTTGAAAACAAGTAGACCAAGAATAATGTTCAATACCATACTAACATAATTGTTTCTCATTTCAGATAGTCATAACTAAGAGATGAAAAGTTGTTTATGAGTTCATGTAGTAGAGCCTAGATTCAAGGCATGAATAGGGTGAATTATGCAAGAAACCACACTTAATCATCTATGAATTGTGAGTTGTATCAATAAAACGTACAATTTTTTAATCCCCATTCAATATTGTCGTTAATAGTGCTGACCAAACCATGTTTACATGTTTAATCATCATTTAGCTTATCATTCTAGAAGTACAAAGGATTCGAAAAAAACCAATTTATGCCATTCTTCCTAACTATTTGAGGATTAAGAGACTTAAATGGATGATTTACATGTTTTCAAATCCTTAATATTTTTGAGATGACAAGATAAAAGATGAATTAACAGTTCCTATCTCTACTTAGCTCGGGTAAGAATAACTTGGATGGAGGCTAAGGATAGAATACTATTAAGCCTTTTGTTTATGTAAAGTAAATTATAGATTGTAACCGAGAATTATTTCAAAGTTAATGAATCTTATATAAGTCATCCATATGAACTTAATGTAGAGTCATTATTGCATATGGTTTTAAAAAAACACTGGTACACAACTGTGGATGAAAAGAACATACACGACGACACCAATTTAGTAGTGACTTTTCAAAACTTAGGAAATCAAGTGATTCTAAACCTTTTCAAGAGCATCTCTAAACATTGTACCATATACTGAAGCCAAAAAGGTCATTTTTCAAGTGTGCCTCCAACTTTATCAACAAAGCATGACAACTAATCACCCAATATACTTTTCACAACTGATATTATATAAATGATGTATTGTCTTAATGAAATTAATTTCAACAATAATTTAACAAATAGAAGACCCCTAATATTAGATACTAAAGAAGGAATGTACAAACAAGGACAACAGCATTTGAACATGATTGCAGAAACTGTTCAGCTCCTGTACTTGTTGGATTTTGATCTGCATGAATAAGAAACAAACTATTGAATAGGTTATTGTCAACCTTCATCAATTTGAAATGAGAATTGCTAAGAGTTGCATGAGAAATCATCAATTTGAAATGATAATTGCTAAGAGTTGTATGAGAAATTATCAACTTGAAACAAAAAACTGAAGAAAAGAACTGAAATCCACATTTGTTAAATATGCTATACAAAATTAATAACCAATAAGTTAAAAAGTTTCACTAAAGACAAACAATGCAATCTCCAAAAGAAATTCAATAACAATGTTAGTTTTATCGTACGTTCCACATGCTCAATACTGAGAAAGATTCCAATGACATAAGGTCACAATGTTAACCAGTTTATATCAACACCTATGTTATACTATTTACGAAAAGAATTAGTAAGAAACAAAAAGACAGATTATGAAAGAGGGATGTTACAAAGCAATTGATTTGATTCAAAGCCCAAGCCACAGAAAACTCTATTGTAACTTGATACCCAATGATAAACGCTCAATGAAAAACCTTGTTGTCAAAACAACTTGCACGAAGTGAGCCAGGAAACACAGCAAAAGGTTTATACCTAAGTTACCAAAATGTAATTCGAGAATCAAACGCAACTCAACTTTCTGCTTCAGTTATAGCAAAAGAATAGTGCCATAGTAATAAAAAAGAACAACGACAAATTCTAATAGAAAGAATTAAATTTCATTAACCTCCCTCCTTATTCTAAGATATTATCAGAAAGACAAAAAGAAAGCCGTGAAATCAAGACATAAATAACTAGTAATCCATGAACTGAGGGCCCACCTTTTCCAAGAACCTTTTCTTGCAATAGCACAGTCTCTGCGTCTTTGGCGTGAATAATATTCCTGAATGTTGTTTTTCCCAAAACAGTCAATGATTGGTTTAGTACAAGCAGTATGATAAGTCAATCAAACAACTTTCCAACATCATAATAACAGATACCTTGATCAATTTAATCGCTAACGAAGAAGATAAGATAAAAGTAGCTTCTATGCAGCTGTATCGTTCACATTCAATGATGAAGTTGCAAAGACTTAGAGAGAGGAGGAAAAATTACCAGCATCTGACGGAGGATGATAACTGGAAAGGAGAATCCAAGCAGAAACGGAAAATGGAGTCCTTCCTACTACCGATGCCAATCACTTCAACAAACTCCGACACACTTCCATTACTACTACTACTACTCCTACTAATCTCTCCTTTAACAACCCCGTCAACAAGTGTGTGTTTTGTCCTCACAAACCGGTTGTACTTAGATATTGTGCAGGTGCTGTTGCTATTTCTGATCGATAAGGGCCAAAGTGAGACCGAATGAAAGCGCAGGATCACAGGAGGAAGAAGGCCTATGGCGTATGCCATTTCCAAACATCTATCCGATTGGAGCTCCGCCAATTCGATACGTGTCTCTCGCAATATTGTTTAGAAGATGCAATGTTGAGAATGGCGTACCGTACCAATATAGAATTGAGTTATGGCATGGCATTATAACGTGGTTAATATTGAATATTATTTTAGGTAATTTTTAAAATTACGAAATTGTTATTCAATTTTTTTTAAATTGAAAAATAGTTCATTATTATGTTATACTGTTGTACATTATATTTTTAACTTTATCTTCAAAAATTAAATTAATAAATAATAATTGCAATCAATATGAAATAATAATAATTTTTAGATATTTCACATATAAATAATACTCATAATTTATATGGGAAAAAGACAATTATTATCATATAAATATAAAATTAAGAACAAAATAAAGTATTTAAAATATTAAATTTTTAATTTTATTACATAATAAATAATAATTACATCAAAACATTCAATAAAAAGAATAATAAATATCCTTAATTCTAAAATTATTATAATTTATAACAAGAGTTCGTAATAAGGAAACAATTAAGTAGAATTGAAACCTGAAACAAAAATATATATTATTTAATTTACTATTAATTACATATAT
>JAOQMS010000003.1:20246800-20261663 GCA_027563885.1 Erythroxylum longipes
CAAGTCAGTAAGTGAGCCAGGTTCGCAAGCATGCAAACAAGTAAGCCAGGCAAGCATGTATGCAAGGGTTAGACTCCAGAACTCAGGGTCCGACAGGTATGGTATCAGAGCAAGTATGCATGAACAAGAGTCGGACTCCGGGAAACGGGTTCTGACAGTGAATCTTCAAAAAATGACTCAAAGATGGTGCTTTCAACTCACTTTAGCTCTTTTGTTTCCGAATTGTGCCTAAAACCACATATGAGTCAAAGTGAATATCTTAAGCAATTTAATTAATTAATCGTTAAGTATTATAGAATAAATATACAATCAATTAAAGACATCAATTTCCCCCATACTTAGCTTTTGGCTATTCTTGAGCAAAACCTCAAAATTAAGATCATAAACCCAAAACATTTACCTATTTCCCATATTTCCTAATAATGCATAATCATAACAAAGTTGAATGACTTTCAAAAAGCATAGAAAAAATTTAAGATTAAACGATTCTACTCATAATCAATCAACAAGCATCATCTTTAAAAACTGAGTAATCTAATAGTAGACTTGGAAACTTTGTTTAACTAAAATATATTCATGGGTACACTTAACACCATTTATGATCATGTCATTCCACAACTCTTCATATCGTTTCAATTCTCCACCACTAAGGTTCACATGCATAATCATGAATCAAAGGACTTTTTAGGATTTAATGTGGGCAAGGGTAAGGTGAGAGGTATTTAGGTAAAGTAGCATGAAAGCCATTAAAATTAGTGAAACAAAAATAACACTTAATGCAATATCAAGCGCAAAATCAAACATTCATTCAAAAACGGTACCATCAATTACGATGAATGCAAAAACTATATTTCATAGCTCAAACTCAAGCTTTTTGACTACAAACGACATCAAGCATATATCACTCACAAAAAAAAATCATAAACAAGATTTTGTAACCCTAGGGAGTGATTATTGAAAGCAACATCCACTACTGAGCCTAGGGACTGGGACATTTTAAGAAACCGAAAACGACGTTGTTTGGTTTTAAACCAAATGACGTCGTGTTGCTCCTACAGAAGAACGTTTTTAATTAGGCCTTCTGTGACGTTTTCTTCAACAAAACGTCGCAGATTCTATTTCGCGATGTTTTATTCATAAAACGTCATAAAAAGTGTCAGAAATTCACGACATTTTCATAAAACTTCGTAGAAAATTCAAACTTTTCGTGACGTTTTCAAAACGTCACAAAAAGTTTTACAATCCGCGACGTTTTACCAATAAAACGTCGCAGATTTTTGTAGCGAGGAGAAGTAATACATTGAGTGATCCATTGGATGAAAGTTCTTCGAAAATCCATGGAAGATAGAATATTGATAATAAAGTCTCAATCCACACTATCATAAGGCTTTTTAGATTTGCAATGGCTACTTTAGTTCTTGATATTTGGTATGACAGAAACTCCAAAGTTTTTAATAATGTCCTTACAAAAGAGATGCTCATAAGCAAAGTTCTCTTCAAGATCAAAAATACAACAAGAGCAAGAGGTGTCATCACTCGTTTATCTATACAAGTAAAAAGAAAATAGGGTCTGTAAACTATGGAATTTTATGTATAACTTTAGGGGCTGTTCATCTAAATTATTCAAGCTAGTCCTCTCCTAATAAAGCAGATTGCTAAATTGTGTAGTGTAGATTGCTAAATTGTTCTTTATTTTGTATGATTAATACTTGGTATTAGTACTTTAATCAATCAATTCAATTACTTTTCCCAAAAACAAGATTAATCGCTAATTTAACAGTTCTTCCCAAAATATTATGCCACCTAGAATATATCCAATTTGGTTCTAATTTTCAACACTTGAATGAGAGGAACATAGTAAAGAGGGGTAGATGGAGGGCAGAAAAGAAAATGAAATAGGGCAGTATCTGGAAAAAGTGCAGACGGTCGCCGTTGTTCGACAATAAAAAAATAGCGTGTCCACCTGCTAACCGAACCATCATCCTGGTGTTGCCAACAGCGCTCTTATGTCGTCATTTAATGGTCTTATCCTCTCCATGAAATGTTCCCCATGGTTTTTCACATCATCACCGAAAGTCCAAGTCTGATGTTAGCCCTCTTTGTTGTTAACCCAAGTCCAGTTTTCTAATACACTTCTTTGGGCGCATATTGTCTTCCAAATTGTTGCTTTCTTGAGATTATTGGTTGCTTAGACCAAACTATATATATACAAGTAATGTTGCCATTGTATCTTATTTCTTCTTTCTGCAATATTAGAAAATAGCATCTACAATATCTTACATTCATCCCATCCCAAATCATCTCAGCAGTTCAATATCAAACCTCCAGAAAAAGAACCAAAACAGTAATTATTGCAGAACAACTATGTCTTGTAGCATCCTTTTTTCTTTTCCAATTCTTTAACCTTCTTAAGAAGGTTATTAGGAATAGAAGTGAGGATTTTAAACCATTTTCTTCCTTTTTCTTTTTAATCTTATGAAGGTGTGACCATCGCTAGACAACAATTTAAGATGATAAAACTACAGTTGAATTTTGCGAGCAAAGATACTAAAAGAAGAATATACGAGATATTATTTAGGATATGGATGGTCCTTTTTAATATGCAGGCTTATCATTACATAATCTATTTGGCACAGATAGGTCCACTGATATAATATATGATGATTGGACATTAATTTTCTCTTCGTAATTTTAAATTTAGAGTCAGTTCAAGTTGAATAGATATTGATAGATGATTTATGCATTGACAATAAGTACAACAAGAAAGTTTAATAAACATGTCTAAATGTATATGGTTTTTTAACTGATGTCTGCCTTGCCTAGATGTACATTCATCTTTTGTACATGTATTTATGTGCATACATTATGAACAAATCTTGTCCTTATTAGGAAGTGGAATGGTGTCTGATTGAAGCGCCGGTGAGATTTAGGGAATATTTTCGTCTTAAAGTACGATAGTTTGAATTGTTTTTCTTGCACATTATTTCCTGTTATAAAACACGGTATTCTGTTTTGAATTTGGGATGTACTGAAGACGCCCAAACATATACCCGCTATATAAAACAACGGCGTATTAATTGATTAGCACATCATCTGTTAATTAGCTAGCATCGGTAGAAGTGCATAAAACCTTTTAAATTATCAATCAGCTTAATATTATAAAATGCTTTAACTGATTCGTTTAGAAGAAAATGACTACCAACATTCGGCAGTAGGTAGTCAACCGAGGAGATGGGGAATTGATCGATAGTAAAATGATGAGAAAGAAAAAAAAAATTGCCACTGTATTTCAACAAATTCAAAAATGAAAAACAAAGTAAAAGTAATAAGATTGACATGTAGATGGATTGGAACTGGACAGTGAAATGAAATGGTTATAGTTAAGCTGTCATTGTTGTAAAAGTTGACAACTATGATGCTGATCGCTGCCGCCTATATGCTCTTTCTTTCTTTCTTTCAGGAACTGAAAAAAAAAAAGTAGTTGCATGGAATATTAACTGTCATTCTAGGAAAATTAAATTGGAATAAAATTAAAACTGTCCGAATCACACCCTTAAATTTCCATGTAACATGCACCACTTATAATTTTTACTCTATACCTTCATTCTTCTACGCCAAAACCTCCTCTTCTACATAGCTTTCTCTTTCTCTGCAGAATATATGGCTGTCATTTCATTGTGACTTAAATAAGTAATAACATACATGAAACTAGCAAATATACTTGTTATATATTTTAAGGCTAAAAGAAATGTAATTAATTAGGGTGATTTGTTTATACATATCCTAGTAGTTGGATTAGGTGCTTTCTCATAATTAGGAATTTGTGACCTTTATAGAAGGACTGTAATACCCTTATGATGATGTTAATGTGACTTGGAGTCTAGGGCCCCTGTTTGTTTCATGTAACCGAACGAAACTGTATACCTGAGACAACTAAGGGTGTTGACCCTTTTTTGCCCTTTGCATGTCAGTGAGAACCAAAAGGACCTGTCGGAAATCCGAATGGTAACTAGGGGATAATCATCAAACAAACATCCATAAAGACTTAAAAAGTTACGACCAGGGTGAATCAACACTCTCAGGTGTATTTTAAAATTTTATTCCTCAGGACTCAAACATCAAGAGCTGTGCCATCCTATCTTTGATTAACGTACTTCTACACTTGTGATGAATGTTAGTTTTGGTATCATATTTTCAAAATTTTGTCCAATGACCTAATGTTTTCTACTTGTGAGGTCCACTGCGAAAGAGATGGAGAGAGAGAGAGTGATGAAGGAGGGTTTGTCCGGAAGTGAATAAGAAGATGCGAAATGAGAGAGAGGGAGGGTAAAGCCTACAAGTCGGTGGACCCAATCCACAGGCCACATAACGACATGGTATGGTGAGTGAGGGTAGCATGTAACAGCTACACTCTCTCTCTCTCTCTCTCTGTTTATCCTCATTTTGTAGATATCATTTAAGGTAGAAAAATGAATTGAACAAAATCAGGAAACTTAACTTGAATTTAATTTGAAACAAAAATTAAAAATGGAAAAAAAATGCTATATGTATATGTGTTAGTATATCTGCATGACACCAAATCAAAGATGAACCACACCAACCTCACTTGTTCAAAACAAAGAGCTAGAGAAGGAGTAGAAAGTGGAAGGAGTCTAAATGACTATGGGGTTTCATTTCTCTTCTTCTTTCTCTTGGTTTTGATTTCTCTTTCATCCAGTTTCTTATCCTGTTATTAATCGATACCCAGAAACTCAAATCACCATTTTTTGGGTTTTTACAGTAAAGAATTTAAGAGGAACTTAATTGCATGTAGGTGTTAAGTTGTTTCTAAATTGTAAATCTCTTTCCTGAGGAGCAGTGAAGAGAAGGAATTAGGAGGTCAGGATAAGAATATAAAAGAAGGAGAATTCTCCAAGAACGACATCGAGAAGAAAGAGAGAGGGAAAAAAAAGACATAATTTGGTTATGGCTACTTCGTCTTCATCAGTGCCCTTCTTTGGGATTAGGGAAGAAGATCAAAATCAGATGAAACAGCAACATTCTTCATCAACACCAGCTTCATCTTCAGCTCCTAGTACGGCGCCGTCACAGAAGAAAAAGAGAAATCAACCTGGGACTCCAAGCAAGTACCAACAGCTTTTATCTGCAAATATCAGTATAGCTACTGGTTAAACAACAAAAATTCTCAAACATCAACATTGATTTCCTTAGAATGTTGTTTCTGATTCTTTTTTGAATAAGAAAAATAAAGAGAAGTCCTCAATTTTCAAACTTTGAGACATGGGATGTGTGAAAGTTTTACGCGTGAAGGCTGTACTTGACCTTGAGTGCGTGTTCCTATGTCGTCTTTGTTGATGAATTTCCATTGTCTCCCACATTCGAATTGTTTTGGCCTTCTATTTCTAGCTTCTGACGGGATAATAAAATTATCTAACTTTTTTATTGTTTGGCATGTTTCATAACAGATCCAGACGCAGAGGTGATAGCACTATCTCCCAAGACCCTAATGGCAACAAACAGGTTCATTTGTGAGGTATGCAACAAAGGGTTCCAAAGGGAGCAAAACCTACAGCTCCACAGAAGAGGACACAACCTGCCTTGGAAGCTAAAGCAGAAGACTACAAAAGAAGTGAAAAGGAAGGTGTATCTGTGCCCTGAGCCCACATGCGTCCACCATGACCCTTCTAGGGCTCTTGGTGACCTTACTGGCATCAAAAAGCATTACTCTAGAAAACATGGCGAGAAGAAATGGAAGTGCGAGAAGTGCGCTAAAAGATATGCAGTTCAATCTGATTGGAAAGCGCACTCTAAAACTTGTGGAACTAGAGAGTATAGATGTGACTGCGGAACCCTCTTCTCAAGGTAATAATTATTCTCCCTTCTCGTATCATACATTAACTTCTTCTTCTTCTTCTTCTTCGACTCCAATACTTATCATGTTCTTCAATGAAGCACTGGAATTCGAGGTAAAAGGTTTATAATGACAAAAACACTTGATGAAAATAAAGAGAGAGAGAGAGGCGTTATGTATGTATGTATGTATATACTGCGTACTAATTGGCATGTTTGGTTTAGGGCAAAAGATTCGGCAAATAAAAGAAGAAGTCTTTGATGTAGTTCCCAAATTCTTAGTTTCTCCTTAGGGGATTCTCTTCTCTTTTTTCCCTCTCTTCTAGACATTGTGCAAAGAAATGGTTTGTTTATCTTTTTTCTTTTCTTTATCTGTCTTGGGATTTCACACAATATGGTATAATACTGTGGAGGAAACGGTGGAGAGCAGTCAACATGTTCACACGTGAATAATCTCTTGAAACTGCCATGATCTCGTAGCCTAGAGGTTTCGCTTGGGACAAATTCAACAACATGATAAAAAAAAAAGAAACGAAAATTTCTCCTTGGAACTCCCGCCATTATTAGTTGTTTACTTTCTCCTATTCACGTGCTGCTATCGCTGTGTTGTTTACCATGTTTGTTCTCTTTTGGGTTGGCTAGATATGATCAGGTCTGTGCTCTTACAGGTACCCATTTTCATGATAACGTTAGGCCCCAACCTATTCTCTACATCTCTCTCCTGGTTTCAGTTCGGGACTGTACTTGGAATTGCAGTGTCAATAGATGTAGAGAAGGAAGTGTGTTTTTTGAATGAATAAGGAGGAGATTCATTCAAAAGACGGGAATTCTTGTTGATTTTAGTTCTTAGCTAGTTTTAGGATATGTCTTAACTGGAAATAGAGCATCATGGTTATCGCATTAATTGAAGACTACTGAAATGGACTTGTTTGATTGATCGCTTTTCATATTGTTGAATAAATTCTCTTGTTGCATTTATTGAACAACCAGTTCTTCATATAGTATTTCATGGTTGATTGGTTCATAATTCCCAATTTCAGGTCCAATTCGTTTCACCTACCACTCATAATTATGTTCCTGACTTCTACGGGAATTATAGTTGAACTTCCCTCAATCACGTTCTCTGCTATTTTGTTTCCTCTTTCTTACAATTTTTCTGTGGCTGACATTCTACTTGTGCTAGCTGAAAGCCTCTTTATATTTTAGTTTTCTTACCCTTGAATTATTCTCTTCCATACCGTTAGAGTTCATCGTACGTTTGTGTCATTTACCATCTGCAATGTAAACCCTAGTTTTCACTTCAAGGTTTAACTTCACTGGGGCTTTTCCGTGAAGAAAATGGAGGCCAGGTAGCTTTACTACATATAAGTTGATTGTATGCTAGCAGCAACGGAAATGGTAATCATACTCTTCAATTGCATCAATTGATTGTCGTAAACTATATAACTAGGTGTGCGGAAATGTGTGTTCGGTTCATATGATTGATGTATACGTGTTCCTTGTCAATCATTGTTTTCGTATTCAACAATTTGCTTATACATGTGGAAGTAGTGGACTTGAATTGGCGTTAAAAACATTTAGGTCTCTCTTTCTTGATTATGCATAGTTTTATACGTTTTTCAAGCAGAATATATGTAATGGTTTCTTCCAATCGTGGCAGGCGTGACAGCTTTATTACTCATCGGGCCTTCTGTGATGCTTTGGCTCAAGAAAGTGCAAGAAATGCTCCTCACACCCTGAACACTATTGGCGCCCATTTATATGGAAATAACAAGATGAGCATAAGCCTATCTCAAGTTGGTACTCAACATTCAACTATGCAAGACCACAATAATCAATCAAGTGACCTTCTTCGACTTGGTAGCGGAAACCGGACTGGACAATTTGAGCATCTCCTTCCACCCTCGATCGGTTCATCATCTTTCCAGACCCCGCAGCCAATGTCCTCTGCGGCTTTCTTCATGCAAGAATCAAACCAGAATTACCATGATGAACACCAATCTCCACAAGGGTTGCTCCAAAACAAATCATTCCATCATGGCCTTATGCAATTTGCTGATCTTCAAAACTCCACATCAAATCCTACCTCTAATGCCACTCTTTTCAACCTCAGCTTTCTTTCCGATAACAGCACCACAAGCAGTCTCACTAACAACATTAATTCAAGCAACACCAGTGGAAACCTACCATCTTCAGGATTGCTTATGCCTAACCACTTTAATAACCAAAATGGTGCTGGCGGAAAAAATGAAGCCTCCGACATCTTCTCCAACAACATTCTGGGTGATCAATTGAGCTCTGGTGGACCTTCTCTATTCAACGCATCTGTTCAAATCGATAATGCCGTTCCTCTCCCGCATACTTCTGCAACAGCTCTTCTTCAGAAAGCTGCTCAGATGGGCTCAACTTCAGCCAATTCCTCTCTGCTAAGAAGCTTTGGCGGATCTGCTTCAAATATTTCCAAATCTGACAGCAGGTCACTTGTTTCTGGGAACTTCAGTGGCGGCATCTTCAGTGAAAACGGGGGAAACCTTCACGACTTGATGAATACATTTGCTAATGCCAATTCCTCCATTTTTGGTTCAAGACAGGAAAATCAGTATGGTGGATACAATAACTCGAATAGGACAACCCCCCTAGAAAGAGAGAAGCAACAAAACCATGTACCTAACTTCGGGAACATGGACGAAGTGAAGATGAATCAAAGTCTAAACATGGGCATCTGTGGATCAGATAGAATGACAAGAGACTTCCTTGGAGTTGGACAAATAGTAAGAAGCATGAGTGGAGGATTCTCGTCACACAGAGAGAAGCAACAACAACAACAACCGCAGCAACAGCACAGTGGAATAGAAGTTGGATCCTCAATGGACTCTCAGACAAATATTGCCGCGCCGACAAGCCATTCTTTTGGAGGAGATGGGAACTTTCCCTGAGAAAGGTGACGTGTGTTGATTCTTCTTCGATGATTTTTGAAACCTAAGTACCTAACAAATAAAATGGCATTGATTCCATTGGTATATGTGTCTCTGCGTGTTTTATATTATTTTACTGTTAGTTAAGGACTACTATCGATGCTTTGCTGTGACTCTGACAAAAAACATTTCCATGCACGAATTGGTAAAGGGGGGAGGGCACGCAGTTATGAGATAGTGGTACATATAGGGTTTTGTTTCTTTCCTTGTTTCTTTGTCTTTAACATTGTGTATACGTATGCACACACACAAAGAATATACAAAAATGTGGCGGAGTCACGAGCGGTTGCTCTTTGGATGCTCAAACAAAATGTCTTTTCCTTCTAATCAGGTACATGATACCCTGGCAGATTGATATCTACAGCTATGGCTCTCACTTTGAGCATATATAATTTCGTATCTACTTCACGAGCAATTTATATACAAATTATAAACATGCAAGACAAAAAAATTTACCTTCCCACAAATTGCATCATTCTTTTTCGTTCATATTGTTGCATTATTTTACTGAACCAACACTTGTCTTTTTTGCAATTTTCTTCTTGTACCTCAAACAACGAGAAAAACCTCTTTTAAACTGTTTATCTTTCTACTTATTTATGTCTAATTAAATCGAATGAAAATTTGAGATTTCTCTATACGTATTTTAAGGTAGTGGTTCTGGGAAATAACAAATGGTTTCATCTGATCATTAAAGGTATCTAGATCTAAGAATTGCTACCATTCATAAATGTGACAGGAGGCACATTAACTGCAACCCTTGTTATATTTTGTTTTTCTTTAAATTTCTTAATTTCCATCCTTTTTTTTTACTTTGGAACTATAATTCTTCGACGAGCTTCTATAATTTCCTGTTCAGAAAATAAAGATTAAATTTTTATTTCTTTATTTATTTATAACTATAAATTTGATTTGGGAACAATAAAACCATCTAAAATTTCCGAGTTTTGCAGGGACAGCAACTTGCATGGAAGAGGGTGACATGATGTAGCACGTGAACCGGAGCTTTGAAGAAGCTGTTACTTTTTTACATAGGCGGCTGAAATTGCTTTTTTAGCTGTAACTTGTCTTTAATTCCTCTTGACCTTCAGCTGTACCTAGGAGTTTCCATCAATTCCATATTTTGGATAGATATCCTTAGCCGCAGTGCTGCTTTCACATGCAAGTTTGCTTTTGAATTAGAGGAACTTTTATGTCGTAGTACCTATCTAACTGTTTTTGTTCAGGTAAATGGAAAACTCGTTTACCATACGAGATACAAAGCCAGGTCTTGAAGAGCAATCCACATTGCATGAAAATGTTAACTACTTTTTTTTGGGGGGGCTAATTATAAATAAAATTCATAAGAGTAATCCACATTGCATGAAAAAGTTAACTAACTGTTTTAGGGTTAATTATAAATAAAATTCGGATTTTTATTTAATTTTGCAATTCTAACTCGAATTTTAGAAATAATAAAATAATCTAAATTTTAACTAAAAAATAACTAACTATTAAATCTTCAATTAACAGTTTTTACATGATTGACCAACTATTTGTCTTGTGACTAACTCTTATCTTATTATTATCGCTTGGTAAACAAATATTTAAAAAATAAAATATTAAAACTTTAAATCCCTAATTTCTTAATGGCAGTGGATCTCACTAAAACTAATTTATTTTTCCATCTTCGCACCTCTTCTACTACACTACCGCCGCACCAATGTTGCATTCTGAGTCAGTCATTGAAAGTAACCGTTCTCATACACCAACTGCAACAGTTGCTTATGCAGTCTATCATTCTCTTCTATAAAAAAAAACTGTTTATTGCCATCAACTTCTTATTAATAGCTTGGAGTGGCATGTTGGAAGTCAATTTAAAACTATGCCTACATTAAATTGTCAAAAGCCTAAATACATGTTTATTAAAGTTCATAGTTATGTGTTTAATTATGTTCATGTATTGATTATATAATCAAAAATAGGTTTATTTGAGGTCATTAATAGATTCTTGTTCTTAGATTTTAAAGGTCATCTTTTGTACCACAAATACATCTTTGTACTTAGTTAAAACTAATTAAGTGAAATACAACTTCTTTCTTCAAAACAATCCTCTCCTCTCTAAATCTTCCGCTCCTCTTAATAAAGTGGTACCAAAGCTTGGTTATTCTTTAAGAAATGACAAATAATGGTGGAGTATACTCATTTCAATTACCTTGCCTCACAAAAGAAAACTATGAAACATAGAGTCCTTGTATGAAAGTTTTGCTTGGCTCACAAGATATTTGGGCGATTGTAGAGAAATATTTTATGCAACTTCAAAGTAAAGTCAACTCATCTCAAAATGAGAAGGATGCTTTGGGAAAGATAAATAAAACATACATATACTTAACTAGTATTTTTATTACTTCTATACTTAAATTAACTTATTTTACTTAATTTATTCTATCTTTTTAGGAAATAAAAATATGTTAAATTAGGATAAGATTTATCAAGCATTAGAGAGAATTATGAAAAAATACACAAAGAAATTATAATTCTTAAGTGAATATGACTTAGTAAACAACCATATGCTAGTCTATATCCCACTGAAATGGCATATAGAAGAAGATGTGGTTTAGAGTATAAGTAAAATAAAGATCACGCATAAGTGGAGATATACAAACAGTTTGAGACACGGTCATGTCTCAAGTTGTGTTGTCCTAAAGAAAAGTTATAAAAATATGGCCTAAGATATAGGCATATTAGAACTTGTGTCTCCCACTAAAAAGTTATAAAAGATATATGGCCTAAGATACTGTCTTGTCTCATAATATTGTTGAGGTGGATAAAATGTATTTAAATGATAGGAAACCATATTCACATAATCTTCTATAATTTTTTTCTATTCTACACCTAGGGTTAGCTGCTTGAAGGAAGAAAAATCTTTGAGAGAATAATTTTAAATTTGTTTTTTATAAAGAAGAGAATTGGAGATGATCTTAACAGATCAAAGCTAATTGGAATATAAAGATTTCATCTGGAGTTCTTTCTACCATTATGACTTTTTTAATTTATTACTTATCTTTATTTGTGAAAATATGATATGTGGCTAAAGAGTGAAAGAACAGTAGGACCTAATGAGTTACCCATAGAGGTATGGAAAAGCTTAGAAAAAGAGGGTCTTACTAGATTAGCCAAGCTTTTTTAAAGTGATCATCAAATAGGTGAAAGTGTTGGATGAGTGGAGACTTAGCACATTAATCCCCCTCTACAAGAAAAAAAGGGGACATCTAAAGAGGCATTAAACTACTTATTCACACCATGAAATTATGGAAGAGGACGATTGAGAAGAGAGTGAGAAAGAATGCACCTATCTTAGAGAACCAATTTAGTTTTATGCTAAGTAGGTCTATGAAAGAAACCAAATATCTCATTATATGATTAATGGATTATTATAGGGACATATAGCGGGACCTACATATGGTTTTCATTAAATTAGAGAAGGCTTACAATAGGGTATCTAGGGAAGTCACATGGAAGTGTTTATAAGATAAAGGAGCTTATGTTGCCTATATAAAAGTTATTTGGGATATGTATAAAGGTGTTGAGACTAGAATAAGGATGATAAGAGGAGACAGAGCATTTTCCTATTTATATGTTGTTTGTATATGACATTGTTTTAGTGGATGAAACAAAAGAGTTGCTAATGTCAAGGTAAAAATTTGGAGGGATATGCTAGATTAAAAGGGTTATAAATTGAAGTACTTAGAGTGTAATTTTGGGTTAGATGGTTGCATCTAATGTGAAGATTAAGATTGGTATAAAAGTTATACCTCATAAAGATTGTTTCAAATATGTTGGATCCATCATCTAAAACTCTGACGAGATAGATGACCACATAGTTCACTGTATCAAATTATGTTGGCATAAATGGAGGGGTGTTTTAGGGGTTTTATGTGGCAAGAAGATATCACTTCATTTAGCAATTAGGTTAAGCATACCTTATAAGGCGGAGTGTTGTTCCATCAAACAATTACATATTTACAACTTAATGGTGGCAGAGATCAGAATGTTTCATTGGATGTTCAACCTTACATGAAGTGATAAAGTTAGGAATGTCATAAGACAAGTGTGGCTAACATTGATAGTAAATTAAAGGAGATAGGGCTTTGGTAGCTTGGATATGTTAAAAGGAGATCCTCATGCCCCAATGAGAAGATGCAAGAAGATTATACCTAAAGATTGTAAGAGAAGAAGAAAGACCCAAGAAGAATTGGAGGAAGGTGATCAAGAACGATATGGTCATACTAAAGCTTACCAAGTACTTAGCCTTCAATAGAAAACTTTAGAGAACTAGGATATGGGAAGAGGTCCCTACATAAGGAGATCCTTCTCTTCTAATAGGCCTTTTGAACCTTATCATTTGATTCTTGTATCTTTTAATTAGCCTAAATACTTTTATTTGTAGCACTTACTCCTTTAGTTATTTTATTTATTAATTTCATATTTTTAATTATTTGTTTGTTTTCTTTTCTTTTTTTCTTTCTTGTCTCTTCGTTTATTTATTTACTTATTTTTATCTTTATTTTATTTTTATTTTTATTTTTATTTATGCAATTATTTGCTAATGTATTTACCTATTGTTTTCTTTCAAACATTTTGAAAATTTATTTTTCTTGTAGGTCTATTGGAGACAACCTTTACTAACTAGGGGTAAGGCTGCATATTTCTATACCTCCCTAGAGCTTACATCTTAGCAAGATTCTTACTAAGACATTGTTGCTGATGTTAGCTAATTGTTTTATATGTTTGGATAGGGAGAATGCTAAGATGTTGTTGCTGATGTTAGCTAATTGTTTTATATGTTTATATAGGGAGAACCCTAGTTATTTTCTTTACAACAAATTTAATATTATTTATAAAGTCACATTTAATTTTATGAAATATAATTGAATATTCTTAATATAGATTTAGTTATGATGGTGAATAGATTTAATATTAATTAATGTATGGATTACAATAGAGAAATTGCATGTGGGGGGACTATGACCTAGATATTTGAAGTTGCATGGGGTACTAAAGATAGGCTTAAATAAATCTCTTGACTTAGGATTAAACATTTCCTAGAAAATTAGATGATACATTGCATTCTTGGGAGTTTTAATGAGGTGGAAATATTGATTAATTTAACTTAAGAATAGGTGAATACAATTTAAAAGAGAGCAATTTTATATTATGAGAATTTCTAACTTTCTAAATGATAAATACCTTCTAAGGTTATTGAATCGTAAATGTAGAGATGATGCCAGGGTAAGTACTTATCTAGGCATTATCCATATCTAAATCCTTTACTCAATTAATTGCTTTATTTTTACCTTATCAGCTATTCCTTATATATTTTGTTATGTCATTATCAATTATACATTATTTAATATATCTAATAAATTTCAATAAATCAATAATTCACTTCAATAATGAATGTAACCACTACAAGAACACAAGGCATTCTGTGAGGTTTGTAAAACGTCGCAGAATGTTGAAAGACGTCGCAGAATCCAATTTGCGATGTTTTAAAAAATGTCACAAAAAACGTCACGGAATGTGGTGTAGGCAAAAGGTTTCTGCGACGTTTTACAAAAAATATTACAGAATACGTACACATTCAGTGACGTTACACTGTGACGTTAGACACAAACGTCACAGAATCGTTAATATTCCATGACGTTTTAACAAATGTTGTAGAAATGCAGATTTCGCGACGTTTTCTATAACGTCGAGGAAAGATACATTCTGCGACGTTTCAGTAAACATCGCAGAATGTTTGATATTCTACGTCGTTATAAAAAACGTCATAGAATGCTGCATTCTGCGACGTTTTTAAATGTCGCGAATTGTTGTTTTCCTCAACGTTTCATTTAAACATCGCAGAAGGTTTTGAAGTAAATCACACGTTAATATAGAAATTATGTAGAATATATGATATACACATGAAGGGGGTTAAATTGTGTATTCTTTTCGCGAATACAAAATCTTTAATTTTTCTTGATAAGAACTTCTCTAACTTGTTAAAAGAATAT
>JAOQMS010000003.1:20261763-20281576 GCA_027563885.1 Erythroxylum longipes
TCCGAAAATGCCCTTAATTCCTTCTCATGCATTTAATCCATAAGCTACTTATGCTTAAGTTAATGAAAAAAAAATCAAGGGGCCGACAGCATAACCCAAACAATTACCTAGTGTGTCCATATCCATGAACCGATAATCACCCAAAAAGGTAGTTAAAATTAACTAGAAATATTATGAGTATTGATACAGTAGGTATTTGATTCTAATTAAATCAAACACTATATAACTTCAGCTTCACAATATAATCACTCGTCAATTGCATCTTCATCCATTATGCAATCTAAGAAATAATCATTAAAATTAAATTATAGTAGATGTAGGAAGTGATAGAAAAAAGTATAGGAGATAAAATTAATACCCTTCACTGTTCTCTTCATTAGACATAATTCAAGCTAAGTAATATTTTGAGTAACATATCATGTTTAACTAATTTAGCTCAAGTTTCTTATCCCCTGATTACTTCAGTTTGTAATCCAATCTTAAGCTTATTGTTTTCCTCTTAAAGGTGTTCAATGATTGTTTTATATATTGAGGTTGAAACATTTGGCTTAGGGCAATAGTCAAGGCCTTTTACATTGTCAGAATGAGTACCGAGTACTGTATCAAAAATATCTTCTAAATTGAATTCACTCTTCTCAGACATATACTTATCTAATAACTTTTGCATCTTATTCTAAAAGTAACAAAGAAAACCAATTTTCAATCCACATATTAGTACTTACTATAACATTAACAAATGAACAAAAATATTCAACAAACTTTTATACTTATATAATTATTTTGTGCTTCGTCTGACACCCATCCTTTACCTTCCTTATAGAGAGTGACTTTATATAGTGTGATCCTATCAAACTCTTGTCCATATAGTTCCTTATCATTATTTTTTATTAAACAAAAAAATAAAGCATGATAAATAATATAGTGTTTATTGATTTAAGTATAACTTGCAAACATATATCTTGCTTATTCATTTTAGACAACTACAAATGACTTTGACCTTTGATTATGAGGTGTTTTGATTTTTGATCTTCTGACCCTTACCTTCTCATAATTATCCTAAATCAAGAAAAAAAAACATAAGTTAGTTGTTAAATCTTCAAACAAGATTAATGCAAGTAAATGTGAAGGCAAAGAAAATAGACCTGACACAAAGTCATGTTCTTGAATGAATGTCTGAAGAAAATTGGTATATTTCGTCTGATTATTGGGCTGCTGCCTTCAAATCAGAAGGAAAATATTTATAATACTTATGCAACTTGAAACATCAATCCCTAGTCCTTTGTTTCAATAATGAGGTAACACAATTTAAAATATTTGGGTTCTCAATATCCAAAATATTCAATTTCAAATGTGAACAATAAGTAAAAATATAATAAATCTAAAAATTATTGAAACAATATTGTATAAATTTAAATATTTTGTATACTTACTACAACTTTTTCTAAAGAATTTAAAACAAGTTGCCTTCCTTTAAGTTTTTAACATGTTTCAGAAATAGTAATTTTGTTATGGTCGGGTTGTCGAAGCTCCCAAAATAATTTTGATTCTCCAAAATTTTGTAGTAGTCGTAGAACAAGGTCAAATCCCTAAAGAACTGAACAGTAGTTTCATAATTTCAAGTAAAATTAAATGGGGGTTTTTAAATAAATAACTGATTAACTAAAATTAATACGAAAATAAATTAAATAAATTGAATTTAAAATTGAGAAAGTGAAGATTACCATACTTCGATTCAAGGGAAAGATCTCATCTAATTGTAACATTGATAACTGGTTTTAACAGAATATTTTCACGATTCAAGCAGTTAGTCCAAAACATATTAGGATAGTCGTAATAAGTCTCAAATTTCCCTAAATTAGTTGGTTCAAACCTAGCATCTAAACCAAAACTTATCATTCATTGCTTGGGTATCATAGCATTCCATATCAAATAAATGATAGTAATAAGCTCCGTGAAAAACACTAAACCCTAAATTAAATAATCGAGATAGCTGTAACTACTCAATTAGTTTTCTTGTTTATCATAAATTAAATATGCAATTTCATAAATAACCTACTTGCTACTTGTACCATTCCTTCATGACAATTACGGATTACTGACTTCATGAATAGCGATAAAATAATCAATATTAAATTAAATTATCAGATTAATTAAATATTAATCATTCATGTAATATGAGAACTTGAAACAAGAAATACTTGAATTAAAAGGTGAATAAAAGTTTGGAACACAAAACCTCACAAAGTTACAACTAGAATATCGAATCCCCTTGAATTAGAAAGATTAAGTTTAGCCACACATGACTTTTGCTCCCATAACAAAAAAAGAAGAAAGATAAAAAAAAATTACAAAAAAACATAAGAAAAGATAACCTTTTTCTGTTGTGAGGAATGTCCCTTTTATCGGGTTTTCTAATCTAATCCTAATCTAACTCTAACTTGTGAAGATGTCTATCTAAAATGAATTCAAATTCCTATATAATAAAGATAAGGCAAAGTCTTCCAATCAAACTCCAACTCTTTAAGTGATCAATTTTATGCATTGCAGCAATCTTTCCACTTCATTCAATATTTTGTAATTATTGCCAATAATGTCACAATTTGATGCAATCTCTACTCTTCTTCTTCTAAAACAAAACAAACATTAATTTTAATATTTAAGCACAAAAATAAATTCAAAACAAGGGAGATAATATGAAATAATACGTCAAGAAGAGATCTTATCATGTTCTTTCTATAATCCCCAACTCACTTGACAATTTCGCAAATTAGACCTTGTCTACATCTTGTTAAGTATCAATATGTATTGATAACTTACAATTCATTGCAACATTCCTTCATTGCAATTCACAACGTCTAGTTTTACCACTCTCTATTTTTCTAATACTAACATTAAAAGATGAAACAAATGAATAATAATAAGAAAATATTAGAATAAATAAATACATATTTAAGCATAAGTCTAGTTGAAGGTATTAAAGATTAACAAACCTGCACTGGTAGCTTTATTATTGTTTGAGGCATAATGAAGTTGTTGTGTATGACTTGAAGTCAGAATATTATTGTTGCTTTATATATATATATATTTCACTTGAAGGTATAGAAATTTTAAACCTGGGTGACTAATTTCATCATTGTTTGATGTAGGATGTTGTTGATGGCTAGGAATTGAATTTCTGGCACTAACTGATTGATTAGGTTAAAGTTGTACATCCTTTTGTTCTACAATTTTTATAACGGCCACCTTTTTCCCTTTGTTTTCACCAAGTGCCATTATGTTTGATATCTACAAGAAAATGTTACTAACATTACAATAAGACAATAGAAAGAGGACTTTCATGATACATTCAATCATCATAATCCAAATACATTTCAATCATCAACATTAATCATATTAGTAAGATAAATGTTACCAACATTACAATAAATAATAGAAAAGGCACTTTCGTGATACATTGATCGCATTAACAACATAAATGTTACCAAAATTACAATAAGACAATAGAAATAGCACTTTCAGATACATTCAATCATCATAATCAAGATAAATTCAATCATTAACATAATCAAAATGGTAAGATAAATGTTACCACCATTACAATAAATAATAGAAAAAGAACTAATGTTACCAGCATTACAATAAGATAATAGAAAGAGAACTTTTGTGATATATTCAATCATCATAATCAAGATACATTCAATCATCATAATTAAGATCACGAATTTGTTTTCTAGAAATTTTATGTCACATCTCCTTTATTTGTTCTCTACTTCTAGAAAATTGAAAATTGCATACTTAAAATCATAATTTGCTTCTACGATATTGCTTTTTGGAACCTACATTATTTTACCTTGTGTAGTGATTGAAGGTTCTAGAAAAACACAAATTTTGTATGCCAACCTAGAACGAATGAGGATATAACTTCTCCTTGTAAAAGTTATGGAAAATTAACAAATGTATATTTGGATTATGGGTTTTGTTTTTTTTATCGAAACAATGGTAGGAGATGTATGTATCTCTTGCAACTGATTTTCACCAGCAGTGAATCGTCGTAAGTGAAGGATTGAAACAGTGGCGAATTGCCACTAGTAAAGGGTGATATTCGCCTATAATATAAGTGGCACAGAGGTGGAGGAACTCTAATAGCGAGGCTTGGGGACTAGAAGCAGAAAGCTTCAATGGCAACACAGAAGAGGAGGCAGCAATGTCCCAAAAAGGAGAAAACCCTAATCTGGAAAACAATGGGGCACATGTAAGCATAGGGCACGCATCATTCAACTTCAGATGTTGACTGGGCCATGTGCAGTGCACGCTCCCCATAAATTTTTAATTGAGATAAATTTGGTTTAAATTTCTAATAACTTTGAAAAAGTGTTTTCCTAAATGTTTGAAAATTATTTTCAAAGGATAATCATTATAAGGAATATTTTGGAATTTAGTTTAATTTTTCAAGAAGTTGAATTATTAAATTAAATTGGTTATCAAATCAATAATTAGAATCAAACAAAGGTTTTAAAGCTTTTCTTTCATAATTAGATTATGTTATAAATTATTAATATAATGAGATTATATGATTTTGATGAGACCAAAAAAATTTTAAATTTCAAGTCTTTCAATTAAATATTAAGTACACTTTAAGAACATCATAGTTTCCTTCCATTATTTAAGAATAAAATCATATTTCTGCTTATTATAATGCTTGTTGATCAAACTCAAGGCCTATTTAAACCGAATATGTTCTATCTTAAATGAATGGCTCATACTTAACTAAATTTGTATGATTTGGATGAGCGAACTCATAATTATGTGAATATAGAGGTAGATTTAGGAATAATAAATAAGATATATTTTTGTAAAGAGTTGTCACCTAACGGTTCTAAGAGGTATATAAAATGTGATTGATAAAGTTATTATCAACCTTATTTAAATCTAATTGGTTTGTTAAGCAAACTTAAGATCAACTATTTGTTGGTAAGATTCTAGCCTACTAGAAAATTATTTGATAATTTCTTGATTTAATAGTGAGTTCTATTATTTTGAATAAAATTGTGGGAGTAATCAAATATTTATTAAAGTCCTTATTTATTTAATTTTGTGGTATAAGCTAATACTTACTCTTCTGTATCTTTCAATTGCCAAAAGAAGATGAGTAATAATCTGAATTTGGGGAGCATCATAGATGCTAACAAGATAACTGGAAACAAAGTTATATGTTCTTGACACTGATGTTCACCCATAACCTATTTTATATGTGAGTGATGATGTTTGGGAGACATATCAGTGTTACATTGATGACGTTGAACAAACTACATGTATAATGCTGGTTAGTATGTCTCCAAAGCTTCAAAGATAGCGTGAGACCATGAATGTTCCTTCTATAATTTTTCTTCTCAAGAAGTTGTTTGGTGCATAAAGTAGGGTGGAGAGTTATCAGTTCTCTAGAGCATTATTTGAATGCAAGATGGTAGAAGGATCTTTAGTGAAACTACACATGCTGAAGGTGATTGGACATATTGTAAAATTGGGCCAATTAGGTTTTGTTTTGGACCATAAGTGAAGCATTGATATAGTGCTGCAGTCTCTTAGCTCAAGATTTTCACAGTTTGTTATAAACCTCCACATAAATCAAAAGGATGCCTCATTTCCTTAACTACTAAATATGTTCAAGAATGTATAAGGGTGCCTTAAGAAGGAACCTAGTTTAGTTCTTATTGTGGATTCTTCTAGGAGCAAGAAAAAGGGCTATAAGAACAATAATAACAAGAAATAGAAGGCTTCTATTAAATTAGTAAAGCCAAAAGTTGGTGTCAAGAAGAAGAGCAATGACAAAGGAACATGTTTTCATTGTAGAATGGATAAACACTGGAAGAGGAGTCACCCAGTTTATCTTACTAACCTGAAAGATAAGAAGCTTAAGGAAGCTATTTTTTAGGTATGTTTATGATCAATATTTCTACGTTTGTTCCATATTCTTGGGCATTAAATATTGGATATAGTTATCATATTTGTAATAGCGTGCAGATGTTAACTGATAGTTGTGATTTGCATTATGTTTTAAGGTTTAATTTGCAATTTATTTAGTGTTAATTTGAGTGTTGAGTGTGTATTTATGTTTTTATTGTGTTAGTTTACATGTTTAAATGTTTTATGGGTTAGTATAAGTCTTTAAGCTTAAATGTTTTGTTTTTGAGGTACCTTGACATGTTTGTAAGTGTTTCAGGGTAAACGGCGAAGAATGGAGAAGTTTCGAAGATTTTTGGGCCAAAAGCATGGCTCGTGATCGTGGAACAATAGGCCACATCGTGACAGAAAGAGGCAAGCCAACAGGACCCAGGCAATGATCATGCACTTTAGGCCACGATCGTGATAAAGAGCTCTGAACTAAGCCACAATCATGACAGAGAGCGTTAGGTATTGTCGACCGCGATCGTGGCCTGCGTTGAGTAGACATGAAAACAACTAAAAACGTCAAGTTTTGTGGTAATTTTTTGACCGTTTTGACCCCGAATCAACCCCAGGGCTTCCAATATATAAATAGAACATTAAAAGACAAAAGAAGAGAGTCTTCAAAAAGCTTTGATCAACCAACAAAAACAAAACCCTAAAAAAGAGAACCTTGAGAGATCGAGAAAGAGACGAAGGAAGAGAGAAGAGGAAGATGATGCAGACATGACGTGCTCCTGAAATAAGAAGCTTCCTATAGTCGCGGGCTCCCATCATCCAGTCGAGTTCTATTTCCTATGTATTTTAGTTTTATTTGATTATAGAATTGGGATATATAGCTTGATGACAAAATTGCATTATGATTGATGTTCTATACTCACCTTTGGATTATTATTTTTTATTTAATGAAATATGATTGTTTTATGTGTTTATTGAATTAATTGTGATTTGATTCTGCACTTCATATCTTGATAATAAACTGAGATGGGGAATCGAGAGAAAACGATTAATTTGGGCTAACGAGAGTTAGGTAAATTAATAGATTCAGAATTAAATCAAGTCGGTAAATCTTATGTAGAGAGATCACATTTAGGTTTCCAATTGTTTATTATAGAATTTAAGAACTGATTAGGTTTGGATAAGTTCTTAATTAAGAGATTAGAGCTTCTCATAATTTGATTAGGGCTTATGCTTTAGGGTTCAATTATAACTTGAGAGAGAGTAATTGACCCTAAGATCATCTAGAACCGTTAATTTGATAAATCGTAATTGGTTAAGTTGACATTAAGGATAGATAATTTTCCATTTCTCTCTTTCAGTAAACTCATTAGGTCAAATTTAAGGGTGTGCGATCATTGTTCAACAAATCAACCAATTTGCATTAATTTTATTTAAAATTGTTAATCTTCATCGTGATTGTTTCTATTTAAGTATTAATTGTCAATTATTGTTTTGTTAGTTGTGTTATTTGATTTAATTAGTCCTCGTATTAAAATTCATTATCTGTTAATATTTATTTAATAGTCTCTGACCTTAGATTTTAGGACGAGATAAACCCTCCTGGTGGGAACGATATCTTAGGTACTACATGAACGACCCGTGCACTTGCGAAAATATTGAGGTTATAAATATTAAAACTTTTTCATAAAATAAAATGCCGACCAAGTTTTTGGTGTGATTACCAGAGAGGAGATAGTTTATTTCTATAGTTTAAGGCATTAGTTTAGATTCTTTTTTTATTTTTGCTTTCATTCTTTCGTTTTATTTCAAAATTTGTGCTCTTGCATGAACACAAGAATCATGAGAGGTTCAATTCGTGGAGCGGAGACGTTAGATTTAGATATTACTCGACTAGAATAAACCCTTAGAAAAGCTTAGCAAGAAGAAGAAGAAGAGATCGGAAGATCATCAATAGCCGAGGAGTTTTAATAGAATATGGATCAGAAAGTGAACCAAGGACGGCAATAGAGGACCCTGATGGACTTCAAGGTGGGACTTCACTGAGCCCAGTAAACATCACAACGTGGGATCAACTTGTGCGTGCTTTCTTAGACAAGTATTTCCCATTAAGGAAGACCACCAATATTATAAAGGAAATCACCAATTTCCAACAAGTTGATGGGGAATCGATCTGTGAAGCATGGGAGAGATATAAGGACTTGCAAAGGAAGTGCCCACACCATAACTTACCCAAAGAGTTCCTTTTGCAAACTTTCTACAACGGAGTGAACCCACCAAAAAGAGGCACAATCGATGCAGCTTCAGGAGGATCCTTGATGCGGAAGACTATTGATGAAGCAGAGGAGCTGATTGAGGAGATAGCGAGCAACAGCTGCTTGTGGACGAGTGAGCAAGGTAGGCAACATGCTACTTTCAAAGAGCAGAAGGGTATTATCGCGGTTGATTAAATGACTGAGATGCAAGCAAGGATCGACAATTTGACACGACAGCTCAATAGCATGAAGGCGTCGTCCTCATCTCTGGTGAAGGTTGTACATTTAAAGTGTGAGCTCTGTGGCCAACTAGACCATACACTGTGGACTGCTATTTAATGAAAGAAGACAATCAGGAGCAAGCAAACTACATGGGAGCGCAATATGGATGAGGAGGGGGGTAATAATCCCTATTCCAACAATTACAACCCAGGTTGAAAGAACCAACTGAACTTCTCCTGGTTAAACAATACTAGCGGACGTTTAGGCCTCAGGGATGATCGAGCTTTTAGCAAGATAAAGCAAGCTCGATGGAATCGAAGTTAGACAAGATTTTGGATAAAATCGGAGGTATGGAGTTCCTTTTGCAGACTTTCTACAACAGAGTGAACCCACCAAAAAGAGGCACAATCGATGCAGCTTCAGGAGGATCCTTGATGCGGAAGACTATTGATGAAGCAGAGGAGCTGATTGAGGAGATAGCGAGCAACAGCTGCTTGTGGACGAGTGAGCAAGGTAGGCAACATGCTACTTTCAAAGAGCAGAAGGGTATTATCGCGGTTGATTAAATGACTGAGATGCAAGCAAGGATCGACAATTTGACACGACAGCTCAATAGCATGAAGGCGTCGTCCTCATCTCTGGTGAAGGTTGTACATTTAAAGTGTGAGCTCTGTGGCCAACTAGACCATACACTGTGGACTGCTATTTAATGAAAGAAGACAATCAGGAGCAAGCAAACTACATGGGAGCGCAATATGGATGAGGAGGGGGGTAATAATCCCTATTCCAACAATTACAACCCAGGTTGAAAGAACCAACTGAACTTCTCCTGGTTAAACAATACTAGCGGACGTTTAGGCCTCAGGGATGATCGAGCTTTTAGCAAGATAAAGCAAGCTCGATGGAATCGAAGTTAGACAAGATTTTGGATAAAATCGGAGGTATGGAGGAGGCACATAGGAGGCTCGAGAACAAATTCGATCAAGTAACAAAGAACCATGCCTTGTCCATACATAATCTGGAAGTCTAAGTAAGCCAATTAGCAGAGGCAATGTCTACTCGGAATGTTGGAACTCTTTCAAGAGACACCGAGTCTAATCTGAAAGAATGGATCATAGTTATCAGTCAGACCTAGGATGAGGAGCTAGAACAGGTGCAGGAAGGAGAGAGAAAGGAGAAGGTCAAAAATTCCTTTCAAGTGAGCAATAGATCAAGTCAATTAAGGCAACTCGATGTGTATTTCCACATCCTATTTTTACTCAATGGGAGTTATTTGCAAAAAGGGCAGCCAGGAATTTGAAGGAGATTGAGCAAAATAAGGTCGAGGAAGTGACAAAACAAGTACAGATGAAGCTCACAATGAAGGAATCCGTCAAGAAGAAGGTTAAGGAGTGGATATCAGAAGAGGACCCTAACATCGCACAGAAGAAAGAGGACAAAGGGGACTTTTTCATCCTCTGCAGCATCACTAGAATCATCATAGACAGGGCATTTACAGATTTAGGATTGAGTATAAACATGATTCCCTACACCTTTAGCTTGAAGTTGGGGTTAAGAGAGTTAGTGCCTACAAAGTTTTTAGTAAAGACAGCCGACAGAACGATGCAAAAACTGATGGGGATTATAAAGGATGTTCAAGTAAAAGTTGATAAATTTACCTTTCCCACAGACTTCTACATATTTGACATTGGAGAAGATGTGGATACCCTAATAGTTCTTGGACGACCGTTACAGGCCACTGTGCATTCAATCATTGACATTGATGGGGGCGAATTAACTCTAAGGATAGGAAAAGAGCAAATAACCTTCCAAGTGTCGCGAAAAGATTATGAATCTCCTTTACCTCCACAAAATAGCAAAGACTATGAACGTCGAGGCGAATGGGAGTATATCGAGGATCCTGGGAACGCATTCAATAAGAAGCACTCGTGAAGAAGAAGGAGAGGAAAAGATAATTGCAAGGAAGGTGGGAACAGTAGCATGGTAGCTAAAGTTCAAACTTTGAGATTAATGACAACGCTACCATTGCACCATTCATTCCAACCACCGTGAGCTTAAAGAAGCGTCGAGCTACTGACGTTAAAAGAAGCACTACATAGGATGTAACCATGCAAAATTGGTTTCTTGTTTATTTTTGTTAGAACGTTTGAATTCCATAGTTAGGATCTTTTTTTTAATAAAATCAAGAAGGAATAGAATTTCATAATAAAGTGGATGAATTATCAAGTAAGAAAAGAGAGGTGAAAAGGGGCCATAGAAGAATTAAAGAGTGAATGTGAAAAGATGGGGAAAAGAACAAAAGAAAAAAATCAAGGAGGCTGGGAACCCTGCAGGCCACGATAAGAGGGGGGACGAAATTTTTAAAATAATTTTTATCATTTTACCCTTTTAACCACCTATATATTGAGTTCTAACTTCACTTTTATTTTCACTTTATCTCTCTTGACTTCAAGCCTACAAACGCTCTCACATCTCTCTAAAAAATTTTCAACCTACAAATTCTTCCAACTTCTACCTAATTATGTCACACATTAAACAATCAGCTTGAAGGGAGCCATATGGATGACAGCAAGTTAAGGGACGTGGGAGAAGAAACCGAGTAGCAGACTTTGGTGTGCCCTTTCTGATATATTTAGAGGAGGAAGGCACTCGTTTTTGATCCCTTAATGCTAGACAAATTTTAGTTCCAAAATACATTGATTTTGACACACTCGATAGGCTAGACTTATGTGAGAGGGTAGACAACCTAGCTGAGAGAATCCAGTTGGTCTAATTCATATGATTCCAATTTTCTGTTTATCAGGATCTCACATTGGAATTCTTCACTTCACTGACTTATGACCCTAGGAATTCCAAAGAATTGTTGTTTAGGTTGGGAGGACAACCCTATGAATTAAATGTAGAAATTATGTGCGAGATGTGTGGATTCCCCGAATCCTCCATCATCAATCATCATGAAGATTTTTGTCCTTCTCAATACTAGAATGAGCTTAGTGGAATTGAGCAATTTCATGCCAAGAATGCTCATAACAACATCATAAGGTCCCATGAACACTTGTTGCTGCACAAATTTATGTGTCAGCTAGTTTTGACAAAACTGAAACCAACAAGTGTTCCACAAAGGAACTTTTTATATTGCAATTCCACGAAATAAGAACAACAATCTAGGAATGGGATACATAGTGTAGGCCATTGCAAAATATTTTGGCATGGACCGTAGTAGGTTAACTGTCCACTTACCTGAATTTCTAAACCATCACCACCTATGGCGGGCTGAAATACCTAAGTCCCATAATATGAAACTTAAGGATATCAACCAGAAGACACATGTCAGAATTAGGGCCAATCAGGCAAGCTCAAGTTCAGCCCTGCCCTAATAAGCAAAGGAGGACTCTACCAGTGAAGAGTCTGAGGAAGAGGAAGAAGAGCAAGTTTGGAAGGAAGTTCTGGGTGCAATTGCAGAGAACACTAGAATGATGAAGGAGATGGCCTGGACACAATGCCACCAGAGTCAAGATATCCATCGGATCCACAGATATTTCGAGGCTCAGGGCATTCAATTGCCTCCTCCGACACCATCACCACCTCCATCTCCATAGGATTTATGTCTAACCAATTTATGTATTTTTCTTTTTCAAATTAGCCTTAAATTCTATTTTTTATGTTTATTTCTATTCTATTTTATTTTCTATCTACTTTAAATTCTGTAATTTCTTCTCTTTATGTGCTTGTTTGCTCTCTTCTCATATTAAGGACAATGTGTTGTTCAAGTGTAAGGAGGGTTATGTATTTTTCTTTTGAATGTGATTGTGCATATTGTATGATAGTTATTAGGTTATTAGGTTGCATTGTGTGAATTGTTTGAATGTGTCAATGCGTAGATGGAATGAAATTTATTTAATTTTAAACATAGTCAAATAGGTTGTGAACAATCATTAGCTTACAAAATTAGTGAATTAAGAGTCTTTGGATAAATATACAGCTTAATTAGGATTTAGTATAAATTTAGCACCTTATAGGTTGTCACATTCATTCATAATTTGAGGTCTTTCAGCTTAATTAGCTTAACTAGTATTTTTCATGGAAATGAGTAGCTTAAACAACAAGGTAGGTAATAAAAAAAGTGTATTAAATAAATCACTATTCCACTGGCCTTCGGTTTATGAATAGGGCTAGTAGCCAGTTGAAAACGTGATATAGCTGAGTAACCATATCGACATGCATAACAAATATGTGCTTCCACATCGAAAAGTTATAATGATGTTTCAACCAAACTGTTTAATAAAAACATGACTTAGTTGAGTAACTGGATCAACATTCATTACCATTGTTTGCCTCCGCATAAAAAAAACTAAGTCTATGTTCACTAATTAAATTCAAAAAAGTGTGTTTTCTTAATAAAAACCTACTGAACTTTTAATAAGCTTGACTTTTCATGAAAATATACTTAGGAACAATTACAAAGTTTGAATGACCAAAGAATTATTAATGTGTGTGTACAATTAAAAAGGGTTAATAAACTAACACGTAGATCTTGATTAATTTGTATATTTAGTTCAAAGCCCCTAGACATAGATTTTGCATGTTAATGATTAAACATAAGTTGTGTGATTGTGTTTAAGATTAAATTTATTTCACAAAGTTGAAGTCATTATCCATTATTGCATTGTGTGTTGTGTGCTAAGTATGTGTTTGTTGTTTTGTTTGCTTGAGGACAAGCAAACGTTTAACTGTGGGGATGTTGATAGCTGTGATTTGCATTATGTTTTAGGGTTTAATTTATGATGTATTTAGTTTTACTTTGAGTGTTAAGTGTGTATTTATGTTTTAATTGTGTTAGTTTATGTGTTTAAGTGTTTTTATAGGTTAGTGTGAGCCTTTGAGCTTAAACGTTATGTTTTTGAGATACCTTGATATGTTTGTTAGTGTTTCAGGGTAAACGTCGAAGAACGGAGAAGTTTCAAAGAGTTTTGGGCTAAAACCATGGCCCACGATCATGGCACAACAGGCCACATTCGTGACAGAAAGAGGCGAGCTAATAGGACCCAGGCCATGATCGTGCACTTTGGGCCACGATCGTGACAGAGAGCTCTAAACCAAGCCACAATCGTGCACTTTGGGCCACAATTGTGACAGTGAGCGTTAGGCGTTGGCCATGATCGTTGCAAGCAGGGCCACGATTGTGGCCTGCGTCAGGCAGACACAAAAATAGTCGAAAACGTCAAGTTTTGTAGGAGTTTTCTGACTGTTTTGACCCCAAATCAACCCTAGGGCTTCCAAGATATAAATAGAACATTAAAAGACAGAATAAGAAAGCCTTCAAAGAGCTTTGATCAGTTACCAAAAACGAAACCCTAAAAGAGAGAACCTTGAGACATCGAGAAAGAGACGAAGGAAGAGAGGAGAGGAAGACGACATAGACACGACATGTTTCCCGGAATAAGAAGTTTCCTATAGTTGCAACCTCCCATGATACAGTCAAATTTTTTTCCTATGTATTTCATTTTTATTTGATTTTAGAATTGGGATATATAGTTTGATGATAGAATTGCATTCTGATTGATATTCTATACTCACCTTTGGATTTTTATTTTTTATTTAATGAAATCTAATTGTTTTATGTGTTTATTGAATTAATTGTGATTTGATTCTGAACTTCATATCTTAATAATAAATGAAGAGGGTGAATCGAGAGAAAATGATTAATTTGGGCTAACAAGAGTTAGGTAAATTAACAGATTCGAAATTAAATCAAATCGGTAAATCTTGTGTAGAGAGATCGCATTTAGGTTTCCAATTGTTTATTAGAGAACTTAAGAACTGATTAGGTTTGGATAGGTTGATAATTGAGATATTACAACTTTCCATAATATGACTAAAGTTTATGCTTTAGGGTTCAATTATAACTTGAGAGAGAGTAATTGACCCTAGGATCATCTAGAACCATTAATTCGATAAATCGTAATCAGTTAGGTTGACATTTAAGATAGATATTTTCCCTTTCTCTCTTTCGATAAACTCATTAGGTCGAATTTGAGGGTGTGCGATCTTTGTTCAACAAATCGACCAATTCGCATTAATTGTTATTTAAAATTGTTAGTCATCACCGTGATTGTTTCTATTTAAGTGTTAATTGTCAATTATTGTTTTGTTAGTTGATTTGGTTATTTGATTTAGTTAGTCCTTGTATTAAGATTCATTGTCTATTAATATTTATTTAATGCTCTCCGACCGTAGATTTTAGGACTAGATTAATCCTCCTTGTGGGAACGATACCTTAGGTACTACTCGAGCGACCCGTGCGCTTGCGGAAATATCAAGGTTATAAATATTAAAACTTTTTCATAATATAAAACACCCCGATCATTAACAAGGAGTATAGTGTTAAGGAAAGACAAATTGGACTTGTGAGTTGACAATGGAGCAAGAGTTGTCGCATTGGTTATAAGAACTCATAGTATAGCTTTACCTTCTTACCTTAAACTAGAACTAAATAATTGTTATTATGTTTCAGTTGTTACTAGAAACATCATTTCTATTTCTTATTTAGATTTGAATGGATTTGTCTTTATTATTTGTTTTTTTTACAAAGATGGTGTTTATTATAGATCTAGATTACTTACAAATGGTTTGTATTAATTAGAACTTGAAAGGCCAATCCTTAACATAAACAATAAGAAAAGAAAGTTAAGTGACAAAAATCCATCTTATTTATGCATTGTAGGTTAGGTCATATCAATGACAGTAGAATCACAAAGTTACATAAATAAGGATATTTGGATCCTTTTGGTTATGAATCATATGAAACTTGTGAATCTTGTTTATTCGGAAGATAACCAAACTAACCTTTAGTGGAAAGGTAAAACGTGCCAGTGAGTTACTAGAGCTTATATATTCAAATGTACATGACCCTATGCCCACTTATGCTAGACTCCTCCTAGAAATCCACAATATAATAGAGTATCTGAGAGGAGAAGTCATACTCTATTTAATATAATACATTCCCTGATGAGTCATGCAGTCTTTCCTATCTCTTTTTAGGGATACGCCTTTGAAACTACTACTTACCTTCTAATTAGAGCTCCATACAAATCTGTTGACAGGACACCATATGAGATATGGACTAGTAGTAGACCAAAGTTGTCGTACTTAAAGATTTGGGAATGTGATACTTATGTAAAGCGTGCAATATCCGATAAGCTTCAAGTTAAATAAGATAAATGCAAATTTGTATGGTATTCAAAAGAGAGTATCGGAGAAATGATACATTCCTAAAATGAGAATTTATTCTTAATGAAAGTATTGAAAGTAAGGTAGAACTTAGAGAAGTTCAAAAGCCACAATTTCACATATAGATAGGACAAGAACATCAAGTTGATACATATGATGTACAGCTAAGGTTTCAAAAAACACATAGCCTGCAACACACTAGGAGGATATCTAGTCTCTCGACTAGACTAGATCTATATATTGAAAAAGAGAAGAGCAATGTATCACTCACAAATGATGAGCATACTACTTTTAAAGAAGCAATGTTTGATATTGACTATTTAAAATGGCATGAATCCATAAGATCTTAAATGGAATCAATGTACAGTAAATAAGTATGGACTCTGCTAGATGCGCCTGATGGTATTGTACCTATTAGATGTAAGTGGGTTTTTAAGAGAAAAACTAACATGAATGGTAACGTATATACATACAAAGCAAGGTTAGTGGCTAAAGGTTACAATAAAAAAACAAGGAGTTATTTTAATGAAACCTTTTTGCCAATAGCTATGCTTAAATCTATAAGGATCTTATTGCTTATATTCATATATCATGATTATTAAATCTAAGAGATGGATGTCAAAACAACATTTCTCAATGGAAATTTGCTTGAGGGTGTGTATGTAGAGTTTTAAATCCAAGTGATTTTCTAATCAAGTATGTAAGTTGCAAACGTCTATTTATGGACTTAAGCAAGTGTCACAAAGTTAGAAAATCTATTTTAATTAGACAATTAAAGAGTTTAATTTTATAAAAATGTTTATGAACTCTGTGTCTATAAGAAGGTTAGTGAGAATGTAGTCATTTTCCTAGGGCTATATGTCGATGACATATTGCTTATTAGAAACAAAATACCACTGCTCTAGTTTGTAAAGATTTTGTTATCCAACAACTTCTCCATGAATTATATAGGATAAGTAGCCTATATTCTAAGAATAACTATCTAGAATTCCAAGAGGGGATTATTACCCATATTGTATGGGATTTCTCTCTCACAGAGTATATGTCCTAAGACACATTCCACATGCTTTAGCAATTGAATCAATGAATGATTCTTATATTTTGAGTATAATGAGCAGGTTTCAAGCCTATCCTAGTGATGGTCACTAGGCAGTTGTGAAAAACATCTTGAAGTACTTGAAAAGAACTAAAGATATTTTCTTGGTCTATTGAGGAGCTAAACTGAGAGTTCAGAGATATTCAGCTACCAGTTTTTAGTTAGATTCAAATGATAATACATCACAGTCATAATACATCTTCACTCTGAATAGCGGTACGGTAAGTTGGAAGAGTTCTAAATAACTAACAATTACAGATTCTACCACAGAGGCAGAGTACATTTTTATGTCAAAGGTGGACAAGGAAGCAGTTTAGATCAAGAAGTTCATTACTGAACTTGGAGTGGTTCCTAGCATTGTTGTGCCTGTAGCATTATACTGTGACAACAACGGTGCCATTGCACAGGCAAAGGAGCTAAAGTCTCCTTAGCAATCCAAATATGTACTTAAGAAGTTTTACTTGATTAAGGAGATAGTGCAGCAGAAAGACATAGTATTACGGCAAGTTCCCACTAAAGAGAATCTTATAGATTATCACTAAGTCATTATCTTAGAAGATAAATGATCAACATACGGATGGATATGGTATTAGATACATAGGCGATTGGATTTAGTGCAAGTGGGAGATTGTTAGTTTACGTCTTTGCGCCGATCAGTTAATTGCAATTTTATATATGACATTATTATTTTAATTAATAAAGGCTTTCTTTAACGTTATTTATGATATTAATTACCTTTGATATTTTAATACTAAAGGTAAAATCCCTAAAATAATTATTTTGTAATTAAAATTATGATAATTATGAGATTCAATTTGTATTTACTTATTATTCCTAGTTATAGTTTCATTAAGATAAGATACTGATGAAATGATAAAACTAACACATATTATTCTTCTTTCTTATAAAAAAAAGTAATTGATCTTATAAATTAAAGTATGGAGATCCTTAAACTAATGTATGGCTGCTTATTAGATAATAAGTTAACTGAACTAACCTAGTTATGAGGATCTTAAATAGATTATTACTTATGTATCTGTGGATTTCCTCATTATCATAGTTATATTGATCCTTAGACTTGAGATTACCAAGCTATCTTATTTGAGATTTACAATGTTTTGACACTACTTTTGAGCTTTCCTATTTAAGATAGCTCAGTCGATAGTTCTTGGATGTAATACGAATCGTATAGAGATAGTTGAGTAAATCAATAAAGGATTTGTCACTTTAAAGTAATTATATAGAATGTTCTACTATTATTGATTGGTAGTGGTTTAAAGAATTCTTGGTTGGATAGAATTGACATTTGAAAACATATTTTTTGATATTAATTATAAATCAATTACTAATTAGCAAGAACGAACATAATTAAATTCAAAAGAGTAGACACTATATCTATACTCTATCCAATTAAAACATTAGATAAGGAAATGATTAAATTATATATATCCTAATCATGCATGGATAGGTTAAGTCAAACTATTTTGACATTCTTAATATTTCGATAGTTATGACATGTTGCTAGATATCAGTCTTGATCTATGATTGTAAATTGTTTAATTGGAGTGCTAAAGATAAATTAAAAGTTTTAATTTATCTAATTCTCATTATTAATTATAGTTATAATTTATAAACTAATAGATCACACATAAAGAGCAGTTTAAAAGAGCGTGTTGATGGATTATAAAACCTACCTACATGTTTTACACTCAAAAATCGCAAGTTAACGGGTCGTGACTTGTAGTTAGAATGAGCAGATATCGATCCCACAGGGATTGATGCCCAGACACCACTCAATTTAGAAAAGACTTTGTTTAAGAAATAAAATTGTTTAATGCAATTAATCTAGAAAATTAAATTAAAATTGAAAGACTAATGTAAACACCGGACAATACCGAAATTGAAGAAAGTCTGAATCCAAGAATCTAAATACTAGAGATTACTTTTTTTCCTATTTTGTCTCCCTCCTATTTTATTGAAAGAATTATCTTTCATCCTAGATTTTCGAATGTACTAATTACCCTCTCTCAAGTTGTAACTATTTGTTCCTAATCAAGTTAACGGGAATCAAATGGACCATCTCTCAACCTACCCAATGACTCTACCGATTCAATTAGTTATTATTAAGCTATCTTATGGGTGATCAATTGACTAGCCGAGATCTCTCTTCTAACTATTCAATTAACATGATGATTGCTAATCTATAGGTCACCAACTCTCATTGTACAATCCTACATGAATCTCATCTCACTCACTCTCTCGATTTGTTGCAAGATGACAATTAAAATCAACAATCAACAAAGACAATTGCATTCAATTCAATAAAATAGTAGTTAAACAAAAGAGTTCCAAAAGCAATCCCTAGAATAAAATTAGCCTAACATAGTCTCCATAACACTATCAACATTCAAATAATCTATTTTTACAAAGAATAGAAGAGATTAAAGCGATAGAAAGTGAATAGAAAGACCCCTTCTCTTCTTTGCCAAAATCTGGAATTTTGGTGTTGATGTGTTATTTTGCCCAATCTTGATGATGATCCCTGTTTTTAATCGTTCCTTGATGCTCTAAACACGAGTTCTTCACTCAAGGATGGTGTTTCTACAGCTAAGTTCCCCCCCCCCCCTTGAAGATGGAGGCTTAATTGTCTTTATATGGTCCAAAAAATTAGTTTTACTGAAGCCTCGCAGATTGTCTCAGATTTCAATTCCCAAGAGGCTTAATTGTCTTTATATAGTCCAAAAAATTAGTTTTATTGAAGGTTTACAGATTGTCTCAGATTTCAATTCCCACGTCCGTGGGAATCTGCATGATTTCCACGAGCGTGGGAATTACAGGCAGAAACTTTCTATCTTGATTTCCCACGTCTATAACGTGGGAATTGGTTCCAGATGTACTCCTCTTGTCTTCTCTTCTATGCCCTCTTGTTCATCCTCTAACTTGCTTCCTCTCCTTTCCTAAACAAAAATAAGCAATTCTTACCCTCAATTACCATCCAATACACAAGAACAAAATGGAAATCAAACTTAATGAAACATACAAAATGAATCATAAACTAGAACAATAAACAACAATTATGCTAGAAAACACATGCCAATTACCTATAAAA
>JAOQMS010000003.1:20288496-20304755 GCA_027563885.1 Erythroxylum longipes
TAATCTATAAGGATAATCCCTTGATTAGATAATCCCTTGATTAAGGGACTATCTATTATTACGGGATTCTCTACACTTACATGATCTTTAAATTGTTCTATCACTTTCAATAAAAATTATGTTGTTATACAGGATCGCAATATGGGATGGATGATTGGCGCAGGATATGAATCGCAAGGCCTTTATCATTTAAATCTACCTCCTTCACCTACAGCGTGCACTATTTCAGAATCTCCACTTCTAATTCACAATCGTTTGGGTCATCCTAGTTTGTTGAAGCTCCAAAAGATGGTGCCTAGTTTACCTACCTTACCTTCCTTAGATTGTGAATCTTGTTACCTTGGAAAACATTCTCGAAGTTCATTTCCAAAACGTGTCAATAAACAAGCTACATGCCCTTTTGAGTTAGTTCATTCAGACATTTGGGGTCCTTGTCGTGTCTCTTCTATTTTGGGATTTCAATATTTTGTTACATTTATTGACGATTATTCTCGTTGCACTTGGTTATTTTTAACAAAAGCTAGTTTAGAATTATTTTCCATTTTTAAATCTTTTTGTGCAAAAATCAAGACACAATTTAATACTAATATTCGTGTGTTGAGAAGTGATAATGCTTGTGAATATTTGTCCATTCCTTTCACCCAATTCATGTCTTCCCAAGGAATTCTTCGTCAAACCTCATGTGCTTATACTCCAAAACAAAATGGGATTGTTGAACATAAGAATAGACATCTTATTGAAACTGCTCATACCTTGCTTTTACACAATCAAGTTCCATCACAATATTGGGCAAAGGTTGTCTTAACAGATTGCTTTTTGATTAATTGCATCCCTTCGTCTAGTCTACAAAATCAGGTACCCCATTCCATCCTATTTCCTGATCAACCATTATTCTCCCTTCCACCATGAGTATTTGGCTGCACATGTTTCTTACATATATCTTCCCCTAGTCAAGATAAACTATCAGCTAAATCCACCAAATGTATTTTTCTAGGTTACTCACGTCTTCAAAAAGGATACAAGTGTTATTCTCCATTAACACATCGATATTTTGTTTCTGCTGATGTTACATTCTTTGAATCTTCACCATTTTACTCATCATCTCCAACAGATATCACATTTCTCAATGAGGTCCTTCCACCTCCTTCCGTTACACCCGTTCCTTATGATGCCCCTCTTTCTAGTCCTCTTTTAGAGTTTGTCCAATGTTCACCTCTTACTAAATCCTTTTCTACTGAGACTGGTACTCTTCTACATCATACCAATGATCTTGATCTTGACAATGAGACCCCTATAAAGGCTCATGTAAATTCAATTCCTGCTCTGGATTCCTCACCTACTATGGTTCTACCTCTTGAAGAACAATTTACCATTTCCATCCATAAAGGTACACGATCCACTTGCAATCTTCATCCTATTTATAATTTTCTAAGTTATCATCATTTATCACCATCATATACTGCTTTTGTGTCCACTCTCTTTTGTATCTGTTCCTTCTAATGTTCATGAGGCACTTAATGATCCCAAGTGGCATCAAGCAATGGTTGAAGAAATGACTGCTACACGTGCTAATGATAATTGGGAGTTAGTTCCGTTGCCCCCAGGCCATTCCACTGTTGGTTGTCAGATATATACTGTCAAAGTTGGTCCGGATGGTCAAATTGATAGACTAAAGGCACGTTTGGTGGCTAAAGGGTATACACAGACTTATGGGTTGGATTATTATGAAATGTTTTCTCCTATGGCCAAGATGTCTTCTATTCGTTTTTTTTTTATCCATGGCTGCCATTCGCCAATGGCCTCTCTATCAATTGGATATTAAAAAAGCCTTTCTACATGGTGAGCTTCAGGATGAGATTTATATGGAGCAACCACCTAGATTTGTTGGTCAGGGGGAGTCTACCTCAAGTGTGTAAGCTTCGTCGCTCTTTATATGGTCTGAAACAATCTCGTCCTGCCTGGTTTGGACGGTTTAGTCATGTTGTTCAAGAGTTTGGTATGATTCGATGTGAGTCTAATCATTGTCTTTTATAAATATACTTCATCAGAACAATGTATCTATTTGATTGTCTATGTGGATGATATTGTCATTACTGGAAGTGATTAAGGTGGGATTGAACAATTGAAGACACATCTGTTTTGTCATTTTCAGATAAAAGATTTGGGTTTACTCCGATATTTTCTTGGCATAGAAGTTGCTCAATCCAAATCTGGTATTGTACTCTCTCAAAGAAAGCATGCATTGGATATTCTAGAAGAAACAGGGATATCAGACTATAGACTCTTAGACTCTCCTATGGATCCTACTTCAAAGCTTTACCTGATCAGGGGGAGCCACTTGCTAATCCTAGCCGATTTCGGAGATTGGTAGGAAAACTTAATTATCTCACCATCACACGACCTAATATTTCTTTCTCGGATAGTGTTGTTAGTCAATTCCTACAAGCTCCATGTGATAGTCATTGAGATGCAGTTATTCAAATTTTGAGGTATATTAAGGGTGCACCAAGAAGAGGATTATTATATGAATTCATTCACAAATTATTGGATACTCTAATGTTAATTGGGCAAGTTCTCCATCTGATAGGCATTCTACTTCAGGCTTTTGTGCTCTTGTTGGAGGGAATCTTGTATCTTGGAAAAGTAAGAAGCAAGATGTTGTTGCCAGGTCAAGTGCAAAAGCAGAATATCGTGCAATGGCTCTAGCAACTTGTGAGTTTATTTGGTTAAAGCAATTAATTCAAGAATTAAAATTTGCAGAAGTATCACAAATGAAGTTATTGTGTGATGATCAAGTTGCTCTCCATATTGCTTCTAACCCAGTATTTCATGAAAGGACCAAACACAGAGAAGAAGATTGTCACTTTATCCGAGAGAAAGTTCTGTTTGGTTGTATCACTACTAGTCATGTCAGTTCAACCAATCAACTAGCAGATATCTTGACGAAATCTCTCAGAGGTTCTCGTATTGAACTTATATGTAACAAGCTTGTGTATATGATTTATATGCTCCAGCTTGAGGGAGAGTGTTGAGTTGTATATAGTTGTATAATGATAAAATAGGAAGGTGTTTACTACTATTGATTGTATTTCCTATTCTAGGATTAGACATCAATTATATATACATATATTTTTCAACATATAGAATATACGAATAACAAATTCCTCTGAGTTCCACAAATGCCAAGAACTTCTACTTTCATCTCCTGTGGTGTTTGATCTAGTATAAAAAATTGCTCAACTCAGAAGATCCAATTGTGCACTACAAAACCTTCAAAGATGCGGAACCTACTTTGCTAAATCTTGTGTGGGTGATGTATGTCTGAGTTTCTATGTGTACCGTGTTTAGAGACTAAGGTCGAGATTGAAGTTTATTGATGAACATATAGTTCTATAAAACATCTCCATGAGCTCCATCATCTCTTGGCCTGGCTTCACCTACGAGTCATGAGGTCAAAGCATCTCCCTCTAGATTTCCCTAATCTGATTTCTAAATGATTCCTACATTTTTCACACGTCTTGAGCTCTGGTTCCTTCATCCATAGAAGCCAATCTGAATGTCAATGATAAGTCTAAGTTTAGGTAGCAGAATCACTGCTATAATACCAAATACAAGAATTTTCTAGAGGAGAAAGGAAGAGTAAGAAGAAAGATTATGGTAGACACAATAAACAAAATTTGTTATGGGAGTATCCTCCCATGCCTATTCCAGAAAGTAGGTATATCTAGTTATATAACGACAGTAATAATGACAATAATGGATATGTGTAAATGGGCAGCTTATACGGACAGTTACATACAGGAATAATAACACTATAACATCATTTTTTATTCAAAAGTTAATAGATTAATAAGTCTTCAACTTCTTTGTTTTCCTTTGCACCAGACTTTTAGAACCTAAAAGTGACTTTCAGTAGTTAAACCTCAATTATTTATTTACCTTACTAAATTCTAGCAGTTTTAACCTGAACTTCCAACAAACAAAATCTAAATTCTAGCCACATCAAACCTAAAATTCCAGTCATATCAAACCCAAAAATTCCAACTATTCCAAACTTAAAATTCCTGCAATCCAAGCTGAAATTTCAAACATAAAACTCAAATTCTAGCAACCAATATTTATAAATTTTGTGGGTCTTACCCACTAGTTTGATATATCTTCTACTTGTCCTACATCAGTTTGAGATCATAATTAATACTATAAAAAAAAAACACTACATCCTACTTACTTAAGTTCTTTCTAATAAGAAATGTAATGAGACCAGATCATGCTGGAAAACCTCATCAAACGAAGAGTAAAGTCAATGACTGACAATTTCAACAATAGAATTAGAAGAAATCATAATTCACTTACTATGATGGATAAAGTGGAGAACATTAGGAGAACTTTCCACTACAATTAAAAGTGTATTCACGTTGTATTCAAGCAATCCCAGAACAATATCCTCACCCACATTCTCCTAAGAGTGATTCATATACATGAGAGAGCTATTTTATCTTAGCCTGAACAAATACAATACAATTTCATTTTGTTGGTTTACACTTAGAATCATCCCCAATAACAACAAAAATATAATCTTTACACATGCCATGTGTTGTCTCTTGATAAATAAGACCAAATAAAGACAAAAATTTCACCCTTCAATCTATCAAATTCAGTGTCAAACACTTATCATTTGTAGGACAATAGCCTACTTGGAGAATCAACAAGTTTCTACTCCCATACCATACTAAAGCTTTTGCCCAAGATAACAATAAACTTAAAAGCTAGTTCAAGCTACTTCAAACAAAGTCAGGCTCCTTTATCATTAGTAGAAAATTCTAGCTAAGTTTTGCATCATTGAATGTTGAGAAGCACATCTTTAGTTGAACTCATCAATTGGAACACGAAAAGCATGATGACTAACACCATTAATTAGTAATTATTTAGGAATTATTCTCTCTTCTCCAAATTTATAGCTAAAGCAATATATTAATTAGTAATTATCCTCTCTTCTCCAAATATATAGCTAAAGCAATATGGAACTGATCCTACATGGAAAGAGACTATCTTTTCTAAAAAAAGGCAACCAAAAGGATATATTGCACTTAGCACATTCAAACATAAGTACTTGTAGTGGTGGAAGCTAGACCTTTGAAACATTTTTAAAAACATAATAAGAAATTACATAGATGTAGAGCAAATAATCTAGAAATTTTTTTCCTTGCCAACAACGCTTCTTGGAATATTTTACACTAGAAAACTTGTTGGTATTCTAAAAATAATTAGCTGATACTATAGAGATAATTAGTTGATATTCTATAAATTAGTGGCTAAATTAATGGGATTTATTGCTTAGAGAATGAATCGATTCTCTTTGATTTAAAGAGATGATTAGGATTGTATTTTCCTATATATTTCATCTACCATTCACAGAAAGATCAAGGAAGAATTATTTTTCCTCTTTCTTCATGGTATCTAACTGACAGCTCTTTCATAATATTTTTTTCATTTTGTTCAAATTAGTCCTAAATGGACTATCATCTAGCAATGAACAGTCAGAGGAGAAACTCCTCATCCTCCAGAAATGATTGTAGTAGTTTTAACTGTGACTAATCCCACTTCTACGACAAGAAACGCACAACGTAGTTATGATCTCCTTGGCTTGAATTTGCCCTATCAATTGACAAACCACAAGTTGAATGGCTAGAATTACCTAGAATTGTCGCAAACAATAAAGTTGTCCATTGATGGTAGAGGAAAACGTGGCCATTTGAATAAAGAGATAACAAGGTTGACTTTAGATAATCCAAATATGGAAACATAGAGGTCCAAAAATTCTTTGATTATAGCTTTGATTGATTAATTCAATGGAACCTACAATTGAAAAATCTCATATGTTTCTGCCAACAGCAAAAACATGTATGAGATGCAATTCAAGAGATGTATTCAAATATTGAAAATATTTCCAAACTAAAAATGAAGTTGTAGAAGGCCAAGCAAGGAGATCTTGACGTTACTTTGTTTTATAACGAACTTGTAACCTTGTGGCAAGACTTAGATTTATGTTATGGAAATGATTAGGATTGTTTGAATGATAGTCTTTGACATGAAAAAAAAAAGATAGAAAACAATAGGGTTTATGTTTTTCTTGTAGGATTAAATCAAGATTTGGATGGAATCAAAGTCTAAATTTTTAAGAAAGTCAGTGCCCTCACTCAGAGGGGTTTTCTCAGAAGCAAGGATAGAGGAGATAAGGTAGACAATGATGATTGGCAATACCACATCAGAGGCCAAAGGTTCTACATTAGTATAAAAAGGAACAGAGGTTAAGAGAGAATGAAAAAGTAATGAAAAGCTTTGGTGTCATCACCGTAAACATGATACTCAAACACGGGAGAGATGTTAAAAAATCCATGGGAAGTCAAAAAATTGAAAGAAAAAACAATTAGGAGACAACCGTACCTCCCAACTCAACACTACTAAATTTGGGTTGAAACGTCTTCCGGCATGCAACCTCTCACAAAGGAATGGATAGAACAAAATTGTAAAATTCTTCAATCTCAAATTTTCGCTAGTTCAAATCCTTCATGTTCTTTGGTTCAAAAAAATAATTTAGTTTGCTCTTGCTTCAATGTCAATTCAGGAATATACTTGGATAATTGATTATAAGGCAACAGATCATATGATTGGTCCTCTAAATTGTTTTCTTCTTATAGTCCTTATGCAAGAAATCAAAGAGAAAAAATAGCAAGTAGTTTCTTCTCAATAATAGATGAGAAAGGATCAATTGTTATTTTCCATTGATTTTACACTAATGTTTATCATGTTCCTAAGTTATCCTACAACTTGTTGTCAGTCAGTAAAATAAAGATTAATCAAAATTTTCAAGCTAAATTTTCTTCATGTGATTGTAAACTTTAGGATTTAAACACAGGAAAGATGATTGGCAATACTAAACAAGTTGGAGGTCTTTATTTCTTCGAAAATGCGTATAATTCGAACAGGCAACCCATAGAACTTAAGACATCTATTTCAATACTTTGTGAGGGCATTTTAGATGAGGACATTCAAGTTTTCATTACATGAAACACTTGTTTCCAAAGTTAAAGATTCATCTTCATCAGAAATCATCAAACATCTTTCCCAGTGCAAGCGTACAAGGCCACAAAACACTTCATTATAATCCATAGTAATATTTGAGGACCATCAAGGATGAAAACAATAACTAGAAAAAGATGGTTCATAACTTTCATTGATGACCACAATAGAATCATTTAGTTATTTTTACTTAATGAGAAGTCAAATGTGTAGAGAATGTTTCAAAACTTTTATAAAAAGATCCAAACATAGCTCATCAAAGCTCATGTACTAACATCCAACAACAAAATTTGTTAGATCTCACGGTAACTTTTAAGTTGGTGATAACCAACTCTTTTTCCAAGAAAAACGAGGAGCAACTGGTGACTTTTAAGAGTAAAACCACGAAAAGTCAAATTGACTACTTTCTTGTAAGCTAGGGCGATTGACCTAGTTGCAAGGATTGCAAGGAGATACCTAATGCTTGCTAGTCAACTCGGCATATTTTGGATCTTATAATTAAGGGTTAGAGGAAGAATAGAGGTGTACTAGAGTCAGAAAGTGAAATCTAAAAAAGGATACGATGCAACAACTTAGAGATAAAGCAATATATAGAAAATAATGAAAATTAAAAGGAGATGCTAACAAGATATGGAATAGAGTAGGAACTCTTTTAAGGAATACAGCTAAAGAGATCATGGGTATTTCTAAAGGGTCTAAGGATGGTAAGATGGAATCTTGGTGATGGAATAAAGAGATACAAGAAAAGGTTAAGATCAAGAAAGTGCCTATATCTCTATTGGAGAGCATCGTAGAGGTAAAGAAAGTAGTTAACAGAGAAAGTTACAAACTGGAAAAGAAAGAAGCGAAAAAGAAAATCTCAAAAGCTAAAAGTATAAATTATGAGAAATTATACCAACTATTGGAAATAAAAAATAGAGAAAAGGATATTTTTAAATTGGCAAGAGCTAGGGAACAGAAAACGAGAGACTTAGAACAAGTTCTTTGTATAAAAGATGAAGCAGGGCAAGGCTCGTCACTGAAAATGACATCAAGAGACGATGACACAGGTAATTCTATAGCTTTTTTAATTAAAGAGTAGAAAACATCATCTCTTTAGGGGATCTTAGCACATCCGAGCAGTATCGTAGCTTCACTTGTTGCCGGCAAATTACAAGCAAAAAAATTAAAAGAGCTTTAAGAGATATAAAGAGTAAAAGGACAATAGAGTTTGATCAGATGCCTATAGAGGTGTTGAAAAGTTTAGGCAACGAGGGTCTTGGCTAATAAGCTTTTTAATGTGATCCTTAAATCCACCAAAATGCCAAATGAGTCAAGACTTAGTATGTTAATTCCTCTAGACAAGAACAAAGGAAATATCCAAAATTGTAACAACTATAGAGACATCAAACTACTTAGTTACACTATGAAATTATGGGCAAAGGTGATTAAAAAAAGAGTGAGAAAGAATTCTCATATCTCAGAGAACTAGTTTGACTTCATGGCAGGAAAGTCAACAACGAAAGGCTTTACATTTTCTTATAAGATCAATAGAATATTACAGGAAAAGAAAGCATAATTTACACATGGTTTTCATTGATTTAGAGAAGACATATGACAGGGACCCAAGAAAATTATGTGAAGTTGTTTAAAAATTAAGGAGTTTCCATGACCTATATACAAATTATTTGGGATATATATAAAAGTATAAGGACAAGAATAAAGACAATCAGAGATACGGAGCATTTTTCTATCGATATTATGATACACCAAGGCTTCTTATTGAGCCCTTTTTTATTTCAGTAGTGAAGGATGAGCTCATCAAAAATATCCAAGGGAATATGCCTTGATGTATGTTATTTGCTGGTGACACTGTTTTAGTAGATGAGATAAAAGAGAGTGTCAATATTAAGTTAGAACTTTAGAGGGATACGTTAGAGTGGAAGAGCTTTGAATTGAGTATGAGTTAGACTGAGTATTTAGAATGTTAACTTTCGAGCTACAAGGTGTCTTCTGAAGTGAAGGTAAAGAATGGTTCAGGAGCCATACCACAAAAATAATGTTTTCAATATCTAGAATTTATCATCCAAAATAATAGAAAGATCAATGAAAATATAATTTACTGTATCAAATAAGAATGGCTCAAATGAAAAAGTTCATCAAAAATTTTATATGATAAGAAAATACCGTTCAAGCTCAAAGGTAAATTTTATCATTTAGCAATTGAGCCGACCATGCTCTATGGGGAAAGTGTTGGCCTATTAAATAGGTGCATAATCATAAGCTAATGGTGGAGGAAATGAATATGCTCTGTTGGATGTGCAACCTTATTAGAAGAGATAAGGTCAATATAATGATAAGAGACAAATTAAAGGTGACTAATATTAATAAAAACTTAATAGAGACGAGTCTTAAATAGTTCGGACATATTAAGAAAAGACACCTTGATGCTCCAGCGAGAAGATTGTACTTAGAGATTGAAAAAAAAAAAAAAAGAGGGCCCAAGAACAACTGGAAAGAGATAATCAAGAAAGATATGGCTCTGTTAAAACTTACCAATGATATGACCTAGAAAACTTTGATGTACTAAGATACAAATAAAGGATCTCACATAAAGAGATCTTTCTCGTTTTCATACATCTTTTAACATTTTCCTTCTAGTTTCATGTCTTATATTTGACTTAAGCTGTGAATATATAGTACTTCCCTCTTGAAGCTCCACCATTCTCTAACGTCTCTCCTCCTCCTCCGATGAGCCTCAAGGCCCACACACGGTTGTTTAGATCAGTTCAGAAGCGATTGCACTATGGTTATCCAAGGTATTGCTTGGGCCTTTGGTGGTATGATCTTTGCTCTTGTCTATTGCACTGCTGGTATCTCTAGTACATGTTCAAAAATCCTTCCTTTTTTAATTTTTGATGTTTCATGCAGGCCTTGTTTTAGGTTTGTGAGTTCTTTTCTTTTATGTACCTTTTATCATCTCTTCTTCCTTTCAAAGATGTCCACAGTCCACAAACACTCCCTAAATTCACATGATCTTTCAGGATCTTCTGTGACTAAATTACTTGCTTACGATAAGATTGCTCAGTCCTTTTCCTCTGATTAAAGCATGTGACTCTTTGTTTCTTAACCTTTTTTTCCTCTTATGTAGCTTGTAGATTTTCATTGGCGTAATTTCGCTTTCTTGATGAACCATGTGTTTTTTATTCTTCTCCTCCACTAACTCCATGTGGGTTTTGGATTCTAAATCGTGAAAACTCCGTTTGAGATTAGGTATTTGTTCTTTTTTTTTTTGAGAATTTAAAAAATTCATTAAGGAGAAATAAAAATAGTGCACTATATGGAGAGGGCTTCTCCCACTTGAGATAAAACGAATAGGAACACTAAGCACACAATAGAAACAAAAGGGCGACATTCAGAGAAACTAAAGGGGAGTTTGTGCGATGTTCAGAGAAACTAACTCCATGTAGGTATTTGTTCATTGACTGTTGTATTAGTATGGTTTCTTTCATCTCGAATAAGAAGCGTCTGAACCCATGTTTGTATTACTTCCATATGTTTTGATTTTACCTATCGATCCCTTATTCCTAAAACTTGGTGCTTTTCGTAGCTTTCTTTCAAGTCTTAGTTGGTTCTTGGATATATTACCAACTTTTCTCTTCTGGGCGTGTGATTCTTTTGTGTGTTGACATGTATTTGATGATTTATTTAATAAGAAAAAAGAAATATTTCTATATACCAACCAAAATTCTTAATTTTTCTTACCATAAAGACCTTTTACTTGTAGTAATTACCTTGTGAATGTCAACTTTCAATGCTTTCACTAATATACAATTTTCAGCCTTAGTTTGGATGTTGTATTTCATAGAGATGTATGAAAATTTGATCTCAAATCTACTTATAGCAACTTCTTATTGCTTTGTTCTTTCTTTGCTCTTAATATAGCCCCTTATTGCCTTCTTCAGATCAATTTATTTCGTACAAGCTTAAAGTAATTATGTTGAAGGGTCTTACTTAGACCAGGACTTAAATTTCTTCATGTTATTATGAACATGCTTGTCTACTATTTGATTAGAATTCCTTCTAATTATTAATATTAGTATTAATATTAGTATTAGTATTAGTATTGTAAATATTTATTTATTACTATTATCCGTGTTTCTATCAGTATTATTATTTATTTATTCTTTTTGCATATTGGCTAATACCATATTTTATTTATTAACTTTTTATTTTTTATTTTTTACTATCATTATTACTATTATTATATTAATCTATTTATGTTTTTTCTTTTTTCTTTTTTCTTTTTTTCTTGGTTCTTGTGCAGATCATTTGGAAACAGCCACTCTACTAATTAGAGATAAAGTTGCTTATTACTGAACCTTCTTAGACCCTACGTGTCAGTACAATTTATAATGGGTGGTGTTGTTATTGTTGTTGCTACTTCCCTATCAATTATTTAGCTTAAATACTTTTTATTTAGTCTAAATACTTTCTTGTAATTGTATTATTTATTTTAATATTTTTTATACATTTATTTATCTTTATTTTATTATTATTATCTTTTATGTCAATTTTTATTTTATTTTTAATTAGTATATATTATAATTTTAATATATATGCATTTTTTTAGGTGGTTATATCAGAAACAACTTCTCTACCAATTAAGGATAAGGCTGCTTAATATTGAATCTCCCCAGACCTCGCGTTTCAACAGAACTTTCACTGGATTGTTGTTATAATAAGATGCCTTTGAAAGTTTTAAAATTTCAAACACCTCTTAATTGTTTTAATAAATGGTTTCCTTCGTCTTGGTTATCACATGATCTTCCTCTTAAAAGTGTTTTGGTTTACTGCATACTGCATTTGTTCTAAATCATGACAATAATCAAGGAAAACTTGGTCCTAGAGCACGAAAATGTGTTTTTATTAGTTATCCTTCCACTCAAAAAGGGTACAAGTGTTTTTGATCCAATGTCCAAAAGATTTTTTGATATTTTTAATGAAAATGAGACTATGGTCAACACTAATAATAATGTTTATATTTTCTATAATCTAATTCAAAAACTCATGATGTCTCAAATAATGGAAATAAGGATCCATGTTTGATGACCTTACAAATTCAATCTCAAGAAAGAACGAAATGTGTGCAAGGCAAGATGGACATCGTTTTAAACGAAACTATTTTTGAGAAAATATCCAGAACAATAGAAAAGCCCAGACAACTTGTTGTATGGTCAAGAATCTAACCTAAAAGCAAATCCAAAATTAGAGACCAACCAAATAAATCTTTTCTGAGCCTATTCCATTTTGAGTTAGTTTTTCTTAAACCAATATCGGTTCCAAAGTCGAATGAAACCTTAGGCTTATCCGTTGCGCTTAAGATAGGTTGTAGAGCTTATCATATCAACGTCAATCTCCATTTCAAGCATTTACTTCTACGCTGTCCAGTGTTTCCATTCCTACGAATATACAGGTGGCTAAATATTCCTAAGTGGAGGGATGCAGTCTTGGAGAGATGAGAGTTCTATAGAAGAATAGAATGTGGGAGAAAGTTGAACTTTTGAGAGGGAAAACACTAGTTGGATAAAAGGGTGTTCATTATGAAGTATAATTCTAATGGATCGCTTGAAAGATATAAGGACCACTTGGACACTAAAGGGTTTACTAAAACCCATGACATTAACTATTCAAAAACTTTACCTATCGCTATGTTAAATACTGTGAGAGTGCTTAGTTAAATACTATGAGAGTGTTGCTTCCTATAGCAGTTAGTCTGGATTGGACTTTACATCAGTTGCATGTAGAAATGCTTTCCTAAATGGAGATTTAGAAGAAGAGGTGTCTATGGAAGCTCTCCCAAGATTTAGTGAAAGCTTTGGAAAAAGGCTATGCAAGCTAAAAGAATCTTTACATAGATTGAAACAATCACCAAAGGCCTATTTTGACAGACTCGCAAGAATTATGAAACTCAAGGTTTCTTACAGAAGCAATCTGACCATACTCTATTCATAAAAACTTCTATAGAATGGGAGGATTGCAATTGTAATTGTGTATGTAGACAACATTATCCTCACAATGATTTTGAGCAAACTGAAAATCAAAAAAAGAATCTCTTAAACAAGTTTGAAATCAAAGACTGCGGGCCTCTTAGATACTCCCTAATGATAGAAACAGCTAGATCTAAGAAGGGCACAATAGTCACCCAATGAAAGTATATTATAGATTTTCCAGGAGAAATTGGGATGAGTGAATGTAAACCATCAAAGACTCCTATGGAATTTAACCCAAAGTTGGGTGAGGTTAAGGAAGGAGTTCCAACGGATACAAGTCAATATCAATGGCTAACAGGAAAACTAATATATTTATCCAACACTAGACCAGATATTTCCTTTGCTATCATAAGCCATTTTATGCATACTCCTTATAAAGAACATTTGAAAGCTGTGTACAGGATCTTAAGATATTTAAAGGGAACTCTAGGGAAAGGATTATTCTTCAAGAAAGTGATCAACAAAGAGTTAAAAGTCTATAATGCAAAATGGGCAGGATCTATTAGCAACATGTCTACTTTTGAGCTGCACATTTTGTAGGGAAATCTAGTAACATGGGGGAGTGAAAAACAAAATGTTGTAGCCAGGAGTAGTGCAAAAGCAAAATACAAGGCAATGGCTCAAGGAACTTGTGAAATAATCTGGCTTAAAATAGTAATGGAAGAACTTAAGAGACCAGTGGAGCTCCCAATGAAGTTGTTATGTGATAACAAAGTAGCTATCAATGTCGCTAATAATCCAATTCAGTATAATCAGAAGAAACATGTGAAGATTGATAGGCATTTTATAAAAGAGAAACTTGAAAGTCGACTCATTTGCATATCATTTGTACTGACAACACAAGTTGATGATGTCCTCACTAGAGGGATACCAAGGCAGAATTTTGAGTTCTTTGTAAGTTGGGCATGATCAATATCAATGCACCAACTTGAGCGAGAGTGTTAATATTCTATAAATAATTAGTTGATACTATAGAGATAATTAGTTGATATTCTATAAATTAGTGGCTGAATTAATGGGATTTTATTACTTAAGATTCTCCTCATTTAAGGAAGTGACTAGGGCCGTATTTTCTTATATATTCCTTGTATTATTCATAGAAAGATCAAGGAAGAATTACTTTTCCCTATTTCTTCAAAACTCAAGCAACATGGCAACTAATCCTAGATGGGAAGAGGCTAATCTTTCAAAAAAATGCAAAGTAAAAAGAATATATTGTACTCGGAACATTCAAACAAATGCATTCCTAGTGGTGGTAGCTAGATCATTAAAAGGTTAAGCACAAAATATGATCTCATCTAGATGTAAAACTAATAATCTTTTAAATTTTAAATTTTCAACATTGTTTTTGGGAATATTTTCCACTTGAAAGGCTTCCATTAAAAGGTACATCTCGTAAAGTGTTATGAGCAACAGCACATAAGATACCTAGCAATTACTATAGAAGCTAAACAAGAAACGGATAGTAAAAAGCATGGAGTTACCTTCCATCAAGTCGTCTATAGGTCACTCCAATTATATCCAAAGTCCATTCTAAGATGTCCAACATTGAGGTCCACTGGCTGAAAATCAAAACCCTATGCCCTCTTCTCCTTAGTACAGGAAGAAGTTCAGCTAAAGCCTGCATCAAAAATATAATTTAACTTACAACAAGGGAGTAATAAAAGCAGTATTATTTCAAAATGATGTTGAAATTCATACACGACATTTTGCTGAACGCATAACATGCTTTTCTGATAGGATTCCCTTGGGATCGTCAACACCATGATGAAGCAAAAGCTGCGCAAACATTGTTGGAACATGTATTAAACTTAATATATCAATCGTCAAGTGATAGCATCATAGAATTTTACTAGAAAGCACAATGATCTAGTGAGATCCAACAATTCCAACTTGATTAAGGTATTAAATGAATGCTACATAATGAGTTATTATTGTCATTAGATATAAATATATGTGGTTGAATAGTGTATGTAAACATATCTTACATATGTTTGTATATTTTGAAAGGCTGAATAAGAGATTGAAGTTGTTTGATGTATCGTTTTTATTCATACGTGATGGGAGTATGGATTTGACTAAAGTCGGGTGTTAAGATAATGTGACAATTCTTTTATACACATTGGGGAAGATCTGCATGAGGTTGGATTATGTTAAGTTGCGAGAAATTCATAAAAGAAGCATAGTAGTTGAAAATTTTAAATTGAGTTCAAACTAGTTCAACTCCATACCAAACTTGATAGGAAACAAGTTGTAAGACAATAACCAAATATGATAAGAACTCGATTAAATCCCAAGCAGTAGCTTTTAGTAATAAAAGATATCAACTCCACTAAAGTTCAAATAAGAGTGTAGAGTAAGAGAGTGAAGATAATGATACATATCAACCAAGTAAAACATAGTTCCCATTTCAAACAGGTCTATGTAGAGAGCAAAAAGAAATATGACAAATTGCATCCAAGGTGAAAATAACACTAGAAATTAATTTAATTAATACATGCGATGATCTCATTCTATTTAAGCTCCATATTTGATAACTCAATTGTTAATCGACAAAGCAGCTATTTGGCCACAAGAACATGGATCAGTAGCATCCCTAAATAGGGATCTCGTGTAAGACCTCAACCTATATGTGCCAAGTTTATTCATCAAACCAATATCCTAAAGACTATAAACAACCACAGCACTACAAATACACACTGACAAACAGTCAAAATCAAACAGTGACTAGAATTTTGCATCCTATTGCATCAAGACAAAGACCATCAATTGGTGCACAAAGAACACACCTTTTTGAAAGAGAACTCACCTGGTGGATAGAAAAATCATTGTAGCTTTTAAGTTCATCAATTACTCTGGCCAAAGTACACTCAAAACCAAAAGCTCCTATGGGATGTAATTTTTTGGCAAAACGAATGACATCCTCATCACTATAAATTCGCCTAACTAATAAGGGATGATTTGCAATCTGAAATAATACAAAAGTACAATTAATATGGAACAATAAGTGAGAACCAAAAGGTGTAAAACATCCCATCATTGACACTAGGAGGTCAATGTAAGGGCTAGCTAAGAAAGTAGGACAATATATTAAACGAATGTAAAAAGAAAGAACAACGCACCTTTCGGAATTGGACAAAGAAATTT
>JAOQMS010000003.1:20318063-20331461 GCA_027563885.1 Erythroxylum longipes
CTTGTACAAGTTATGTTAGGTGTAAAATCTGGAAAGTTTGAAGATTATTGACTGAAAATTTTTCATTGAGTATGCTTTAGTATTTTAGCCCTCAAGTTATCCAAATAAGATGATTCTTGATTTCGATTAAACCAGAGATGTATGGCTATATTTTTCATGAAGACTTCAAATTCAAATTCTATCCTTAAGAGTCTCAAAATCTGACCTAAAGTTGAAAAACTGGGTTTGCTTCTGTGGAAATTCGCCGCGGCAAACTCCTTGCTTGGCTGCGGCGAACTTGAATGGATTTGGCTAGGATTCCTCGGGTAAAGTTCGTCGTGGCCAACTCTAGGTTTCTCCGTGGCAAACTTGTGAAATTTGTGTGAGAATTCCTCTATGGAGGAGTTTGCCGCGGCGAACTTCTGGCTTAGCCACGACGAACTTTTCTCTACACTGAACATGTCTCGGTATTTTAGGCATAACTTGTTCGATAGTTACTCGAATGAGATGATTTTTGATTTGGAGTAAACTAAAGACATAGGGATACAAGTTTTCTAAAGCAATCAAGTTTAAATTCATCCTGTAAGAATTGTAATTTTTGGAAGGAAGTTGAGCACAGAATATTATTTCGGTATAAGAACAGTCCAGAAATGTTTGGGGTATAACTTTCAAATTTCTTAACCAAATTGAATGGTTTAGGTGCTAATAAGAGAAGGTTTATTGATATTAGGGAGAAATTTAGAATTGGGAGGATGGATATTTAGGTCTTTTGGGCAAGCATAATTAGAGGGGTTAGAGGAAGAAGGATGCAAAGCTTAAGAGCTGGCAAGAATAGGGGAGGGATGTAGAGAGAGTTGGAGCATTCATAAGGAAGCAGAGCTGCAGACTATCAAGCTAGCAGAAGACATGAAGATTGAAAAAAGAGGAAGCTAATAATGGACAAGTTCTCAAGAATAGTAACAAAAAAGTGGAGGGATAGGTGAAGTTACAAAAAAATCATTGAATAATTCTAGATGCAATATCTGAGAAGGTAGGGAGGAGTTTGTCGAAAGAAAACATAAACCAGAAGGATTTTTCTATAGTAGTCAGTCTCCATTCCTTCTATTGAAATCCTCTCCTTAACTAGCTGATTATCATCATCAAGCAAGCAACATATCTTTTTAAAATTATTTTTAGTAATAATTGAGTTATGAAAAAACTTAGTAGTGGAATCCCCTTCTTTCATCCAATTTAATCTAACTTCTTAAAACAAAAGGGAACTATGATCTTAGATTGCCATTTTATACAGCTCTGAAGACCAAAGTTCCTTCTGTTTAAGCTCTAAATTGTTAGGATTCTAGTAAAAGAGATCTGGAATTCTTTTAGCTTCTCTTTAACAATTTGTATATTTTAAGCAGAAGAAGAACCACTAGCTTTGAGAAAATCCTTTAGCTTAATCTTTAAGAGTTTGAGTTTTTTCATGAGTTAATAAGACTTGCATCCTAGAAACCAAACATCCCAAACCTCCTTTAATATATCCAAGAACCCCTCTTTATGGATTAGAAAATTGAAGAATTTGAAGGGTGCATTTTTTGAGATTTGAGTAATAACTTCTATAGAGGAGTAACTAGGACACAGTAGGGGACCAAAATGGACACAAGAATTCAGACATGAATTGGTTTATACATAGTTTTCCAAAACTCTATCTAAGGAGTAGCCATTGAAGATTAGTAAAATCTTCCCATGGTTTGGCTCTTTAGAAAGCAAAATTTGAAGCATAAATGATGGATAGTTCAAATGATATTAAATTTACCTTCATACATACGAGGTGGATAAATTGGTTAGAGTTATTTCAATGAGTAACTTGAACCTTGTCCTTATTATAGGCATAGACAATTCTTCCATTATAGTGATGGTCATAATTAGACCTAAGATCTAATTAGAACCTAAAAAATTCATAGACTCTTGGAACTTAGGAGCTTTGCTTTTAGTCCCAAGCAATCCCATAATGAAAGGCTTCTTTTCCATAAGCAACTCCTTTAAAGCTTACCATTTGTTGGGCTCATTCATACCCTTAATATTCTAAAAATTCATATTCAAAAGAAAGGGAATCAAAGGACTCACCAACCCCCTTTGGGCTTTTTCTTCTTCCTGCCAAATTTGTTTTGGAGGTTAGAGAGGTATTCTCTAATAAGTCCTCTATCTGATTATGCCTTAGCACCTCTTGTATTTGATTAACTACATCATGTTCTTTATTTCTAGAATCATTGTCCTTGTTCTTATTTCCATTTCCCCCTTCAACTTCAACATAAATCTCCTCATAAGGACTTAGTTCCAGTTCCTCCTTTGCCTCTGTAGTTTTTGTTGCTTCAGCAGCAACTCTTGACTCCTATGGAATCTCCTTTTGTGTATTAACTATTTCTTCATCTATTTGATCATTTGTTTTCCCAACTCCCATTATTTCATTGAAGTACCCTATCTTAAACAACTTACTTGTCTCTTTCAACATTTTCTTATTAAACTAAGGCTTCTAACTATAAGATAACTTAATTTATGTTATGATCAACTCACCAGCCTCATTGAGCTTCTTATAGTAAGAGCCTTTATTAGATCCTATTTTATCTTGACTTTTACAAAAATTCTAGCAAAATAAATTCTCTCAAGTCTAGCAGTTGGAGAATCAAATGTTAAAGGTTTTCCTATTGAGCTAGCAAGAAAGCTTAAGCCATCCAAGGTCCAATATTTCAGTGGAATATTATGAAAGTTAATCCATATATGAATGGATTCTATTGTTATAACCCATTTCTGCACAAAAATTGATTGACTTTTAATTTGCCAGGGACCAAATTTTTTAATTGAACACAGACTATTCTCATCTCTCAATTTAAAAAGGAAAGAATCCTCTTAAGTCAATAAAATCTTCTCCAACCCCTTTATTTCCCCATCTGGTTTAAGCACAAACTTGAACATAAGGAAATAAAGGCCTTTTGTTTAGGAACAAACCTATCAAAGTACTAGACCATGCTTTAACTCCTATTTACAACAACTCCAAAGGCGGGGAGACTATCCCATTCACTAGGGTTAAGTGAAAATGCTTAGGTTTCTATGTAGGAATCTTAGCTACCACAACATTCCTCTAAGTTTTGCCTATCTCCTTCTATGAGATGACTGAAATGTTAATTCTCTTAAGGGAGCCCTTAATAGCTTCCATAGACTCGCGAATGGTGGGAAAGAAGTGTCTAAATTGCGACCTTTAGTCTGTTTCACCTCCATGATTAGGGAGAGGTTCGAGCAGGTTTCAAGGGAGGTTTCCATTGGACTAGCTTAAAGAGGAAACCTATCAATAGGTCATCGGTATCTTGTTATAAAAGGAAATTTATTGTTTTAAGAAAAGGAAAGTTACTGTTTTAAGAGAAGGAAATTGTCTTAGCCAGTGATGAAGGTTGATTCATATCATAGTTATTTGAATCAATTTCTGTAGTAAAATTATGGGAGCTTAGGGTTTCGTTCCTTACCTTAGGTGTTACATTCTACATTGATAGATTTTTATGAGCAATAGAAGTTTTAGTCTCAAATTTTTCTCACCTTTGTCTTTTTGGACTGTATAAGTTCATAGTAATCTCCACTCTTAAAATGCATTTTGAATAAGATAAAGAAGACTATAAGATAAAGAAGACTATGTTTTTTATTATTTAGTATTTTTCCTATTTGTTATATTTCCTATTTTTATTATTTTAAAATTTTCCTGTAAGGATTCACACTCATTTTGGAGAGTTTTAATTTGGTTTCTAAGCATAGATTAACTAAATCCTCCACCAGTTTGTCCCCTTCTCCTAGTTTAAGCAACAGGATATTGTTAGGATGCTCAAAAATTGTGTTAACTAGCACATAAACTCTTCATATAATTGATCCTCTTAATGGAGGCTACTACTTTATCAATACATAATGGCTCACTTACATATAGTTGGTTAGGTAGCTAAGCACTTTGCTTGTCAAGTATTCTAGTGATAGGTTTTGAATGTTAAGCTAGATAGGCACCTGTCCTTGCTTCAAATCATCCATATTTAGCTCTAGATTACATCTTCAGATGAAGAGTGGGTTATTTTTTAGATTCCATACTATAACTTCCATTATCCTTTGAGTTTGTATGGAAAATCCAAATCTAAAGAGGAAGGCATCATCTTCATTAACTAAGACCTTAGACCATATTTCTTCCATCTTTCTTATGCTTATGTTGTCATTACTAGAAATAGGGCTATTTTGTCCATAAGAAGACTACAAGAGTTGCTCCTTATCTTAAAATTCCTTCTTTTAGAATTTCTATTGGTAAAGCTATTATGAAACCCTCATCTTGCCGACTAGGTGGGCAGTAGTGAAGTTTAAGATCAAACCTTGCATCCCTAACAACCTAGAGCCTTATTCGTTTTTGGAAACAAAGGTAGCCTCTGTTCTTATGCTAGTGAATGAAGAAGCCTCCACCAAAGGGTGTGTGGGTGTATTAGTGCTTTGGGGGTGTATGTTTAGGTCTACATTAAGATAAAGAGTGAATGTGACATATTTATAGGTAAAGACAAGAAATTTTCTGCTAACATTGGCTTATGGATCTAAGTTTCCAAAAATTATTTAAAGCCATACTAGGACAGAAGGCAACTATTGTAACCATGGTAATAAAAGGTGGAAACATATTAACAAAGGTTAGCACCATGATAAGGCAAGGAATTAAGCAAACTAGGAAAATGAAGAATTCTCAGGAGATGAGTGTAGTAGAAGAAGGAAAGGTTAGAGAATGCTTTAGAAGTGGGAGAAGTTGAAAGTATGTATAGGAAGGACAAACGAGGTAGAGAAAGCGCTTAGGTAGAAAGCTAAGGTGGTTGCACCAATAAGCTTAAGGCTTTAGCTAACAGACCACTAAAAGGCTTTAGTAGTTGGGAATCACTATAAAGAAATATGCAAGTTAGCAAAAGTAGAGAGGGGTAATTGAGTAAAAAAATGTATTATATAATCCAGTTATATGTTTATTATTTACATTCAACTATCTTTTGCTTTTTATTGCATTGTATTGATGGATAAATTGTCTAAAAAGCCTTACATGAGTGCAAAGTTACAAGCTGGAAAGCTGACATAATTACTAAGTTAAGTATTTAATAGATTTACTTAAGAATTGCTAACAAAAGATAACAATTGAAATCATAACATATGCATTTATTAAATTAACCGAAAGAGCTTGTTATAAATTGTTATTGGGTTAAAATTTTTTAAATATCATTAAATGAATATTTAAGATGAAATTAATATAAGCTTTATGTAAATTGTCAATAGACAAATTCATAACCAACAGAAAAACATTCTTTATGTAATTTAATTTAGTTAGTTTTATTTTATTTTTACTTAATTGAAGATTTCTAAAAACTTTTTTATTAACATTTTATGTTTGATTATGATAACATTATAACAAATTAATTAAATTTAATATTTGTGTGATCAACTTTTGACAGTCCTTATGTCAATAAAGAAGGAGAATTGAGTGTGCAAATTTTCCTAACTCTTTTAAAAATTAATCACTCCTAATCTTCTTTAATTAACTACTGTTTTCCTCTCCAGTCGTCCCTTATTCTTCTTGTTTAATCCTTCTTGTCGCTCTTCTTTCCTCTCCATTATTTCCTTGAACCAATAGACTTTGCTTTCATCCTTAATTTCCTTTCCCCTATGTTAGGAAACCAAGATCCCTTCCTGCCTTTAGCAAGACTTAAAAACAGCACTATACACCTCAAAATGTTCTTCCTAACTCTTCTGCTCCTCCTAGTGATTAATTGCCTCAAGAAGTTCACACTAAACACACTTAGGTGTATGTTGCTAGAAACATGAATTTTGACGGTAAGTTACATACTACCGTCCTTGTCAAACTTCAAACTGCCAAGTTATCACCCCACCAATCTCTATTCTGGAAGCAGGTGAAAAAAAGTGGAATCCACCATTATAGGTTTCTTTTTTGACAAAATAGTTCCATTCACTATCATGAAAACTTAGGCAGTTACTAACTAGAAGTAATATGGTCACATGAATACAATGGTGAATAATGATGACATGCTTTTCTTTAAATTTAACTCTTACAACTCTGTTAACAAAGTACTTGAGATGGGACTTTAGTTTGTCCATAATAAGCCTTTCCTTATCCAAGTTTGGAGACTTAGAGTAAATTTTGAAGAAATCAAGCTTACCAACACCCTAGTTATGGATTTACATACATGACATCCCTCTAGAATATTGGACAATAGAGGGTGAGTTATCTAGCCAGCTCCATTAGAAGGCCTCTTTTTTTTTATCAAACAATAACTAAAACCAAAAGAATAAATTTTGTCAGAATTTATGTAGCAGTTGATGTTTTTTCTAAGCTAAAAAAAGAGATTCCTATTATAAAACTTGATGACAATCTTGCACTAACTGAAGATAAGTTTAAAATAATATAATCATCGAGTCCTCCTAATATCAAACCTATGGCAACCTACCAGAAGGATTTTTAAAATAGGCAGTTTCTATAATCTCATGGATGAGGAAGCTGATCATGATAAAACTGAAACTTAAATAGTAGAAGTAATTTCAAACTCTAATGCACCTGCCAATACCTTGGATGCTAGAATACACCCTGTCAAAGAAGCAATTGCAATAACAAACCTCTGAGTAAGAACTAAAGTAACTCCAGTCGAGGTCACTCCTAATAATGTTCAAGTGAAATTAGAAAAGGACTTGTCTATTTAAGCAACTAACTCTACAATCGATGAAGAATATAAAACTATTTCTAGTAAAAGATCAAACAAAAAGAAGAGTAATTCTTCTTCTATTTTTCAGACATGATTATTAGCTCATGTAATATAAAGGGTACGAATGCCCCTTCTAAGCAACTAATAGTTAAAGAGTTTATTACAAACAATACACACAATTTAATAGGCATTTTAGAGACCAGAATAAGGAGAAGTAATTACAGCCCCCATTTAATTTTACCTAGCTATTGGGAAGCTATTACTAATCATGACTGCCACCCTAATGGAAGAATCTTAGGTATTTACAACAAGGATAAGTTGGAAGTGATCAGCTCCATAATCAATGATTAGTAAATTCATTTGTATATTAGACATAAGATTTTAGACAATCTAATGTATATATCCATTTTTTATGCTTACAATCAAGCCTATCAGAGAGTCTCACCATGGAAGAAGCTAAAAGAGATATCTCTTGATATTAAAACCTCATGGCTACTAATTGGAGAATTTAATTCCATTTTCCACCAAAGTGAAGTAGAAAGTTATAAATCCAACATACCTTTGTGTGAGTATTGACCTACCTAATGGTGGTAACTTTAATACATGGAGCAGCAAATAGAAACAAGAAACCTTTCTAAGGAAAAAGTTAGAGATAGTATTATATAACCTAGCTTAACTTCAATCCTTTCCTTACTTTAAAGCTATTTTTCCCAATCGAAGCATATCAGACCACTCTCTAGTGATTGTCCATTTTGAACCAGTAAGCTCTCCACTCAGACATCCTTTGGCTTCAGTAATTTATTAACCAACTTATCAGGTTTTAAGGATATTGTTATTAGAGGTCTAAGTGTACCATTCTTTAGAACCAAGTAATTCCAATACTCTAAGAAGATCATATATATTAGAGAAGAGATTAATTCTTTCTATAGATCTAATATAGGCAATGTGCATCATCTCCTTAACAATGTGAAATCAACCTTTAGTAAAGCTCAAGATGATCTTTACCTCAATCCTATTTGTTGTGCTCTTTAGGAGGCAAAGAGACAAGCATTGCCTAATTTCACTCAAGTAATAAATTTTGACTATTCACTAATGAAGAAGAGATCCAAAATTTTAAAGCTACATGATGTAGACAAAAACACCACCTTCTTTGATAAAGCAATTCTCTTTAGAATGACATCTAACAACTACCATTTACATGATTTGGAAGGAAAGAAACAACCGTCTATACAAGCAAATTAAACCAGGCCAACATAAGTTGATAGAGAAAACTCCCAACTGGATAAGAGCTGCCCTTCTCACTAGAAGAGTTGATCACCTGCTTACTTCTTGCATAAAAATGATATGGAATTTATAAGTTGAAGTTTGTTAATCTACTCTTGTTTTGCTTTTGTAACCTTTAATGCTTTGAGTATGAATTTGATTGGGTGGATTTAGTATAGAACTATCAAAATATTGGTCATCGATGTAATGATTTCAATCTTGTAATAGTTTTTACTATAGTTAATATATTTCATTCATTTTACAAAAAAAAAGATTGCCACTCTTGAGAGCAATGGTACTCTACTTAGTACATAAATTTAGTTCATTAAAGAAGTTGAAAGCTACTTCCAAGGAATCTTAACTTCTCCTTCCATTGCCTCTTCCTTAATTGCTCTCATTGATAAAATCATTTAGCATAAGTTGTGACCATAGGAATTAGAATCTCTCTCAATGCTAGATACCACTTAAGAAATTGAAAAAGCTCCTAAATCAATAGCTCCCTTTAAAGTCCATGGCTTTGATGGTTTTAACATTCATTTCTTCACTGAGAATTCGTCCCTCATAAATGGAGTTGTAGTTGATGCGATCAAGGAGTTTTTCAATGATAAAAGACTCCTTAAAAAAGAGAACAACACTTTCATTACATTGGTTCCTAAAGGAAAGGAGCACATATTTTTAAAGGATTACAGATCCATTTCTTATTGTTATTCTATATATAAGATAAGCTCCAAGGTAATTGCTAAAAGGATGAAAGTTGTACTAATAAACCTCATAGATCCTTCTTAAGGTGCTTATATTTCCAAGAGGCAAGTTGGTGACAATATAGCACTAGCTTTGAAACTTTGCAAACACTACAACAGGAAGAAGAACTATAAGAATTGTGTACACAACATTAACTTTCAAAAAGCTTATGATGCAATGGATTGGGGATTTATTCTTAACACTCTAAAGGCATTTGGTTGTCTTGACATTTTTGATAAGTGGATTATTCAATATATGTCCCTATTTCTTACAGGATCCTTGTGAATGATGAACCCTCAAGACATATCCAAGCAATTAGAGGCATCAAACAAGTGGATCCCATCTTCTCTTATATATTCTCTCTAGTAATAGAAGTGCTTAGTAAGTTGCTAAAAAGAGTAGCTAACAGGAATAAAGCATTTAAATTCTATTCTAAAAGCAGAAAGCTAAAAATTATCAATTTGAATTTTGCTAATGATGTCCTTTTCTTTAAAGTAGATACTAACTCAATTGCATCACTTATGAGTGCTCTTAAGCTATTTAATAAGATGTTTGATTTATCTATAAATAAAAATAAGTCTAATATGTTTGTTTCAGCCAGTGCAAGTAATTTAGCTGTAAGGATATCTATTATCATAAGTTTCAATATAGCTCAACTTATAGTGAGGTACCTAGGTATTCCAATTTCATTTATTAAGCCTGTGTACTCTAACTTTAAACTTTTAGTAGATAAAATCAAAAGGAGGATTGATAGATGGGGTTTAAGGTCATTGTCCTTAGTTAGAAGATGCGAACGGATTAAGCCAGTCCTTAACTCTTTAGGCAGTTATTAGGCCTCTCATACTGTATTCTTTAGGCAATAATTAAAGCTATTAAAAGAATATTCAGAATATATCTATGGATTGGTAACAATGAGAACCAAGGCAAATATAGAGTGTGTTGGGTTGAAGTTTGCAAGCCAAGAAAACTGGGTAACCTAGTTATACATTCAATCAAAACCTTTAATCCAGTCCTTCTAACAAAAGAGAGTGATGTTGCAAGTTAGGTAAGCTTTATAGGTTTAATTGGTTTATGCCTACTTGATATGTGTTTAAATTTTGATTCATTTGATATGCTACACTTAGTGATTAATGCCTTAGCAATGCTTAGGATACTCACTTTAGCTCATATTTGATTATAGGTACATTTCAGAAGTAAATGAGCTAAAGTGAAGCCATCTTCTCAATTTCCACACTTTATTGATTCATGGAGCATGAAGAAGAAGTAAAAGATTACAAAAAGAGGAGACAAGATAGAGTATACAAATAGAGAGTTAACATTGTCTTATGGTTGTCCCATTTCTTTTAACCTAGTTACTATTATAAAGAGAATGATGTGACAGTCGAGATTTTTGGAGAAAAATGATCACCCTTACATCCATGAGATCACTTGACATGAATAAGAAACAATGAAGAGGGGAAATGCATGCAAGGTACGTTAGTTTTCATGCCACATGTCCATTCCACATTTAATTGTTACATTTAAGGTATAAAGAGATGTATGGTGTGTCAGCTGCACTTGGACAAGCATGGGAGACTTGAAAATGCAAGACATCTGTCCATTATATTTAACCTAGCTATTGGAAGATAAGGAGCAAAAGAGTGGATAAGTAAATGAAGGAAGTGTCAGTTGTCGGTTGCTAAGAAAAGGCTGCAACTAGAGAGTAAAAAACGTGATGCATGGATTGCATGGGATTGCACATGTATGATGTGAGTTACTAGTTGTCATTCCATATTTAAAGTATAAGGAAAAAAAAGAGATATAGGGGTGTTTTGGCTGAATAAAAAAACCTAAGTGTGTGAGGGTTGCTAAAAGGTGGTAGAATAAAAACATGAAAGAGCAAGAATAAGAGGCTGGGGGGAAAAGCAGCACCTGTCCATTTTATCTAATTTTTATCCTAGCTACCTTATGAGTTTTGGGGGAGCTACAGAAGAAGTAAAAGGGAAGCAAGATGTAAAAATATAATAGAGGTTGGTGGTGAGTGAAAACCAAGAGTGCATAAAAACTCCTTCATTTTTGTCTCCTTCGGTTTGGAAGTAAGTGGAGCAGCTGAATGACTCACCTTCTCTTTTGTTAAGCTTCATCTCACACAGTTTTTAAGCTATTTGTTTTTATCATAATAAAGGTGAGAGTGTCAGTTGAAAGGGGAAGAAGGGAGTTGACTCATAACCCTCTTCGGTTTTGCAAAGGAAAGTGGACAGACCTAACTGAAAATGTTTTCTCTCATTTCTCTTCGATTTTCTATGGAAACAAAGGTGTTCTTGGCTGAAGCTTAGAGACCCATGGAGAGGATGAAGGGGTAGATGTCCCGACACCAGTTTACAGGGATATCAATGCTAAGTCACGGTTAACCTATTTCATCCTATTAACGTTGTAGTCTCTTTTTAGATTATTGTGTTGTTTGTGTTGATTGAATTGGGTTTTGGATAGATGATCAAAATACATTATTTTGATTGTTATATTTCCAACCTATTGTTATAATTTTGAATGTAATCTGTAATTGTTACATTTAATGTTTGTTAGTAGCACTAATGATCATAAATTATTAGGAACAACATAACTTAGGTTAAATAACCCAAACGTGTGGGGTTACTGCCTATATTGATCATTTTTCACTTCGTAATGTGGTTGCCAAATTGAATCTAGAGATCATATCCTAAGTTATTCAGTAGTTAGGTTTAATTAAGGATCGTATATTGATTAAACACAACCTAAGAGAAAACTGAGATTAGCAGAGCATTCTGTTAGTCTTAAACCAATAATCCGAAGAGAGTTGTAAAGACGTTAGGATGATGGAATATGCTTGATCTTGTTTAGGCCAAGATTGACCTTAGAACTGGACCTTACTCGTATTTGACACTTTAGCCTTTTTTTTGCTTTTTTTAAATTTGTTTTTGGATAGTTTACTTTGATTTTATTTTCTAAATTTATTAAAATCCAAAACCCCATTTTTATATTTTCCTTGCATCAATTAATTTTTTTACGAAAATTAACCAAATGTTTCCTATAAATTCGATCCCGACTCACCATAATAAATTTTAGTGTACAGAGTTAGGTAAATTTTGTAGTGCACTCGATATGTGTTGTCACTACTACATTAAAGATCAAAATATTTGGATTGTTAGGCTTCTTAGTAATGCTTATTCTCTTATGAAATTATTTTTAAAGATGAGAACCAACATTAGAAACTCATGCATAAGCATTATAAAGAATAGCATACATACCTCTTTTTGGTACGATTGTGGTCTCCTTTGGGACCTTTAGGACTTGTTTGGTTGGATGTTAATTAATGGAATGAAATAGAACGGAACGGAATGGTTTATAATGGAATGTAATATAGTGAAAAGTTAGTAGGGAGGAATGAAATGGTTCATAATGTAATATAATAAAATGTTGTTTGGAAGATGGATGAAATGGAATATAATATATAATAAATGACTATTATATCCCTGATATAAATAAAAAAAATAAGAATATATTCAAACATAAATCAAGACTCCTGCTGGATATGAAATTGATAGCTTATTATCTTGAATAGAATACGAAAACTATCCAACGAAATAACTTAATATTAGAAAAATGCATATTCAAGCAATTCAACTTCAACTTTACAATAACCTTAAATCCATATCTCATCTACCTCAAATCCATAAAAAAACCATTCGCTCATCATAATAATCCACCTTTCAGTTTTTAGACAAGTTTGTGCTCCGATAACCTTTTAAAAAGCCAACATGAAGGCAAAATCACCAATCTCAGTGCGCTAGTTGCAGTTACATTACCAATTTGTTATATTTGCTTCTGATGGACTTTAGGAGCATGCAAGCAATCAAGAAGCGGTTGATTTGTATAACACCTATATCCATTTGTAATCAATCACCTAATGATCTACCTCAACTACTCTTCGTCTAATTCTCAATTCCTCTCGTTCTTTTATTTCACATTCTGTTCATATAATACAATAGGAATTTGTTGTAATTTATTCCATCTACTCTTGAAAAGAGTAATCGTGCAGCGATATTACTTACCGTGCTTGAATTTTCATTTCTTCATCTTCCACCATTTATTAATCATTGAACAGAAAGAGAATCGTCTCAGATTTTTCTAGATGAAAAAAAGCGAGAGATTTTAGAGAGATCTAGAATGAGAGAGCCAAACTACAAAATTAAAGGTGAACGATCGAAACGTTCTTCATCTTTTAAGCGAACAAAACTGAGCAAACACCAGACAAATAGCACAAGAAGAAAAATAATAAGAGATATATAGAGGGAAAGATGGTAATAAGCAGCAGAGAGGTTGTGAAAAATTATTGGGGGTATATTAAGTAGTATGTATTTATTAGTTTACGTTCCATTCTAAACCCTCCGAATTATAAGTTTCTTATTTTCAATATTTAGGATGTAATGAAACGTAACATGAAACCTTTTGCTTCCATCCCATTCCGTTCCATTCCATTATAAAACCTTCAACCAAATAATAGAAGTGTGTTACGTTTTATTCTGTTCCATTCCCAACCCCTCAACCAAACAAGAGCTAATGGATGGCGCTACACCTTTGAAGACTGTTTTAGCACCAAATGCTACTATGGCTCGTGCCTTTTCAATCAACAACTTGACTAGTATTCTTCCAGTTTCAGCTC
>JAOQMS010000003.1:20331561-20342826 GCA_027563885.1 Erythroxylum longipes
TGTTTTAGCACCAAATGCTACTATGGCTCGTGCCTTTTCAATCAACAACTTGACTAGTATTCTTCCAGTTTCAGCTCGACCATTATAGGGGAGATTCAATCAGATGGGTACATATAACATCAAGTGAATTCACCAATAAATCATGTTGGGAACTTTTTCAAAAACTCTGACGATCATGTTTCATGGCATGAGCACAGTTCACTTAAAGCCTCCTTCACTTTATGGAGCCATTAAAAATAAGTTAGATATAATAATAAGCTTCTCATGTACGCCAAATTGGTGTATCCTACGCAAAATTCCCATGAAAGCATTAAACATTTGTTTTTTTTAATGTCATTATAATAATACATATGGCTCACCTTACTTGGTTATTGTAACATCATTAATCCCCCTTTATCTTGAGATTGCATTGTTGTATGGTGTACAAAGCTAAAGACGCCACGTGAAGGTGGCTTAGGATATTCAGAGTGGTCTTAACATACTTGGTATCTTGCTTATGAGAGGAAAGGTACAAAAGAATCTTCACAGAGCAAAAAAATGGCAAGGAGTACAGTAAGTAGCAGAATCAGGACTCACTTATTTGTTTACAAAGACAACCATAATCTTAGGCTCGCTAAACTAGCTTATCCACTCTTATAACCTCGTCAAATCCAATAGTAATCTGATTGTAGTCATATTGTAATCTTTTGTCCTCAATAACATGTACTTGTATGCTTTTAAGACTTTAATATATTATTCATTTTTTTCAAGAAAAAGTACGAAAATTTACCCGAAAGGCTTATAATAAAACCACACATACAACTCATCTTTGAATAATCACACGAACTAGAAACCATTTCAGGTCTCTCTAAATTACAAAAGGAGATATTAAGAATATCTCGTTTCACTTCTATTTTTATTTTTGTTTTTCTTTTTAAATTTAGTAAAAATACTTGCTTGGTTGAAATTTTAGTTTTGATCATTGGTTTTTAACTTTTTTCCTATTTTCATAATTTATGAAAACTATAAAAAGTAATTTTAGTTTTTTTATTTTATTTTCATTATTAAATAAATAAATACAATGTAAATACTTAATATTAACTACTAGTCCTAATTATGATTAATATATTTTAGTTATTCCTTTTTATTTTAGTTTTATAATTGATATAAATTTTGAAATTAAAATTATTTTGGAATAGTAAAATATTTTCTAAATTGTCATTATTTAATAAATATAATTTAAAATTTTAATATTTATATTTTCAAAAATAATTATTAAAAATATATTTTAAATTTAAAATATCTTAAATAACCAAAATTAAAAAATTCTAGAAATAATTATTCACGAATAAAGTTCAAATTCAATTATAAATAATACCATTGATTTAAAATAATAACTAATTAATATTTTTAAAAATAAATTACTTATTTAGTATTAGAGATTAATAAAATATGATTAAAATTTACTAATGAATATTATATAAGAAGTTAAAATAGAAATAATTACTCTACTGAGTTATAAAATTAAAATTTCTTGAATCCAAGACTTGCTCGTACTATCTAAGTGCCCAACAAAGGAATTGATGCTCGCCCAATTAAAAGCGAAGCCCATCAATCAACCAAAACCCTAGCCCATGTTTATTAAGTCAGCAATATATACTGACGGCTCAAACTGACCACACTTGTTCATCACATCATCGTTCTCACCGTCTGTTCTCACTGTTTCACCATCTCAAACAAAATCTCTCTTTCTTGAGGAATCGATCCAACTTATCATTGGAGCACTTCTCTTTACGCGCAAATGGCGGAGAATGAGGAGCAAGTTGTTGTGGCATCAACGGCAGTCACCTTACCTTCGGATCACAAGCGAAAGCCGAGTCCCAACCAGATTCCTGACCCCAGCATTGATGATGTTGAACAGGACGATTCACAAGAACCCAAGCGACCAAGGCTCGATGATGATGAACCCCGTGACTCAGGTATCTTCTTCACTCACCATTTTAAGTGATTAGGGTTCCCCATTTTGTTTCTTTTATTAATTTGTCCTCACAAGGCCAACTTTTCTTATATATGTATATATGAAATGTTTCTTTTGTTGCTGTTGGTTTGACATTCAAGCTGCTAACGAAAATGGTTTTTTTTTTTTTTAAGTGGGGGAGTCAGATAAAGAAGAACCACATGCCGAGAGCGAGCAAGCAGACAATGATGCTCGACCGTTGTCGTCTTTAGGAAAGGAGGAAGCTTTGGATTTAACGAGTAAAACAGAAACCCCAACTGCGGTAGATGGTGACACCAATGATGCTTCTTTTGAGGGTTCGAAGTCAGACGATGTTGAGAAATCCTTTGAAGAGGAACCCCATAAGCCATCTGTAGGAGAATCTGAGAAAACATTTCAGGGGTCTGAGGAACATATTTCTGATTCTCACACTACTTCCCGTAAAATGGAGGTTCCCAATGATAAGGTATGCTGAAGAGAGTCTAAAGATATAATATGTACTTTAATGTATCACTTTGAAAACGAGGTTTGATGTGCTACTCATGTTATCATTTCTCGTTGAAGTCTAACAAAAATTGTATAAAATACTTTAAATACTGTTGGCAGGTTGGCGTTCTTATTGGCAAGGGTGGCGATACTATTCGTTATCTTCAATACAATTCAGGGGCAAAAATTCAAATCACAAGAGATGCTGATGCTGATCCAAGGTCTGCAGTGAGGCCAGTTGAATTGATTGGGACTTTAATTAGCATAAGCAAGGCTGAAAAACTTATTAATGCGGTCATAGCTGAGGTAGCTGAAACTATGCCTCAATCTTGATGCTGTTATCTTTCTACTCACGACTTAGATATTTTGTAATTTCTGTTCCCCTTTCATATTATTGTAATGTGATATAATTAAACCACTGGACTTGCTTTTGCATTGAATCATTTGTGGACACCTCATGCAGGCTGATGCCGGTGGTTCCCCAGCCCTTGTTGCTAGGGGGCTTCCTAGGGCACAGACCATGGGAGTGGCAGATCAACTTGAGATGCAAGTACCAAATGAGAAGGTTGTTTATCGATATTTTTAATGATCCTTATCTTTTTTGGTACCTGCTTTTTTGGTTTCTTGATCTGGTATCTTTTTTGATTTTCCACCAATTAACTTCATTTTTAAACTGTGATTAAATATGCTTTCTTGAGCCCAGGTCGGTTTAATTATTGGCAGAGGTGGGGAGACCATCAAAAACCTCCAAGCTCAATCAGGGGCACGCATTCAGGTACTTGTTCTTATGTGCATATTCATCTTCTGATAAAATACTTAGATTATTTTGATTCCTAAAGAATATTCATCCTCTGACCGTCGAGAATCTCATTGTTTTGATATAGCTTATACCTCAACATCTTCCAGAAGGTGACGGGTCTAAGGAAAGAACTGTGCGAGTGACTGGCAATAAGAAACAAATTGAAATTGCAAGAGAAATGATAAAGGATGTGATGAATCAGGTATGGCTTTTTCCCCACCATTTTGTTTTTTCGTCTGTGGTCTTTTAATTTGCAATAGCATTAGTGTTATCTGTATTATCTGGTTCATTATGTTGATGTATTTTACCAAACAGTTTTTTATATGTCCATTTTATCTTGTACTTATTTCATTGAGAATAATACATCTGAATATGTTTCACTTAATTTTTGCCCCATTCATGTGTAGGTTTTGTAACATGCACTTGTGTTGGCGTGTATAATGTGTGTTGTCTACTGTGAAATGTGTGACGGTGTTTGAGCTTAAGAAAAACTATTTATGCCCATTATTTGTACTTGTTTAATGTCTGAGTAAATCACTCGATTTTAATTTGTTGGTTTGTTGTTGATATATATGGATATGCTATGACTGTTGGTGATATGTTGATCATTTCATCATTTAAGCTGCTGTATCTGAGAAGGCTGCCTTGAGTAGTTATTCTTACATGGTGTATTGCATTTGTAGAGAAAAACCGCCCATGCAAATCCCATAACTCCTGTTTAATTCATTGAAAAATATGAATTGATTATTCAGCTTTTCTCTTAATATTCAGCTTTTCTCTTAACTTCTATCTTAAATTAGTTGTAGTATCATGCAATTTTGTTTCCAATTTATAGTTCTAGGAATTATCCATGGTCTCAGTTGGCAAGTTCATGTCGTTTGGTTCTGTTCAAGTCTTTTGCGGATTCATGGTTTAAGCTGAGTATCTCATGGTATTGTAACCATGAATTATGTGTTTCATGTATGAGATGCCTTTTAGTCCATTTAAGGAGGAGATTTTTTTTTCCAAGAGAGAATGCTTACATGATACCTAAGAGTGTGAGACATTGATGAATGATCCATTCCAAAGATTGTCTTTGCTGTTAGGAAAGTCTTGTATATTGAAAGTCCAAGATGTCGGTTGCCATGATTTATATATCTTGAAGGTGCCGATTCGAATTGGTTGACTTTAAAAATGCAGATTTGGCTTTTGCCTTTCCCATGGGGTCAGCATTGCTTTCTTGGTGTAGCAATAGACAACCATCATTCACTTTCATCCACTGCAGAGAGGTATCAGGCATTAAATCTCGCAATTGAAGGGTGTGAATAGTTGGTAAGACTGCTTTGAGTCTTCAAAGTTAAAAGTCATGATTTAGTGAGACTGCTCTATTGACCTTAGTGCTCATTAGCACCCCAAATTTTATGCATGAGAAATTTGTTGGAAGAAAGTAAAATGTCAGGTGAAGTGCTTGTAGATCAAGATTATTTGACTGATGCTTGTTAATTCCAACCCTAGTTGTGGTCAAAGAATTGAAGGATTTGATGCATGCACATGGTGTGCTTTGACCTGCAGTACTATTGCTGTAAAGTCATTATTTGTTAGATATAATTATTGCTAGGCATGTCCCATGATTTTACATATGGTATGCTGCATACTAGGTCTTGATATGATGTTATATCTTTAGAAAATAAACTGTATCTGTTCCATTTTTCACTGATGAAGGTATCTAGGAGTGTTTGTCTCTTATTGACAAAACTATTCTTGAGTACAGAGGTTTTTTGATTTCAATATGTTGCTTTATCATAGCTATTATATCTCAGCTGATACTGCACTTCAAACTACTCTATGTATGTGCTAAACTTCTACCCACTAGGTTTATGGTTCCACCAGTGTAAGTGCCATGTTTTACACTTATAACCTTACTGGTAGTGCTGGGAAGTATAATGGACTGAATTTCTTTTGGGATTGGCTTCTTGAGAAATCATGTACTTCATTCTATAAGCTTTCCTTTTGCAGCATATATGAAAGGCATGTCATTTATTTTCATGTACTGATGTACTGTCGATACATTCATTTATTTTCATCAAACGATGGTTTGACCAATCTTTTGAATTTCTTAAGTTTATCCTTGCATGGGTATTCCACTTTTTATAATTATGGAGCCCAATGGTTTTGATTCATCCTGTCAGAAGATGGCGGTGTCAATCTTTCTGAACTTCTGACGTTATCCTTGCCCATCTGTGGCTAAGTGCACGTCTGATACAACTTGTAGGGAGAGACAGATAGTGCAATTGAATATTTGCTCTCATCTCGCTTAACTATGTGTGTTCTCGTATTACTGCACATCTTCCATCCATAATATCCAACATTAGCAAGTATGAATGTTAATTCTATGTGCTTTTTCCTGTGCCTTGACTTTGTGGTTAATTTGCACTTCCATTCTTTGAATCAAACAAGCTCTCAAGTGTATGTGCCTTGCATTCTTTGTGTTTCTGTGCTTTTCCCTATCTATTGACTTTTAGATACATTTTCTAGAACTTCCAATCTTTGAATCAAACAAGCTCTCAAGAGCATGTGCCTCGCATTCTTTGTGTTTCTGTGCTTTTCCCTATCTATCGACTTCTTAGTTACTTATTCTAGAACTTATGCTGATGAACTTGAGTAATAAAACTGAGCTTCTGAAGTACACACGAAGGAATTGTCCTTGATTAGCAGTTAAAGGCATTAGAAGAATATTTACTCCTTCCAACTTAGGGAAGTTGGAAATTTACATTTGTGTTGATGGGCTTGTATATTGTTTGATTTTCTGTTTTGTATGTTTTGCTACAAGTTTTTGTGATGATAACATGTTTGACATTGAAGCTTCCCCCTCCCCCCCTATGTTCATCAAAACTTTCGTTCATTTGACCTGTTTTGATCTGTGAAAGTTGTGTGGGGAACATAATTGTCATTACCTGGGAGTCTTTTTCTAGAAGAGGGGGCATACTGTACTTGATGCTACAACTTTTACATTGATGCTCTGTACCTCATTCTCTCTCATTTAATTTAAAGTTGCCTGAATTAGCTGACTTGTTGATCTTTAATATTTTCTTATGATAGACTGTCAGGCCATCAGCTCATTCTGGTGGTTTTAATCAGCAACAGTCCTACCGGCCTCGCGGACTTAGTGGTCCAGCTCACTGGACTCCACGAGGTCCTCATTCATCCCAGCCATCCCCTTATGATTTTCAGCAAAGAGGAGTCTATCCATCTCAAAGTTCACAATACCCACCCCCAGCTTACGGTACTTATCATCCACAACAGTTGGCACCAAGAGGCAACTTTGGTTGGGAACATAGACCTCCCAGTGTACAGGGTGGAGGCTATCCTTATTATGGCCAAGGAGGGCATGCAACTGATCACCCTGTTTCTGGTCCAATCTCATCTCCCATTCCTGGGCATGTGTCTGGCCCTTCTCTTGCCCAGGCTGTCGGCCCGCCTTTGTCTCATACCAATTATAATTATGGACAGACACACGGTCCAGAATATGGGCATCAAGCCCCATATTCACAGGCAGGACCTCCTCAGCAAAGCTATGGGCACGGGTATGAAGAACAAAATTATGAAAACCATGCATCCTCTCAGCCGCCTTATGCTCACGGAAGTTCTCAGCCAATTTATCCTCAGGTAGGGAGTCAACCAGGCTATGGGTCGCAGCAACAATATGGCAAACAACCATCATTTGGCATGCCATCACAGGGGACAACCCACCAATCTTATGGCCACCCAAGGGCTACTCAGCTAGGGGATGCTTATCAAGGTCCAATACTGCCGAGCCAATCATTTGGTCCAAATGTAGCATCACAACAGCAGCATCAATATGCATCAAGCGGATCCATGCAGCAGCCATATCCTGCATATGGTTCTGCATCAGCTACTGATGGGTACAGTCAGACTCCTGCTGCATCTGCTCCAGGCTATCCTCAGCAGGCTGGGCAACCAGTTCCAACTTTTGGCCAACCTAGTGGACAACAGACGGCTGGCTATTTGCAAGGTCCAACTGGAACTTATGGGTCATATCAATCTTCACAACAAGGTTATACGGATCAGGCAACTACAAATAGCACAGGTTATGGCTATCAAACACATCAAGATTCCAGTTACGCTAGTGTTCCTGGGTCTGGATATGCTCCACCAAGTGCCCAACAGGGTTATTCTCAAACGCCTAGTCAACCAAGTTATGATCAATCTGTCCAACAAACAGGTGGTTATGGAGCTCCTGGAAGTGCACCAGCTGGTTACGGGAAAACTGTGTCCCCCCAGCCTACGTATCCCCAATATGACTCAACCCAAATGTATACTGCCCCGCGGTGAATAAGTTAATTTGTATCTCATTTGTTTGGATGGTCCGTAACCGTGCTAAATGTTGAGGTCTTACAGCACGTAGTTTTTTGAGATACAGTACTATGCAGGAGTATTGGCCTTAGATATCCAAGTTCTTGACCTTCCCTCCCGAGCGAACGAACTTATCTGGCTGCCTAGTTTTGTATTAAGGTGATAATTCTAACCGTAGTAGTTATTGTCATCTATGTTTAACCTGTTCAGTTTTTTAGATATACCTATCAAATTTATAATGGTTTGCATAGTTGAATGAATTTATAGAACAAGAAACAATTAGGGTTTCACTGTCTGTTTTTTGCTTTGATAGGTATGCTTGCATGTATCTGATTTCAATTGGGATGGTACATATTTGTTCTGGGTATTTTAGGAGGTATCTTGGAGTCTTTTTCTTGCTAAATGCTTCTTGTTCTTTGAGGAGGTTGCTCATATTGTGCAAGATAGAGAATTGCGTATAAGGCATAAATAATCTTGTTTTGTTTCTTTATCAATTTAATTACTGATTTATCAAAAAAAAAACAATTAGGGTTTAAATTTATGATGGCTTGAGGCCTGATCAGGCCTTGGGATTGAGTTTGGCCCAATCAGGCTTCAAATTGAGCTTGGGTCTGTTTGGGTCTCAGATTTGGAGCTTGAGTTTTTAGGCTTGACTCTGGTTGGGCAGTGGGTCAAGTTGGCTTAAGCCCAATAAGGTTTCAAAGTTGGAGCCTGGGCTTAGGTTGAGCCTCCTTTTTAAATTGCTTAATAAAAAGCGGTATGAATGTCTTATAATGTTCTGTCAACACATTAGATCAGTTATATGATATATTTGGTGTAGAAGTAGGGCAACTTTTCTATTGAAAAATAGGAGATTTTTAAGATCATGCTCTAAGTGCTCGGCACTTTTTGGGTTATAATTGTTAGCTTATTGGGTTTAACTATTATCGTTGTTTGGGATCTACAAATCATTTCGAATATCGGGCAGAATTTTTTTAGATATGGCCTTGAATTCATAGGAGACGGAAGCAAACAAATTGGAAAAGAAAAATTAAATGATAATACAGTATTTGATAGATGTTCTTTACTTTTAATAAAGAGGATTTGTTTTTTCTAAATTTGATTCTAAGGGTAGAGTTGGCAAATGTAAATGAGTAAAGATTAACATTTACTATACTGCTTTCCCTACCTTGCAGGCCAATATGAATGGTTACTCCTAGCTTTCGGCCTAAAAAATGCCCCACAACTATTTATACGTCTCAATAAATTTTTTGATTTTTGTGAACAATATGGTTTCTGAAAAGAAAGCTAAGATACATCAAAGGGAAATAGAATTTTTTGGAATGAAAATAGATGGTAAGGGAGTAAAACTTCAACCTTATATCTTCAAGAATATTTCACAATTTCCTGATAAGGTATTAGATGAAAAGCAAGTTACTAAGGGTTTTTGATGTATTAAACTTTGTCTCCGATTTTATCCAGAGCCCAGTTGAAATTAAAAAACCTTTTCAAATACTTAAAAAATAAAAAATTTGAATTTTCCCTTTATCTAATTGAATAGGTAAAGAAAATTAAAATTATTTGCACTAGTTTACCAAAACTTTCTCTCCCCTTTAAAGATGATGACTTAATTCTTGACATTGATGCTTTTGACTATGTATGGAGTGGAGTATTAGAAAAGATAAGATAAACAGAGTAGAACAATCTTATGGTTCAATAGAAACGAAGGAAATCTCTTACCGATAAGGATGGACATGAAAATAGATAAATTTTTTAAAAAGTTCGGATTTAACATCTAGTATGCATAAATAAGTCCCTTTAGCTAAAGAGGGCATTTCTCACTCTTTTTTGTACTCTCTACTATGAAATAAAACATCTCTTTTTGTAGATACAATTTATATTTCTATCTTAAACTTTTACTCTTCTCCTATATTCTTTAGTTTACCCCTTAGAGTAGGAGAATTAAGGTTATTTTGGACTTTGCTGAAATAATCGTCAAAGGTAGCTACCTCTTAAGGTTGGAGTTGAAGTGCTCGATAGGAGAATCGACGAAAATCCGGTAAAGTTACGGTCAAAGCACTAAAGAAATAGATATGGAAGCATTTAGAATTATAATTCTGTTATGTATATTATTAATGACTTCTTATTTTCTAGAAAAGTTTATGTGGATTGTCTGAATTAGGTCTAGATTCTACAGATTTTATAAATAAAATAATTATTGCACGTTTTGAAGAAGTTATTGATATTATAACAAATGATGATAATTTAAAAGATGAAGTTTTGTTTAGAATTGCTTTAATATTTGATACTTTAAAAAGCTTAGATCTAGTTATTTTCAAAGAAAGTGAACTAAAAGATATATGAGAAATATCATATTTATTTAATTAACATAATTGCTTAATAAAAAATTATTTTTTAAAATGTATATATTAAATGAACATAAATTTTTTAAATGAATAATTTAAATTAAATTTATTTTAGAGTAAAAGACAACATATACCTTCTCTGTTGAAACTTTGAAAAGTCTCCTATCTTTAAAATTATCAAAAAAAACTCTTTCAAATTTTTCGTTTTTTTGGAAAAACTCCTTCTCTTACACTTGTGTTAAAGTAAAAAAATACTACGCTTTTAAACCTACCCAAACAAATTAAATTTGACTTAAATTAACAATTAAAAATAATTAAAATATATTTGTTTATGTTTGATTTAATTATTTAAGTTCAATTTTGAGAGCTATGTTGAATCATCATAAAATAGCTTTTATTAATCCACATCTGATATTTATATTGTATTTGTTTTGTTATTTTTTTATCTGAAGTCTAAAAGAAAGAAATTTTCTTGAAAGATGAAAACTGGGAGTTTTTAAAGAGAATTTTGAAGATTAGGGAGTTTTTTCTAATATTTCTTAAACAATAGGGGAGGTTTGTGTTTTTAACCCTTTATTTTAAAAGAAAATGAACCAAAAGATATTATATGAGATATGCCACATTCATTTAATTAATACAATTTCTTAATAAAAATGTGTTTTTTAAAATGTATATATTAAATGTGAATAAAATTTCATGCCACATTCATTTAATTAACACAATTACCTAATAAATTTTTAAATATATTAAATGTATATTAACCTATTTAGAATATAAAAGATAATTAATGGAATATTTGAATTCCTAAATATATATTCTTAGCTGTAAAATGAATATCAATCCATATAAATGTTCGAAAACATATGTATTTTATGTTTTAATATTAGTTTGGACTTCAAATGTTTTTGTTGCTAATTATATAATCTAAGCATACATATGATGGATATTATAAATTTATGAGTATACTTATGTAAAAAATAAAATAGTAATATTATAAAAGTCATTTTATTGTCAAAACAAAGAGTATCATCGTGCTAATATTATCTAAATTGTTTAAAGATACAATTTAGAAAAAATCTAAATGAAATTATCAATTATAGTTAGAGAGTGTAGACTACAGATTGAAGTTTAGTAAATAGGCAGGAACATCATTTTGGAACCTATATAAAAAACACATAATGTAACACCACACTCTCGCTGGACCCGAACTCGACATCGTTGATGATATCTGAGTCCGTGCCCCGCGAGGGTGGCGTGCTAATGCACTCAATCATTCAAAAGTCGGTATAATTTTTTTTTATAACATA
>JAOQMS010000003.1:20342926-20362435 GCA_027563885.1 Erythroxylum longipes
ACAAGATAAATAATGCCTTTAAATAATTTGTCACTAAACTACAACCAAAGTGATTGGCTGTAGGGCATAAACCAACAGCCACATCATTTAAATGTACACTTAACCATATCCCTGCATAAAAGGTTTAGCATGCACCATACACCACAAAACAAATAATTTAGCTGTAGAAACGAACCCATCGCTATCTCCTCTATCAAATATTGTAAAAGTTAAAAATATGTGGATATAGCGAAGGGTAGGGTCTACTAATGCAGATGATTTGGTTCGACTTGGAGAAAATACATTTTTACGATTGGTAACTTGGGTGCAAAATTCTCTAGCCTGAAAATCTTCATGATAACCACAAAATTCATTATTTGGAAGTCCAAAAATAAAATTTAGCACATTCGAAGTGATTACATGAGTTTTATTCATCAATTGAAATTTCAAACTCCCTACTCTTTCCTTAGCAGTAGTTTCAATGGCCACTTCTAAAGTAGTCAGAAACTCTAAAGCCAATTCAACGTATGAATTTTTCTTAAATTTAGAAAACTTGTTCCAACCAATGTTTCGCAACAATTTATGAACCCTATCAACTATGCCTAGCGCATCAATTGCTCTGGAATCTAAAAATCTATTAGGAATAATCTAACGGCCTTTGAGAATTGTGTACCTTTGTTTGTGATCTTTTGTCTGAAAATGTAAGCATGGGATACCTAAATTTGGCATCTGGACGGTGTCATCGCATGGTTGAGAAGATGAGGCCCGCGGATGTCTCATCTATGAAGCCACAGTTGGGAGGAGCCCTGTGCGGGTGTGGCTCTGCGAGGGTGTGGCATGTTAAGTTGGTTTTGCATGCTAGGCTGGTAGTGGAGTGTGGCGCTACGAGGAAGATAGAGAAAAATAAGAGACTAAAATTAGGGCTGCACAGTACTTCCCTAGTGTATACTTACAATGAACTATTTGGTTGGCAAGTTAATCCCTACTCATTTACTTATTAATAAAAGAAATTTTTTATTTAGATTATTAAACCTTATAAGTTAAATGACTTATATTTGTATAAACTATATTTTGATCAATTAATTGGGAGATGTATATCTGAGATTGAGTATGAACCTATTTTATCTTATTGTCGTGATAAAGAAGTGGGAGGCCACTTTTGCCCCACTAAGACTACTTTTGAAGTGTTGTAATATGATTTTTATTATCCTACTATATCTAATGATGCTAACGCTTACGTATCTAATTGTGATAATTCCAAAGGAGTGGGAATTTATCATATCAGAATGAGATTTCTTAAATAGTATTCATTGTTGAGCTATTTAACGCTGGAGGCTCTGACTCTATGAGACCTTTACCCAATTCCCTTAATATGAGTACATTCTTATTGATATAGATTACTTCTCTAAATGGGCGGATGCCATTATCCTACTGGTGATATTAAAATTGTTATTTATTTCTAGGAAAAGCATATATATATATATATATACTCACTTTGGCACTCATAAAACAATTATTAATTATGGTGGGAAGCATTTTTTATTTTATGTAAAGGATTAACCCCAACACGTGGCCAAGTGGAGGTTTGTAATACGGAATTGAAAAGCATACATGAGAAAATATTAGTGCATCTAAAAGGGGTTGGTTTTTGAAATTGTATAATGCATTATGGGCATATAGAATACTTTTGAAACTCCTATCGTTACGTCTCCTTTACATAGGTTATCTGGAAACTATAGAGGTTACTAATATTTAACATATATTATTGGGTTAGTCTACTCATTAAATAAATAGTACTTACGTACTCCCCATGCGTATTTTTTAGTTGCCTCGCCAAGTGAAACTTTTTTCTATATAAACTCCTTTTCTTCATTAATCCACCATTCTAAGACCAAAAAAAAAAAAAGCAGCTTAAAAAATTAACCAAATTAAGGCTTCACATTCTTTCTTATTTTCTTAAAGTTTATTTATTTTTGCATAATAATAATTAGGTTTCCGCTTATTATAGATAACTTCAAAGTCATTGCATAAACTTATGCTGCTAGTCATAGGTGCCGATATATTTAGCAAACGATTGATATTATGGCTCTATATGTTTTCCATCTCTTTTAATGGAAAGATTTCCAAAACACCAGTTAGATTCAATTATAGATCAATTCCCATGAACAAAGTTTATGACCCACGATCATGTATCAATTATAGGGTGGTTTTCTCAATTTTTAATATTAATCAAGTTATTAATAAAATACATGAACTTTCAATTTATATCAAAATATAACTTAAATGCTAGTGCATTGATACCATGGCAGACTATTTAAACTAACCAACTACTTTAATTGACACATAAAAACTTAAATTAGTAAATCAAAACTAATTGTTAAATTATAACCCTAAATTCCTAAGCATCGCTGGAACCTGAATTTGCAATTATATAAGCTAATTTACTATACTATTCTATGGAGTAAATAGCCGTCAAAGTGAGCAATTAAGGTTTGATATGAAGCGATATTTTTTTTAAGACGTAGCCATAAAGCACAACAAAATTCAAAGTAGCAAGTCATTTATAGATCCATGTATATATCGTCTGTGTATATATTATTGCATAGTAAAAAGGAGTTTATATGGAGGCTAAAAAAAAAATCCTCAACTAAAACTTTCCCTATTACTATATTATCCATAGCTAAGGTTAAGTGTACTTATTGTTTTGATAAGCAACAGAGGGATTGATCCCTTAAAGAAGCAACGTAGATCTAACAGACCCTAAAATTACTAACTAGTCAATTAAATAAAAGAATTGGGTTTTGAAGATCGAAAACTAAATCTAAAACTAGCTTACATCTATACCTAGGTACAACTAAAGGTAGAACAATGCACATAAGCAAGAGAAGAAAATAGATATGAATGTCAGAAATCTCCTACTATCATTTTTTGTATTCATAATTTAATTTACTAAGGAGATTTTTACCATTCGGACCGATATAATTTTTTAGACACTGAAATTACACTCTCTCAAATTACAAACTTCTACTCTTCGGTTGGTGAAGTTGTATCCCTTCTAAACAAACATCCCTTTAAAGGCATCAAGATTTGTGAATTTTCGCGAAGAAATTTACCACTAGAGCAGCAAGATCCTAAGCAATAGTTGGAATTGGCTAGTAGAGCACTTTACATATGTTGCCAGTACCAAAAGTATATTTCCAACTTACCATCCCAACAATTCTGGAAATGGAACAATTCACTAACAGATATTTTCTTCAATTGATTATAGGCTCCATATGGTGCTCCAGCATGAACTTTCCCTACTTCTCTCGCCAACTTCTGAAAGGCATTTTCATTCTTTGCCCGATTCCAATTTAATATGTTGACGTCCTGAAAACTTTGATTTTTTGTATATACGCTATATTCGAAGAAGGGAGCTTTGGAAGCTTTAAGCAAAATTCAAGCACATTTTACTTTACTGTATTAGACAATTTATGGTTGTTAAACGATTAGAGTGCATATTTGAGAGAGAATTTGAATGTCTTTGAGTAAGATCATAACCGTATTCCTCTTTTTAAGTTGTTATTATCGTTTGGTTTCCCTGTAAGCCTTGTTCATTGTAACTATTGTTGCAGGTTTTGTTGTCCTTATTTAATAAATTTACCTTCCTGACTTCTTCATCCATCTTTTTTTATTTTTAAAATTTTGTTTAGTCAGTTAACTAACAAGGTTCACTCAAGTCCGTCTTAAACATAATTAGAAAATAGGAGTGACTGCTATTATTACCAACAATATTTCATATGGAGAATTGGCGATTTAAGGATTTGGTAAGTGATTATTACTTTGGGTTGTCTATTTTTCAATTCAGTTAAAAGTTGCAAGACTAATTTATGTGACACTCCACATTAAGATTACGATCGAATGGTGTTCAACAAAACGTAATATTTAGACTACATTTAAAATAATTGAAAGTTTATGCATTTAATGATAATTCTGATTAATATTGAGAAACTGAAACAAGTTCAAATTTAATAAATAATCATATAAGTGCAATGACCTTTGGAGTAAGACAAATTGAAGGTTAGGTTTTGCAAAATCTCAGTCTCACCGCGAATAAAATTCCAGTTAGAAATGCGTCTAATGCAGTGGCAAGTAATGATCCAATCATACTTGCTCCTGAGCATACAAATTTTGGATCTCAAATTTCCAATAAAACAATGCCATGACACAAATATCCTCATCTCCAGAGTAGTTTTCCATTTTAAAGACAAGCCACCAGAAGGGCTCAAAACCTTCAGCACATTGCACTTGCGCACATGGTAAGAACTTAAATTCCAACTCGCTTCCTTCAGGTCCTACATACTAAAATTGATAAAGAAAATTTTCAAAAAGACATCTTGAAGAAACTTTTATTCCCAGAAAACACAGTGTAAGGCCATTAAAGGAACAACAAAAACCAAAGTAATTCGTACATGAAACTGGAAGCACTTGATTAGTTGGCTGTACCAAAGACAAATCTAATTTGGGAGAGAAAATTAATAAAATACCTGGTATTAATCAACAAATGAACATTCTAAAGACTGTTACAGTAAAATTGAACATGAATGCTAATTCTCCTCATCTACGATGATGGTCGTCTCATTCCCAATTCCAACGTCCATCAAAGTCGCCATTTCATCGTCAAGCAACATCGGCAGAGGGCAACCCTTTCAATTCAAAATGAAACAGCTAAATTTCTTCATAAGCTAGTAAACGAGGAAATGATTTTTTTTGGGAAGCTTGTCACATAAGGAACTCTTTCTGTTGGTTTTGGGGAGTTAAATTAACAATACATTATGTTAAAAGACGCAACTTAGGTCTGAAAGCTCGGTGGTGGGACATTTGTACCAATGACAGATCAAGCATAACAGAATGAAAACTGCCAATTTACAATGTTATTCATCATATGGCAACACCAATTTGCTAACCATCATCAGCAAACATGAAAATCAATGACATAAAGACAAGACAAACCTCTTCCTGAATGAACAATTTTGGCTTCATTTGCTTCAGTTTGAAAAAGCTTTCACAGAGTATCTTTAGCTTGCCTACCTAAAATAAGTACTTAAAATTTCAAAGTAATTATTAGAGAAGAAATTCCTGCCAAACTTCTAGCTTTAAAAAAGGAAAGTACAATCACCGTTGTTGTTGCAGGCAATTTCTTTGTTAAAGGAGGTTTCTCACCAATGGATGCACCCACGCACTTCAGCGTTATACCTGCATTTTCTTTCAAATTTTTGAAGAATATTTATAAGAACTTCAATAAGAAGACAGATGAAGAAACAAACTTCATACATAAGAGTGCAGAAGACATCTTTTGAGGGCCATCTGCTCTAACTGAAGGTCTCTCATCCTCAACGCCATGAAAATTCTTGAGCTCGGCAAACCTGTAACCACAATGAGTGAATGATTGGCATTGTTGAACCAATGTACAGAAGAAGTTGTAGCCTAACAATTGTGGAGTTACATGTTGCTACTTTGACCTTTATGGTCAAAAGAACTATGAGTGGTTAGATAGCTAAAACCAAGGAGTCAAGACTCAAGCCAGCCACACAAAAGATTGGCATGCAAAAGAGTAGTCAAGTTCTCCCCCGTACTTGGGTTGATCCGCTGACAATCACAAATTGACTTGTCAAGGCAACCTGGTGGGTAGTCATAGTGGTTTTCAGCCTCCTAAATCTACATCTTACAAAGAAAACTCCTGTAGTAAGCGCCTGATCAACGTTTCTTTTATGTCTTTAAAGATGTTAGAAGTATGAAAGTAATACATAACTAAATAATAAGAAAGAGACAAAAAGGACATAAATAATAAAATAAGATATTTAATTTAGGGCTGCAAGGGCCAACATTCACAGTCACAAAGTCATTAATGATACATCTTTATTAAGTTTCTGTCTCAATTACATAATACATGAATCACTATTCATAATGAAAATATGTATCCTAACGAAATGAAAGAGGAAAGTAATTATCTTCTTACAATTGATTTTGAGTTATACGGTTATATGCATCTTAATATAAAAGAAAAATAGGAAACAATCTCCTAGGGTAGGAATCAATCTCCTAAGATCTCACGATCTCCTAAGACAGAAAACAAGCTCCTAGGAACCTAGACTCTTTAGGGATATAATTAACGGCCCACAAATAGAATCTCATCACAAATTGGTTAGTGGGAAAGTCTTCCTAATTTCCCTTACCTTTCCTGTTCTTTGAGGAACCTATTTTGAACGCTTTATGATTTGTACGAGATCACCAACTCATAGAAAAATATTGACGATCTTTATTGAATATCGTCCACTCTTTTAAATAGATGAGGATCCCAGCTACAAAAGACTAAGAATCCTTATCCAGGAATAAAAATCCTTACTAGGGAAACTACCTAACCACAGAGTAATTTGAAAAACATTAAAATAGAAATCCTAAAGTTTAGCTAAGAAACAGGAAAGATGAAATTGTTTCACTACAGTTCCCTATACTATTGTCGTTTGTGGTTGTACTTCATTCCAATAAAGGCATCGACAACATTATTCCCCTTCTGGACTAAGAGCTTGTCCTCAAGCTTGAATCTAGGATAGGCTTCTTAAACTTAGTCAAAGTAACCCAGGTAGATTCATCTAATGGTAAGCTGGGCCCATCCTACAAAAACTTCTACAACACCTCAACTAACTCTAGAATGAACAGTGGAGTGAGGTTTGGAAATAATTTTGTCATCTTTCAAAGGTGGCAACGAAGGAACACTAATAGAAGGAACACCCTTAAAACTCCTTTAAGTAATAAAATGTGGAAAAAATCATGAATCTTACTATGCTCTGGAAGTTCTAACCTACAGACAACCTCAACAATCCGCCACAAAACCTAGAAAGGGCCATAGAACTTAGGAGCTAGCTTATGAACAACCCTTTTTTCCAAAGATCGATGTCGATAAGGTTGTAGTTTTAACCAAACAAACTGACTAGGTTCAAACGATAATTCTCAATGATGCTGGTCATAGGCTTGTTTCATTCAAAGTTGAGCCAACTGTAAATGAAAATATGTTACAGACAAAAGAGCATCTCTCTCTTACAAGGAACGATCAATCTCCTCCAAACGAGTAGAACCAGGTTCATAGGATAGCAAACAAGGAGGATCGCGACCACAAATAATCCAAAAGCATGTCACATCTAAATGACAGGCAGTGTCATAACAATACTCAGACCAAGGAAACCAATCAACCCTTCTTCTTGGTTGGTCTCAACAAAGCAAAGAAGATATATATCAATTGTTCAATTCACCACCTTAGTTTGACCATTTGATTAAGGATGATATGCATAAGAAAAAGCTAAAGTAGTACCACTTAATCGAAACAATTCTTTCCAAAAATATACTAGTAAAAATTGGGCCCGTATCACTGACATTAGTTTCCGAATGTTTTGCAAAACTTCGATTTTTAGGTTGAATTAGCTTCTTCAATTTGATTTAAAGTGGTTTCACTTAGACAATTGTGATTGCCATGTGTGTACCACATGTACACTCGTCTACTTCATTTGATTTATATGAACTTTAAATTTGTTTTTCTTTTTACATGATTAAGATGTTTAGGAATTTAAAATTAGAATTTGATTTTCTATTTTTTTATTATACCTTTAGTAAGATTACTGGGCAGTTTGTTATGACAACTTTACTTTCTCTATTGATTTTGACTAATTTGATTTTTTTTAATGCGAATAAGATCTTTGGAAATTTGAAATTCATTTCGCTTTTTCTACAGTTCAGATAAAGGAAGATCTCTAGGAAGCTTGTTATGGCTGGCATGAATATAGGATATGCTGGATTTCATAATTTGTTTTATATCTAAGAGATCAGAAATTTCCCTCTAAGTAGCTTTCACTTCCTAGTTGCCAAGATAGGTGAAGTTCGAGCAACTTTCTACTACTAGAGTTCTTATTGTAGAAGTTATAGATGTAAAACAAGCTCACAAAGCATGTGGTTTCTTATGTAAAATTTTCAGTGAAATGGCTTCGCTAATCCACATGCACAAGCACTTGGAAATGTAGAAGAGGAATTGAAACTGGTTAAATTTGACATCTACATAACACATGTCAAGGTTTACTTGTACTAGAGTTTGTTCGAACTAGAGGAATCCCTAGAACTTTATTTTTGTTTGTTCCTAGGTCAAAGTTGAAATCATCCCCTAACGTTTTCTAAAAGATCTAAGTTAACTCCTACCATTATATATGGTACTACTTTACACCTTACTATTTGTATCTTAAAACATAGCACTATTAAGTTCCTATTAATTGCACGTAACAAGGACGTTAAACCATCCAATGTGATATAACAACTTTGCACAGTGGACCTACTAGATGCTAAGATTTTTTTATATTTTAAAATAAATTAAAATAATTTTATTATTTTGTAATTATTAAAACATTTATACTATTATGCAAATGATTTTTAATCAAATAAAAATCAATTATTCCCAAAATCTCAAAATCAGGTAAAAATTTTATTGTATGGCAATAACCGATGAACAACAGTTCACCCGTCAAGAAATTGTATACGGGCTTGAATTGAATGAAAGCCTAAACAAATTACAATACCTGGGATGCACTCGCTTAATTTCATCTGGTTTTTCATGCAATTTTGCCATAACTAGGCGAATATACCTGCAAGAAATATTAAATATAGAAGGGAATCAATATAATTAGAAGGAAATTGGAATTTGAGATGAAAAAGCTTATGAGTACAAGAAAGAAGGAACTCCCTATGTGTTACACCAGCCATAAATAGCTTATGCATCCTTATCACAACATTACGCTTCTCAAAAAAATTTCAAGTTAGTAGTCAGAGTGTTTATATTATAGGATAAAGATGACTTGACTATTGCAGGCTAAAGAAATAAATTGCAGCAAAACTACATAGATTTTATTTAGACTACTATATCATTCTGCTTCATTTTTTACTTACTTTATACATATAGGTATCAAGAGTGTATTGATTATAGTTATTAACCGTTATAAAGATAATGTTTAACTAATATCTGGATTGTAGTAAATCTCTAACTACTTACGGAATATCTGATGTAGGATAAATAGAAGAATTGTTAACTAGTAGCTAAAACTCACAAAATTAGGCTGTTGGAATATCAAATTTCAGGGTTGAATTTTGGCTGAGAATATTGAAATTTCTTTTTTTTTTTAATAGCTGGAATTTTAAGGTTTGTGAAGAAAATAAATCAGAGAGAAAAGTGTTTCTATTAGTGAATTGAGATGTCTTATACAGAGAAATCCTATGGTTTATATACACAAGGCCTAAGACTATTTAGGAAACTATTCCAGCTATCAAATCTCTCAATTACAGGAAGAAATTAAGGAGAAATTACTACAACTATCAATTCCTAAATGTATACAAGAAAATACAATCAATTCTAATAACTATGGTAATAACTCTAGTCAACAGTCCCCCCTTAAGTTGGTGCATAGATATCACACATGCCCAACTTGTAAACAAGATTATGAAGACTTGTTGTAGAGTCCTTTGGTGGAGACATCTGTCAATTGTTCATTAGACCCCAAATGAGACAAGTGTAAAGAGTCATTCACAAGTTCCTCCTTTACGAAGTGTTGGTCAATTTCCATGCGTTTTGTTCTATCATGCTAAACTGGATTGTGAGCTATGCTAATGGTAGCTTTGTTATCAAAGTAGAGAGATAAACTTCCTACATCCATCAGTTGTAATTTATTCATCAGCTTTCTTACCTACAAAAGTTCGCACACACCTTGATTCATAGCTCTATATTCAGCTTTTGCACTAGATCTACCAACTACATTTTATTTCTTGCTTCTCCAAGTCACCAGATTTCCTCTTATAAGCAGACAGTAACTAATAGTTGACCTCCTATCATCTAAAGATCCAGCCCAATCAACATTTGTAAATGCTTCTATCTTAAGGTGACCATTGTTAGTGAACAAAAGGTCTTTTCCTAGTGTAGACTTCAGATAGTATACGTGTTACGAGTATAAGTCACCTTGGGAGAACCACACCCCAAAAGCTAGCTTGAAGGGAGGGAGAGCCCAAGGCCTTATAAGGCCTGTTCTAGAACCATGCCTCCCCGATTTGGGACTCGTAACAATAGGATGTAGAATATAGCCTATAAGTGTGTTTCTCGAGGATAACGCATGTACTAACTCACTAGACTACTTGAATATGCTATGCCTAGCCTGGTGTGAGAGAGGTAGAAGAGTCTCCCAAATAACCTTTGATATCTCCCCATGTCTACTGATGTTACCTGTTCCTACTTACAATTTGTGGTTGCTTTCGATAAAAGATTCAACTAGTTTACAACCCATCATACCGGTTTCTTCTAACAAGTTTAGGACGTATTTTCTCTAGGGGATAAAGATTCCACTTCTTCCTCTTCCTGATGTAGTGACTTCAACCCCCAAGAAGTATTGCAACTTCCATAGATCCTTAATTTCAAATTCTTGAGCAAGGAATTTCTTCAGCCTAACCATCTCTTTCGTATCACTTCCAGTTACCACAATTTCATCAACATAGACAATGAGAAGCGCGATCTTACCTTGGGAATGCTTGATAAATTGGGTATGATCTGCATTACTCTATTGATAACCAAAGGAAATTATGGCCCGAATGAGCTTTTAGAACCATGCTCTGGGTAAATGCTTTAGCCCATATAAGGCCTTCTTTAGCCTACAAGCCTTCCCTTGTGCCTTTTCAGCTTCAAACACGGGAGGAATCTCCATATACACCTCCTCCTCTAAATCGCCATGAAAGAAAGCATTTTTAACATCAAACTATTGTAAGTCCAAATCCAAGTTAGTTGCACAAGAGACTAGTATTCTAATTGTATTCATCTTAGCAACAAGAGTAAGGTTTCTTGATAGTCCACTCCATATGTTTTAATAAAGCCTCTAGCCACCAATATCTCCTTGTATCTCTTAATGGATCCATCTGGCTTATGCTTCACTATGAATACCCATTTGTTGTCAACTGTCCTTTTTCCTTCTAGAGCAATGACAAGTTCCCAAGTTTCATTTTTTGCCAAGGCCTTCATTTCCTCAAACATAGCTTCTTTCCATTGTACATTTTTCATTGCTTCTCTCCAATCATATGGAATAGACACAGAGGAAATAGACAAGACAAAGGCTCTGTAGGAGGGAGATAGTGAGCCATAGGAGACAAAGTTAGAAATTGGGTGCTTGGTGCAAGTTCTAACACCTTTCCAAAGGACAATAGGCGTATCTAAATCATCAAGTAAATCATATTTTAACTCATCAGTGTTTCAACGGAAGAGGATGGCATAGACTACATGATGGCTTTTTCTGTCTTATCTCGTCTTAAGTATGTGTTTAAATCTGGTCTATCCCTACTTCAATCCTCCTAAACTAAACTAGTTTTCTCTTCCTAAATTATTCTCTCTCCCTGGATCACATTATCTATAAATGTAGAGCCAAGCAACACCTCTTCCCTCTCATTCTCCCCCTAAAGAGGAGATTGATGTGTTTTGAAATGGGGCTCACACTTCAAAAAAGTGACGTCCATACTTACAATGTATTAAGGGTGATAACACTTATATCCCTTTTGTGTGGCAGAATATCCAACACACAGTTTAAAGATCTAGGCTTCAACTTGCCTACATTCCGAGCATGAACAAAGCAAATACACCCAAATACTCTTGGAAGTACAGTGTAAAAATTTTCACCTTGCAATATTTCTAGAGAGTTTTTAAAATCCAGAATCTAAAGTGGCATTCTGTTGATAAGATAAGCAGCTGAAAGGACTGCATCACCCCAATATCCCTTTGGAAGGTTCATGGTGAACCTGAGTGAGCAAGCTACCTCCAAAATATGTTTGTTCTTCCTTTCTGTAACTCCGTTCTATTCACTAGTATAGGCACAACTGGTTTGATGTATTATTCCATAGGAATCCTGATAAGCACCAAATTTTCCATCCATATACTCCATTCCATTATCAGGTCTTAGGATTTTAACTTTAGATTCATGTTGGGTATAAATCATTTTATGAAAAGATTAAAAGCATGAAAAAAATTCATTCTTGGCTTTCATCAAATAAACCCAAGTCAATCTTGTTCAACAATCAATAAAGGCCACCAAACATCTATGGCCAAAAAGACAGGGATTTTGAGTAGAACCCCAAATATCGGAGTGAATTGTCATAACAGGAACTAACTCTTATTGTTAGATAAATGATATAAACTTCTAGTGTGTTTAGCAAGTTGACATACTTTACAAAACAAAGAATTAAAAGTAGTTCTTTTAAACAAGCTTGGATATAATTTTTCCAACAAGTTTCTTTGGTGTGCCTTGGTTTTCCATAATAATCACAGTGCAAGTGATCCTTATTAAATGAGGTATTTGTAGCTTTTGGCTTCTCAGTAAAACTAGCCACTAACCCCACTTTCTCAACAATGGCTGTATGAAGAATAACATTAACATTTCTTCCACTCTCTTCTTGCTAAATGAGAGAATGTGCAAGCTATACTAAAGAGAGAGGATCTTTTCCAAGTATAGTATTTCATATATGATCATATTCTGGGTTAAGACCTACTAACCAACTAAAAAGTCAAACACCTGATCCTACTCTATCATTTTTTGGAATTTGCCAGTATCTTTTGAGCATTATGCTTGAAAGTCCTGATAATAATCCAGTTGCTGCCACAATCCAAATAGCTCCACAAAGTACCGTGATACACTCATATCTTCCTACTTTGTGTTGTGCAATTTATTATAAAGATCAAAAATTTGGGCTTTATTACCTATTTGAGAGTGAGTCAAAGAAGTAACTTCCCATATCTTTGCTGCTATGTCAAGTAACAGATATGTCCGAGCAATCTTTGGTTTCATTGAATTGATGAGCAAAGATATCACTTCAGACTCCTATTGATTATAATCAAAATTATTGACATCAGTTCTCTTATTGTCACCATTAATGTATCCCTATAATCCTCTAGCTTTAATGAACAACAAACAAGATCTTGACCAAGCAAGGTAGTTAGTTTCATCAAGTTTCACAGGGCTGAATTGAAGTGAAGAACTATTAGAACTCTAAAGAATTTCCTCTTTTCATCCATCTTCTTTAAAATTCCTTGTCACAAATTGAATATCATTGCTTCTCTTCACTTAACTTTTCACTGAATTAAGCAATTGGGTGTCCCTCTTGGCTGAGTATACCTTAGAAAAATCTTGCAGTTGTAAAACAAGAGATTCAATCATCTTTTTCTTGATTTCTTCAAATGCTTTAGTTGCTTGCTTTGACAAAGTAAACTATCCTTTCTAAATACAATCAGTAATTGGAGCCATTATGATGCTGAAATTACAAATAAATCGCCTATAGTATGTTGCTAGGCAATGGGAACTCCTTGTCTCGTGCACATTCTTTTGGAATAGGCCAATCAAGGTGGCTCTAATATTCTCTGGATCCATCTCCACTCCACAATAGGATATAATAAAACCTCAAAATACAACACTTGATTACTGAAAGAAAACTTCCTTAAGTTGATACAAAGCTTTTCTTGCCTCCAAACTCTCAAGGCTACTTGTAGATGTAATAGGTGATAGTTTTGTTGTATATTAATAAATCATCAAAATATACCACAAAAAATCTGCCCATAAATGGTCAAAGCACTTGATTCATCACTCTCATAAAAGTGCTAGGTACATTAGAGAGACCAAATGACATCACTAACCATTCATAAAGTCCCTTTTTAGTCTTGAAAATCGTTTCCATTCATCTCTAGGTCTGATTCTAATTTGATGGTACCCACTTTGTCTAGGTAAAGATAGTAGCTCCAATTAACATATCTAACATATCATCAATGTGAGATATTGGAAATTTATATCTTATTGTGATCTTATTTATCACCCGACAATCAATACACATTCACCAACTTCTATCCTTTTGAGTTGTCAATAGTGTGGAACTACACATGAACTAAGACTTACTTGAATAAATTCTTTTTTCAATAACTCCTCTAATTGTCTCATCAACCTTCATTCTCAAGAGGATTCAAGCGATAGGCTGGAATATCTGGTAGAATAGATCAAGGTACTGTTGTGGATGCCTTTGTGGGCCAGCACTATCGCAAACATAGGCATAAGACCAAAAATATTAGAGATATTTGATTTGCAGCAGAATTCTTGGGATTCAGATTCTTTTATTTATTTCAGTTGCTATCTTTATCCACAAATTAAGGGATTGGTTTCTGTAACTAATTTCCTTAAGTATCAGTAATTTCTTGTATTAGGATTGCTTTCTTTCCTATATAGTAGGAACTTATTTTGGAATTTTGTTATGTCATGTAAGCCTATATAACAGGCTGAAAATTATGAAATAAGACAAGCAAAATTATCTCATTTATTTTGTGAGATTGGGACTCTCTCTTTCTAACAAGTCTTGAGGTCTAGGGCTCCCTCTGACGAGTCCTTTTTCTGTCATCATAGGTTCATCAAGAGGAAAGAATCGTAACAAGGGCAAGATCACAGGTTCTGAAGGAGACATCGTAGTTCATCGCCCCGTGACTCGATCCTTCACTCACGAACATAAGAGGTACCAAGTCAATGGTATGTTGAATATCTCATAAAGGAGGTAATTCACCTGGTAAATCATCTAGTGTAGGTATCAAAAGTCAACTAACGATTCTACCAGTTCTTTTGGTAAGGTAAAGGGTGTTTCAGGTACTATTTCTGTTACTTCCCTCGCTACCATTTCAAACATAATTCTCTTTTCCTTACTAACAGCTTCAAATTCTCTTTCCTTAAGTATATTAAGAGGCCTTTTCCTAGTATTTATGGCTATCTTGTTACTTCCTCTTTGTTTTTCTACCCTGTCTACCTTCATAGGCTTCAAAATTATCTTCTTTTCATGAAATATAAATTGATGGGTGTTAGCTTTTCCGAAGTGCTGCACATCTCAATCATAAAGCCACAGTCACCTAAGTAAAATGTTAGATACTTTCATAGGAATGACATTGCACCAAACAAAGTCTTTATATGTTCCTAATTTGAAAGACATCAAGCACCTTCAAGCAACTAGTATAGTACTATCATCTAAACAAGCAACTTTGTAAGGATTTGGATGTTTCTCCGTGAGTAAATTCAATCGCTTTACCATATTCTCCGATACCACATTCATACTACTTCCTCCATCAATGATAAGCTTGCATAGAAGTATGGAGCCGTTCTTCTTGTTCTTTTGCTCTAGGGTTCATATAAGTATACGTCTCACTGTATTAAGATTTGTAGGACAAGCTAGTTCTTCAATAGAGTCTCCTTCCAACTCCTCACCAACTTCATGGTCACACACATACTCTTCAGATTCTTCCTCTTCTTCTTCTACCATCATATGCAAACCTTTATTAGGACATTGACAAGCAAAGTGGCCCCTCCAATTGCATCTAAAGCACTTCTTATTACTGCTGCCTCCTTTCGTCCCAATCTCAGCTATGACTTAGCCATTAAGTTCAGCTCTTTGAGAAGTTTTGTAGCTGTTTCATGTTCAAGTTTTGCACCATCCTAATTATCTTCATGCCGAACTCCCCGCCTTGACTTTGAAACTTTTTAGTTACTTGTTGTACTAAGTATTGTTCCGCTCTTAAAACTAAGCGATATGCTTCTTTAAGGCTGTAAATCCTTTAAATTATCAGTTCCTTGTGAATTTTTGCCCTTAATCCATTTTTGTAGTGAGATATAAGTTGTCTTTCCGATTCCATCCCTTTACTATAGAAAGTTCATCAAATATTTTGTGTACTCAATTACGGACATAATATCTAGTCTAAGAGTTGTGAGTTGATCTTTCTAAGAATGAAATTGCAAGTATTTTTCTGATAACGTCAGCTTCATCTCTTCCCAATCAACAATTGGTGGTTGGTTTGTTTTTCAAAGTCTATCCTCTACCAATCTCCATCAGATTTTAGCGTGTCCAACTAACTTCATCTTTGCGAATCAAACTTTTCGATCTTCTGACATTTGGTACCAGTCAAAGAAATCTTTCATGACTGTTGTCCAGTATAACAATAGGTGTGAATTTATCTTTCCTACAACATCAGGGCCTTCAACACAAACTGTCTTAGTAATGTCATCAAGTTCATTGTGCGTTTCAACTCTATCATGGCCTCTAAAGGCTCGTATGCACCTCTCCATGTGTTGGTTGGTTTCTTTGTCTTGGATCTCTCAGTAGACGTTGATTTCTTAACCCCATTCGCTATTTATTAGTTTCAATCTCTTTCTCTTGGATTTCACTTTCTCCACTCTCACCATCAAGTGTAGTTTGTTGTCTAATACTGTTTTCTGCTCTAGTTCTTAGAGCACCTTGTCATCAAGGGTCATTAAGGTCAAATCTTTCTATAACTCTTAGAAGTATCTCATCTCGCTCAAGGTCGCTAAATATTCCTCTATATGTCTCTCCGCTACATGTCACCATCGTAAACCAAAACTTTGACACCAAATTGATGTAGGAAAAATAGAAAAATTGTTAACTAGTAACTAAAACTTACAAAATTAGGAAATATGAATAATATTAGAATGCCAAAATATCAAGTTTCATGGTTGAATTTTGGTCACAAATGCTGAAATTTCAAATTTTTGTCTAGCTGAAATTTTAAAATTTGATTGCTGAAAATTTAGGCTTAGAATTTCAAGGTTTAATATCCTAGAAGTTGTTTTAGTTGCTGGAATCTTGTGGTGAACACAAAAAATGAAAGGTAAGAAACTAGAAATCACTCCTAGGGTCTAAAAATCACTCTTAGAAAAAAGCACCACTCCTTCCAGTTGAAAATTCAAGTTTGTAGGAAAATTCCTTACTGTTTATTAGTGATGGAGAGCTGAATAAACCTATATATAGAATTTTTAGAACTTTTATTCTAGTAACAAAGAGTTTCTAACAAATTTAAATCATATTCTAATAAAAATTCTATAAGTCCCAAACAATTAGGATAACATATGTAAAATAGAATAACATATTTAACTTACTACTAATTCTTGTCTAATAAGGAATCCTAATATAATCTAAATTTCAAACCTTATCTTTTATTGTCAACTCAATTCTCAATCTTCATCCCACCTAATTAAGACTTGCGGTTGACTACTTTTCCTCTTTCATTTCTTCTATGTACTTTAAGTTTTTTTGCATCAATATGAATAACCAACTTTTGACTCTCTCTCTCTCTCTTAGCTTCTTCTTCTACTTAGTTGTTGTATGGTAATAAAATAATGGTAACGGTTTATTGTGTAATATAAGACAACAAGGTAGTTAGGGATTAAACGAAAAGTAGGACTTCATTATAATTTCACCAACCATTCATGTAAACAAGACAAAAATTTGAGATAGACAAGGAGCCAAAAATTGAGAAAAAAATGGATATGGAAATACTTATATGTTATGAAACAATAAGTAGCCAAACAAAGCACACAAGGGAAAAAATTGAGACGACTATTACTCTGAAAAATCCATTCACTTTTTAGAAGCCAAAATAACAAAATAGAACAAGGGAAAGGAGTGTACCGAATCTCAGATTCCTTCCTTTCACGTGAGCTTATCTAAAGGTGTATAGAATGAGGAAGCATTAGATCACAAAACCCAGAAAGGGTAAGTATGGATTATATTGATTTTCTTATTTTACCTCACTTCCGTTGAGTATTTCAACTTTTTCTAACCGAGCAATCAAAACAAATCTTGGTAGACCACTGCTTCCAGGATCTGATACTGGATTTTCAGACAGCCTGATGTCCTTAGAGTAGAAAACAACAAAATAGAATCAACATGCATAGACAAAGAGATAGGGGGAGAGAGAGTAATCTAGAGTTGGCTAGCAAAAAATGGTATATCTAAATGATTCTATCTTTTTGATCATATCCATGCCTAGTTATTATGAAACAAGTCATAATACGAAGTAACAACAACCCAACATAATAAAACCTAGAGAAGTACAAAATTCACAATTGCTTTGATTGTCATAAACTAAGGCTAAAGTGTGCAATAAGGTTTATTGTCATAATTTTTGCTAATGTGCAACAGATTGTATAGCAATAGAAGTTAAATGTTGATAAAAATCAACAAACCAAAAAATAATAATAATTTTATTCTACAATCAAACAAAAAAAGATTAGATGTGAAACCATTGTAGTTCTATAGAAATATAGATGTTGCATTATACACCAAACTGATCCTTGTTTTCTCCAATTCTAAAGGAAACTTCAGTCAATTACTTTGAGAGAAATTGCAGATATAATAAAATTGATTTGTCAAGGAATTAATATAGTTTTTCAGTAACGTAAACATACATCTAACTAGCAATTGTGACCATAAACTAACCTACACTGCAAACTATATTAAACTTGCTACAAGTTTTACCATATTATTTATATTAGATGAGTTTTAATATAATTAGGTTATGGATTCTATAAGAAGCATCATATATTGGAATACTATTATTTTGGAATATTTGCGATAGTTTATATTGCTTACTATTGTTACATACAAGAGTTAAACCCTAGTTAATAACAAATTATGTTGTCTATTTGTCTCTTCAACAAGGTATCAAAGCCAAAGAAATCATTAAAAAATATTAAAGAGAAGGTCAGCTGCAAGGTGTCAACTATATCAATGCGGTTGTGTTTCACACTACTCTTCATGAACTGGTGAACAGTAACACATTAGTATTAGTTCACCTTTAAAGATTTTCATTTTAAATAGAAGATTTTGTTTTACTTCGTCTTTAAATATTTTTTCTTGAAATTAGAGTATGATAGGACTTACAAATCAACTTTACTTGTAGATGTTGGAAAACTGAACTACAACTTCGTATTTGGTGGAACTCTTTCTCAAAATCGACTTTGTTTAGGCAAGTGTCTAGCCATAACTCCTCCAAGGGTGAAAATTCGTGTGATAGTTTGAGTAGGTTTTTGGACCTAACCCTTCCAAGGGTATGGAGTGTATGATAAAGGTCTGGAAGGATGAAGAGTGGCATGGTGAAGCTTCATAGGGGCGAAGAATCAATATAATAAAGGTTTCAGCTCTATATAGATTGAAAAGAACTATATAAGTTCAAAGGCAAAGACTACTTGAAACAAGTTGAATTATTTATGCTCTAACTTGATGAGGAATTTTAGAAATTTAAAGCAAGTTATGGATTCTATATAAAGAGAACTTTATATTGGAATAGTGTTATTTTGAAATATTATGGTTAACTTGACACTAATACTATAAATAGTAAAGTCAAAACCTAGTAACAAGAAGTCATTATATTGTTCATTTCCTCTTTTGCATTATCAAAAACAGTTCTTACTAAGTCATACATAAAGAATTCAGATAAAGTCATCTTAGGAAAATATGATAAGAGCTTGATGTAGGACAAAAGGATTAGGGCGACCAATTTCAACATGAAAATATAAATAGAACAAATTACAACAAAACCTCTTTGAATAAAAGACATAGAATACAGATCTTCTATCTTTGTCCAATAAAGCCCTTAGTTATACAAGTCTAGGTAAAGATACT
>JAOQMS010000003.1:20362535-20385414 GCA_027563885.1 Erythroxylum longipes
TCTAAAGAAGAAAACCCTACTTGTCAACTATTAAAGTACTTACTAGGAAAAGTATCATCAGCGGTGAAAAATTAGGAAAGCTTAAACAAGTTGAAATTCCAAAATGCTCCTATATCAATCTCCTTGGGTTCACAAAGAACTTTGACATACTCCTCACAAATGTGAGGATCAACTCATTTCAGCTCTTTTGAGCTCACCTTCAGAAATCCAAGTGCTTTTATTTGCTTTTTGAAAAGCAACCTCTTCAAAAGGCTACAAGTCTTGATTGAACAACTTTGATATTTTAATTGTAAATTTAATATTAAAGACTTAATTGAATGTAGTTCAAGTTACAGCTCAATTAAGTAAGTGTTTGAGTTGATTTTCTGTGAAAACTTACAAGGTTCAAATTTCCTTGATTTGAGCAAGAGCAATAAGTCTCTATTGGAACTTAGAACATCAATTGCATCTTGGATCTCCTTGGATTGGCAATTTATTATGGAACACTTTGTTTTCATGAGCCCTTGGAAAGAAAATGGTTGCTCATATTGTTTATAAATAGAAGAAAGCCTTTTACACTCTCAAACAATCACCATGGACATGGTCTGGAAGATATACAAGAGTTATGATGACTATAAGGTATAAGCAAAGCCAAGGGGATCACACATTGTTCATTAAACACTCATTTACAAAGGCAGTGACCATTCTCTTGGTGTATATTGATGACATAATTGTGACAAGAAATGATGATAAAGAGAAAGAGACCTTGACTCAGCATTTGTCTAAAGAATTTGAGATCAAGGTATTAGAGAGTTTGAAATATTTTCTTAAGCCTGTGGTTGCTCACTCCAAATAGGGAATTTCTACCTCTTAACAAAAATACATCACAAATCTTCCCAAAGAAACTGGTAAAACAGCATGCAAAACAGCAACTCCAATAGATTCAAATATTAAACTCAAAATAATAAAGGAAGATGTTATAGTGGACAAAGGAGCATATCAATGCCTAGTAGGAAAACTCATTTTTTTGTCTTGCATATGACCAAATGTAGCATATGCAGTTAGTGTGACTAGCCAATTCATGCATAGTCTGACTGAAGTCCATTTGCGAGCAGCTCACCAACTGTTATAGTACCTCAAAGGAACACTAGGAAAAAGTATTATGTTCAAAAGGAACGGAGACTTAGCACTTGAGATATACACAGACGCAATTATGATGGGTCAATTGTTGATCTCGGTGGAAACCTTATGACATGGAGAAGTAAAAAACAGAATGTGGTAGCACAATCTAATGTGGAGGCTAAATTTTAGGCAATGGCTCAAGGTTTTTGTGAACTACTTTGGTTGAAGATTATTTTGGAAGATTTTAAGATCAAGTGAGATGGCCTAATGAGACTCTATGGTGACAACAAATCTACCATCAGTATAGCTCACATCTTAGTACAACATGGTAAAACAAAACACATCGAAGTTACTAGACACTTTATCAAGAAGTTAGAGAGTGGGTTGATCTACAGACCTTGCGTATCTACACATGGTCAAACTTGATGTACTTACCAAAGGGTTGAGCAGTTCAATGTTTTAAATCCTTGTATCCAAGTTAGGAATGGCTAATGCCTATTCCCTAGATTGAGGAGGAGTGTGGGAAAACATGATCTGTATAATTAGGAAAATCTGGTACATATTACCTTTTCTATAGAAAACATTGATCTATAGAAAACCCTTTCTAGCTATAGGAGAAAGAGACCCATTTGCTGCACGGATTTTTTCATGACCAGAACAGGGATTGTAAGTATGAACATAGAAGATGACATTTGATTGATAAGAAACATGCAGTAAGTACAGCATCTCCCCATAAACTTTTGGGTACATTCATGTGGATTAACAAAGTACGAGTTGTTTCAACAATATGTTGGATTTTTCACTCGGCTACCTCATTTTGTTGAGTAATGTGTGCACAGGAAGATCGATGTTGTGTATACCTTCTTGTTTCAAGTAGCTGGAGGATGAACTAGAGAAATATTCTTTAGCATTATCACTACGAAGAATATTAATTCGGGTATTAAACTGATTTTAAATTTCAACATAGAAAGAACAAAATATAGAGAATAGTTCTGAACGTTCTCGCATTAGATATAACCAAGTTATTCAAGAGAAATCATCAACAAAAATTACAAAATACTGAAATCTCAACTTGGAGTTTAACACGACTTGGACTCCAAGTATCTATATGGATTAACATGAAGGGTTTTTCGACTCTTTTATTGACTCAAGGAAAAAAAGAAGTACGATGATGTTTTCCTAACACTTTAAGAAAGGTTTTAACCACTTGAGACCATTGAAGATAATTTCGGTCATTAAGCTTATAAAGCTTATAATGTCTTAGCCCCATTATTGGTACTAATAATAGTAGATTGATTCTCAAATGAATATGACATGATGAGATAGCCAAAACAGAATTAAGAGAAGAAGAATTGTAAGAAGTTCGGCAACTAGCACCAAAGATTTAGGGGAAGGTTTTTGGATTTGAAAGTGTTGCAGAGAGGCTCTGATACTATGAACAGAAACTGAAATTCTTCTCTTATTTCTCAATATACTGAATATATTAATATATACAGAGTCATTTGCCCTATCTTACGAAACAAACTAATTCTTGCACATCAACCATTGACTAAGAAAATTATAATCAGCCTAAATTAGTGAAAGATTACAATCAACCTAAATTAGTAAATCAAAATCATAGCTATTAAACAACTATTACAACCATATTCAATCTTCTAGAAGATCAAATAGTCTAATTTTTAAATAAATCCTAACAAATCAATTTAACGATATTTGAACATGGGAGAAAGATCCACAAAATGTTCATTTTCATATTGGATTCACTTGCTCCATTCTATTCTACAATTTGGACTCAAAGCATGGCAAAACATTGTCTACATAGTGCATATCAAATGCAAAACCCATAAGGTGTGATGGTGAGTAATTATCGTAATTAATGTTGATATACCCCATCCTAAATCTATCATCACAAAAATATCTAATGGGATTTGGGACAGGATGATTGAATATGTAACCTGATGATGGGTGAACTGGTTTTCTAACAATCAAAATTTTCATTCATTAGCCATTAACCCCTTCCTAAACCCATCAACCAAGCAACTCCTAATTTTTGACATGGGAAGTTGAGAGGAGCTGGTCATCCATCAAGACTCACTTATGGCGTGTAAATTGCTTTATTTCACTCGTAAGTTCAAAAAATTCAACCCCAAGATTTCCTATAATCATCACTTCTTCGACACCATTAGTATGCATTTCAATAAAATCTTTATTGCTTTTGGCTTCAAAATTTTCAGTATGTAAATATCCACTGTTTTTCTTGATTTGCTCATTGTAGGATCTCAAGTAGTCAATTGTCTTGCTTTTTTCTTGAGAGAATACAAGGTGTACATCTTTTACTTTCCATGTTGATTGTTATGATCATCGAACCAAAGACTGTGTGTGGGTAGTAATATCTTCTAATTCTTTTATCTCCTTACATAGTCATAACAAAATTTGTTTTGTCTCTCAAATTCGAACAAATACACCTTTTGTTGCTGGCAAACAAGAGAAACATAGCTCTTTTCTCGATAAGTAAAATACCCAACTTATGTATTGCTGCCTACATTTGGTTCTTGAAAAACCAGCAATGTTTTGTTTCCTACTAGGCAGTATCCTCATCTTTTTCACTCCTTTTTTTGTTTGCTTCACCATTGCTGATTTGGTACTTGAGTTAGTCCTTTATTTTATTTTTCTATTTGTTTGATTAGCACAGTCAACTTTTGAATTTCCTTGCCAATTGCTACCATAAAAGGGCTTCCTAACATAATTTTGTGAGCGTGATTTTCAGCCAGCAAAAATTGCTTTCCTAACTTCATCTTATGTGTTCCCAGGTCCTAATTTTAGGCTTGTCTTGTCGTGCATGCTGGCTTTAACTCTCTTCCACTTGTAACTGGAATAATTAAGTTTCATAGCAGAATCACTTTGAATAAAAAGCTCATAATAAAAGGCTATTGTCTTTCTCCATCAAAACCCTTATTTATCCAAGCCTTGGCAAAATCCCTAATAATAATAAAAAAATAAGTTCAAGGCCTCTAAAGAGAAAACCCTAGCCATCAACTATTATAATGCTTATTAGGAAAAGTAACATAACTACGCCACACATGGAAAACTTAAAACAAATTGAAATTCAAGAATGTAGCTGCACGAAGCTCTACAATCCGACTAGATACACTGAAGCAACTTGAAATATCTACTAAAGCCTTGCATCAATCAAGCATCAATGCTAATGCGTATGGGGGCAAGGAAAGAAAGAAGAAATAGTTTTGTTTCTCCTGCTAAGAGCTAAATGAATTTCCAAAATAGCTACATGATAGTTGTTGGTTATTATATACAATTAGTAATTAAGGGTAATAGTGTATTTTTCGTATTTTAGGTCAAGTGTATAGGTTATTTGTATATAACTCCTTGTATTCTTACGTTTAATGTAAGTGATTGATAATGGAGATTATCGATTCCTCAAAATCTACATGGTATCAGAGCCACTGCTGAATTGAAGGTCGAGTTTGCTCCTTTTGGCAGTAGGTCTCCTCCGAAAAATAGTGTGATACGCTGGTTTTTTTTGGCAAGTGTGAAGAGGTCACATTTGTTCCTCTTCCTTTGACACAGCCCTCACCAGAGCACGGCTTAGGGCAAGTTCAGCTGGTATAAAAAATTTCGGCACCGTTCAACCTCACGCGTGAGCACACACGCCGCCTTTCAATTCGGGATCTTCTTTCACTCATCAGCCGGTGTAATGCATACCGCCACTTCCCGTCGCAGAGTTTGCTCCAGTCTATTCACTGGCCTCCGACCAGCCTACTCCAGTCACTTCTGACATCCTTGTTTTTGTCCTGTTGTGAACATGTTCGGCTAACTGTTTTTGTGGGATGTGTCTTTGCTATTTTTTCCTTCAAACTCATCCTACCATTATGTCAGATACTAAGCAGAGAAGCATTATTCTATTAATGATAGTCCCTACTCTCATATTAGTCCTATTAAATTAGATGACAGCAGTACTTATTTAACCTAGTCTAGATCATGTTTGTTGTCTATCAAGGCTAGAAGACTACAAGGTTATATTGATGGAAATAAGAAACCACCATTTGTTATTGACCCTACTTTTAGTCAATGGGACTCTGATAACTCATTGGTTATGTCTTGGCGTCTTAATTCTATGCACCCTAAGATCTCCCGACAGTATTTACTGCTTGGTACTGCAGAGAAGATATGGAAAGCTGCAAAAAATAATTATTCTCGAATAGGAAATGATGCTTGGATTTTTGAACTTCGGAACAAAATTTATGGAACAAAACAAGGTGAGCTTACTGTTTCCGATTATGTTTCTGAGCTGGGTAGCTTATGGCAGGAACTGGATTATTATCAAGATTTTCAAGTCAACTGTGTTGATGATGCGATACTGATTCAAAACATGATGAAAAGGAGCAGTTCTATGATTTTTTGGCTGGTTTGAACCCAGAATTTGACCAATTGAGAGTTCAAGTTATTGGCAGATTCCCTTTTCGCACATTCTTTCATTCAGCAGGAAGAGACCAAAAGAAGTGCCACGCTTTACATTGAACCAGTTGAGAAGTCAGGCTTAATCCTCATGAGCAGCCGAAGGATGTTACTTTTAATAAAGATCACTTGCATTGTGATTACTGTGGAAAGGCAAGGCATACAAAAGAGACTTGCTGGAAGTTGAATGGAAGACCTGCTAAGGGGCCAAGGGGGAAAACGAGCCAGCCTCACAAGGGCTCAAGCAAACTTGCTAGAAACTGTAGAATCATCTAAGGAGTCTACTTCAGTTGACAGTCTCTCTTCTAATGAAATTTAGCATTTTAGGCGTCTCTTGTCACAACTCAACTCTTCCTCTAGTGCTACCTCCAATTTTATCGAGTCAGCTAACACTTTTGGTCAATTTGACTCACGGATTATTGACCCTGGTGCGAATAGACATATGACAGGCATTTCTAAAGGCTTTCTTAACTACTCTCCTTGTCTAAAAAAAGATAGTGTCTGGGTGGCTGATGGGTCTTCAACTCCTATTTCTAGGACAGGTTCTGTCTGTACTCCTAATATTAAGTTATCTTATGTTCTTCATGTTCCGCAATTCCCTATCAATCTTTTATCTGTCAGTGCTATCATTAAGGCTCTAAACTGTAAAGTTGAATTTTTCCCTGATTATTGTATCTTTCAGGATCTTCAAATAGGGAAGAGGATTGGCAGTGGTAGAGAGCATGATGGCTTATACAAGATGGAAGATAGTCGAGGCTTGGCCTTTTTTGGGGAATATCAGGATGTTAACCAAGAAATAATATAATGGCATAGGCAATTAGGGCATCCGTCATTTTTTGATTTAGTAAAACTATATCCCCGTTTATTTCTAGAACTCGATTTAATTATTTATCTTGTGATGCTTGTGAGTATGCTAAGCATACTAAAAACTCTTACCATTCAAGTGATAATAAAGCCATTGTTCCTTTTATGCTTATTAATTATGATGTTTGGGGGCCTATACAGACTACTTCTTTGTCTGGAAATCGATGGTTTGTTAATTTCATTGATTATTGCACTAGAATGACTTGGGTGTATTTAATTAAATCAAAAAGTGATGTTCTCTCTTGCTTTCAATCTTGTCACAACATGATTCACACTCAATTTGATGCTAAGATAAAGGTCTTATGAACTGATAATGGAACGGAGTATATGATAGTAGGTTTGGTACTTATTTGGAGTCTCATGGGAATGTTCATAAAACTAGTTTTCCTTGTGCTCAAAATGGGGTAGCTGAAAGGAAAAACAGACATTTGTTGGAAGTTGCTAGATCCCTTATGTTTACTATGAATGTTCCAAAGTCATACTGGGGGGATGCTATCTAGTGGCAGCCTATCTTATTAATTGAATTCCTCTCAAAACTCTCCAATTCAGGACTCCTTTAGAAGTCTTATCAGGGAAACATGGCTACACTGTTCCACCAAAGGTTTTTGGGTGTGTATGCTTTGTCCATACTAGGAATGTTGGGAAACTAGACCCGAGGGCCCTGACATGTGTGTTCATTGGGTATTCTCCAACCCAAAAGGAAAATAAGTGTTATCACCCCCCATCTAGGAAGTTTTATGTTTGTATGGACGTTATCTTTCAGGAATTTGATCCTTACTTTGGCACTACACAGTCACCTCTTCAGGAGGAGAGCAATGAAGAAGTGGTGCCTTTGTACATCATGATTTTGTTCAAGGGGAGAATGAGAAGGCTGATGTTCAGGGGGAGACTAATGTTCAGGGGGAGAATGTTGTTGGACGTTTAGATAGACCTAATTTGTTGAGATACTCCAGGAAGAATAGATCTGAAGAAGCCATCATGCTTCTTACCCTGCAAGAATACTCAGGTGAGTTACTTTCTGATTCTGAATTAAATTTACCCATTGCTAAGAGAAAAGGGGTCAGGTCATATACAAGCATTTCATTTCTAACTTTGTCTCTTATGATTCTTTGTCTTCCTCCTACAGAGCCTTTGCATTGTCTCTTTCCTTTATGTCTATTCCACAAGATTAGAGGGAAGCTATCACAGATCCAAAGTGGAAAGAAGCTATGGTAGAAGAAATGAAAGCTCTCACTAAGAATGAAACCTAGGAACTAGTTACTTCTTTAGGCAAGAAGCTAGTTGGCTGCAAATGGGTGTTCACAATAAAACTCAAAGCTGATGGTTCGGTTGAAAGATTCAAAGTCATATTAGAGGCAAAAGGATTCACTCAGACTTATGAAGTTGATTATAAGGAGACATTTGCACCTGTTTCTAAAATGAACATAATCAAAATCTTCCTATCATGTGTAGCTAACTTGGATTGGGATTTGCAGCAATCTGATGTGAGAAACGCATTCCTACATGGAGACTTGGAAGAAGAAATTTATATGGAGATTCCTCCTAGTTTTGATAATGAGAGAAATCAAGGAAAGGTGTGCAGATTGAAGAAAGCCTTATATGAGTTAAAATAATCTCCCAGAGCTTGGTTTGACAGATTCAACAAAGCCATGAACTCTTTTGGGTATCACCAGAGCAATGCTGATCATACCTTCTTTATGAGACACTACAAGGGTAAGATCACTCTTCTTGTTGTTTGTGTCGATGATATAGTGATGAAAGGAGATGATAAAGAAGAAATGGCTCAGCTGTAAAAGCTCAAGGCTCAAGAGATTGAGACCCAGGACCTCAGAAAGTTACAATACTTCTTGGGAATTGAAGTTGCAAGATCAACAAAAGGAATCTTCATTTCTCAGAGGAAATACATTCTGGATGTTTTGGATGAAACTCGTATGCTGGGATGTAAACCAGTAGAATCACCCATTAAAGGCAATCATAAGCTGCAAGCAGGAACTAGAGAATTAGTTGATAAAGGCAGATATCAGAGATTGGTTGGTAGGCTTATCTATCTTTCCAACACCAAACCAGACATTGCTTATGCAGTTAGCTTGGTGAGCCAATTTATGCATGATCCTAGAGAATCTCACCAGCAAGCTATCTTTCGCATTTTGTGATATTTAAAGTCAACCCTCAGAAAAGGTCTTCTTTTCTCAAAACATGGTCATCTTCGAATTGACACCTTTACAGATGCGGATTGGGCTGGATCTTTAGATGATAGAAGATCCGCCTCTAGTTATTGCACACTTGTAGGAGGTAATTTGGTCACTTGGAGAAGCAAGAAATAGAATGTGGTTGCAAGATCAAGCGCAGAAGCAAAATACAGAGCTATGGCTCAAGGTGTCTGTGAACTTTTATGGCTGCAAAAGTTGCTAGCAGAGTTGAAGTTGGCTGGAGAAGACAGGCTATCATTGTATTGTGATAACAAAGTTGCAATCAGTATTGCTCATAATCCTGTTCAACATGACCGAACGAAGCACATTGAAATTGATTGACATTTTATCAAAGAAAAGTTAACTGATTGTGTCTTGAGCTTGTTCCATGTAACGTCGAAAAAACAGCTAGCTGATGTTTTCACAAAAGGACTCAATAGTCAAACCTTTCTTAGGGTTTGCAACTTGGACATGTGTAATATTTTTGCACAACTTGAGGGAGAGTATTGGTTATTATGTATAATTAGTAATCAAGGGTAATAGTATATTTTTCCTATATTAGGTTAAGTGTATAGGTTATCTGTATATAACCCCTTGTATTCTTACGTTTTAACGTAAGTGATTGATAATAGAGATTATCGATTCCTCAAAATCTACAATAGCAAACAAAAAGGAAGCTGTAGGAAAGATCTATTGCTGATACTTAGAAATCATAGCAGATTCTTAGGGACTGACGACTTGTAATTTATGCATAAATTATAGGCTTAGTCAACTCCATAAAATAGGAAAATTAGCTGTATGATTTCTCCCATTTCAATATACAGAATATTATTTTTCTCCATATGGTATCAGAGCAGGAACTTAATTCCTAATACTCCCCCTTCACGAAAAAATTCTTCCAAGACTTATTCTGTGGAAAGATTGAAACCCTAGCCCCTCATTGTCAAAAGTTACTTTAGAACCAGCCCCTATTTCCTCTAAGGTTGCTGAAAAATCATAGCTTCACCTCTGATTCACATTATGTCCAGATAACCACCATACGTCTCAACTGAGACAATTTCCTGCACTACTCCAAATCAGTGTGGATGTATATTCGAGGGAGAGGAAAGATTGGGTATTTGATTAGTGATAATAAGGCGCTAGGTGTGAAGGACCCATCCTTCGCTACTTGGGATGTAGAAAATTCCATGGTTATGGCATGGCTTGTTAATTCCATGGATGAAGACATTGCTTCAAATTATATGTGTTATTCAACTGCCAAAGAACTCTGGGATAATATTCACCGAATGTATTCAGACCTTGGTAATCAATCTCAGGTGTATGAATTGAAACTAAAACTCGGGGAAATTAGACAAGGGGGAGACAATGACACCAAATACTTCAATATCCTAAAAAGATTAAACCAGGATCTAGATGTTTTCAACGACTATGAATGGAAATCTTCGGATGATTACAACCACCACTAGAAAATGGTAGAAAATGATCGCATATACAAATTTCTTGTTGGGCTGAATATAGAATTTGACGAAGTAAGGGGAAGGATAATTGGTCTTGGGCCTTGTTAGGATTTTAGCATGTGATTTTAGTGGGCTTTATCTCAAGTTGTGATATCTCCTATAATTACTCTCCTGTAATTAATCTTACGTATATATATATGACACCACCATCACTAATGAGTTATGGCTTCTAAATCATTCATTATCCCTATTACTTTTCTATACTGTAACATGGTATCAAGAGCCAAATATTTGCATTTTATTTCTTTAAAAAAATCAAAAACTAAATTTCCTTTTCTTCTCTCTCCTGCTATGAGACCCCTTGCAACCGCAACCCCCCTTTTCTGCATCGTTCCCCACCGCCGTCCCTTCCAGTCGTTCTTCCAACGAAGCTCCTCTCGTTCGAGGATGCCTCTTTCTACTAGATGACCATTTGCTACGCGAGTTGAACGTGGTTGCGCCAAATCTAGGCCACCGCAACCTCACTGTTGTTTCGTTGTGGCTCGCCGGGGTTGTGATGACTCATCTTCCCTCCATCGGCACTGGACAGACCAGTTAATGGTCGATTTCCCTCTCTCTTTGTGTTGTTTGGCTGGTTTCTCTCTCTCTTCACAGTGCTTGCTGCCTTTCTGGTGAGTTTCCGGTGACCTCGCGCAAGCAACTGCGTGGACGGAGGTCGACGCCGGCGAGGTCGCTTGGCACGCATCTGGTGACTGCTGGGTTGCTGCTTTGGTGTGACTACCTTCGTTCTTGGTGATTCTACTGTTGCTCTTTTGTGTTTTTTGGTGTGTATTCTGATGGTAGATTCAGAGGGTGAGACTGTGGGCAACAGTTTCAGGCAATCTAAGGATACTGTGTCTGTGGATCGCAAGATTGAAATCGTTACCACCTCCAAGATCACTGATCGGATACTAACGGGTAGGGAAAATTATCTTCCCTAGCGACATACTATTGAGCGGTATCTGAAAAGTATTAACAAGCTCTCTCATCTTTCTGCTACACCTCCAGATGCGTTGGACTTAGAGGCTAACGAACAGTGGTTTTTTGATGATTATAATTTGTACAATCAAATTGAGAAAATAATTTTTGATTATGTTTCTGTTGCCACCAATCATTTGGATACTGTTCATGAATTGATGAGTTATATTGAATTCATGTATGGAAGCAAACAAGACATGAGTCATGTTTATACGTTAATGCAAAATGTGTCTGCACAGAAAGGTCGTTCTGTCTTTGACTACTACAAGGAGGTGAAACGTGTATTTGAGGAGAAGCGCACAATGTTTCCCATTACAAGTGATGTGAAACAGATGCAGGAGCAAGAGGAGGCTCAGGTTGTCCAATGTTACTTGGCTAGATTGGACCCACAGTATAAGGTCATTCGTACTCAGCTTCTTTTGGGAAATGACCTCCCTACTTCGTTGAGTGACATGTATGCTTGACTTCTTCGTGTCAACAAAGATGGTGTTAATGATGGCACACGCATTTCTGAATCCTCTACTTTGGTTAGCAATGTCTCAGGAGCTCGAGAAGGAAGAGGTGGTAGAGGAGGTACACAAGGAGGCCGGGGTGGCCGAGGCTCTAGTGGATCTGGTCGTGGAAATAATGGTCCCCCAACTTGTTATGGTTGTGGAGAGATTAGGCATATTCAACGTTATTGCCCCAAAGGTACTGGCACTTCAGGTCCTCGTTCTACTCATGTTGCAACTCAAGATGGCTTGCGCCCTACCTCTTCTATTGCTCGAACCACTGAACCTCAGGTTACTTTATCTGCGGATGAATATGCTCACCTCACACAGCTACTTCAGTCTCAGTCCCCTCCTACTGCTACACTAGTCCAAACAAGTAATCCTACAGCTTGCCTTTCCACCACTTCTCGCAACTGGATCATTGATTTAGGGGCAACCGATCATATGACTGGCGATACGGGTATTCTTTCCTCCTTCACTCCTTCCACCTCCTCACCTAGTGTGATGTTACCTGATAGATCTAGCACTTGTGTTAGTGGCAGTGGTACTATCCTCCCTACTAACATCCTTAAATTATCCTGTCCTATATTTACGGTGGTTTCCATTTAATTTATTATATGTTAGTAAACTTATCCATTCTCATAATTGTTCCATTCGCTTCTACCCTACTCATTGTTACTTTCAGGATCTTGGGACGAAGAAGATTATTGGTAGAGGCTGTCAATCTAGCGGCTTATATATCTTGGAGCCATCACAATCGATACCACATTCCATTGCTTGCACCAGCACTCGTGACCCTTCCATTCTACAACTTCACTCTCGTTTTGGTCATCCCTCTCTATCAACCTTGAAGAAGCTATGTTTGTCCTTACATTATGTATCTAGTCTAGAGTGTGAGTCGTGTCAATTTGCCAAACATCATAAGGTGTCTTATTTACCTAAGGTTAATAAGAGAGTTGCGTCCCCATTAGAACTAGTTCACTCTGATGTTTGGGGTCCTTGTTCTATTTCTTCTAAACTAGATTTCAGATACTGTTACTTTTGTTAGTGATTGTTCTCGTGTACTTGGCTTTATTTTAAGAAAAATCGTTCTGAATTGTTCTCTATATTCTCTGACTTTTGTACTAAGGTTAAGACACAAATTGGGTTTCCTATTCAAATCTTACGTAGTGATAATGCTAAAGAATATTTTTCTGCTCCTTTTTCTTCCTTTCTTGTGCAACAAGGTATTGTCCATCAGTCTTCATGTATTGATACCCCTCAATAAAATGGGGTAGCTAAGCGTAAAAATCGTCATCTGCTTGAGATTGCTCGTGCCTTGTTATTCCACATGCGCGTTCCAAAAATTTTTTGGTCTGAAGCTATGGCAACTGCCTGTTATTTGATTAATCGACTGCCCTCTTCAATCTTGGCTGGTAAAATTCCTCATTCTATCTTGTTTCCCTCTCAAATCTTATTTCCTTTACCCCCCTAGTATTTGTGGCTGCACCTGTTTTGTTCAAGATGTACATCCTAATCGGACTAAACTTGACCCACGCTCCCTTAAGTGTATTTTTCTTGGGTATTCTCGGTCTTAAAAAGGATATAGGTGTTTCTTTCTTCATTTGGGTAAGTTCTTCGTTTCTGTTGATGTTACCTTCTTTGAATCTACTTCTTTTCAGTTTTCTTCAGGTTCTTCGCCGCCTACTGAGTCCACATTGGAGCCTGACTTCCTAGTTTATGTTGACACTTTTGTCTCAGTTGTTCTACCAGCTCCTCTTCCTCCTTCTCCTCCTCCTCCTCGTCCCCCCATCACACAAATCTATACACAACGCAAACAGCACCAGCCTGTGGTACCCACTCCTACAGCCGACTCGTTACCTCTGCCTGCTGCTTCGTCCCGGATCCGCTTTCTGATCCCAATCGTAGCTTGCCCATTGCCCATCATAAAGGTAAACATACTTGTACTTATCCTATTTCTTCCTTCCTTTCCTATAATGCCTTATCATCCTCTTCTAGATCCTTTATTGCCTCTCTGGATTCTGTGTCAGTACCTAGATCAATGTCTGAGGTTTTGGCACATTTTGGCTAGCGAGCAACCATGGAAGAAGAAATGCATGCCCTTAAGCACAATTGTACGTGGGACCTTGCTACTTTACCTACTGGTAAACATGCTATTGGTTCAAAATGGGTCTTTGTTGTCAAAATGAATCCTGATGGTTCTGTTGCTTGTTTGAAGCTCGGTTAGTGGCTAAAGAATATGCCCAGATTTATGGAGTAGACTACTCTGACACCTTTTCTCCGGTTGCCAAACTTACTTGTGTCCGTCTCTTCATTTCTCTTGTTGCTACTCATCATTGGCCCCTTTATCAATTGGAGTGAATAATGTTTTCCTCCACGGTGACCTACAGGAAGAGGTATATTTGGAGCAACCACCTGGGTATGTTGCTCATAGGGAGTCAAGTAAGGTTTGCAACACAAATCTTTATATGGTTTAAAGCAGTCTCCTAGAGCTTGGTTTGGTAGATTTAGCACATCAGTCACTCAATTTGGCCTGCAAAGGAGTGCATATGATCATTCTGTGTTCTACAGACAAACCGGTTCTGGTTCCATTCTCTTGGTATTATATATATTGTGATGACAGGTAATGACAGTACTGGTATTGACAATCTCAAGAAATTTCTTGGGGGCCAATTTCAAACGGAAGACTTGGGGGATCTAAAATACTTCCTCGGTATTGAAGTAAATAGAAGTAAGAGAGGCATTTTCCTATCCCAAAGGAAGTATGTGCTCGACCTATTGACAGACACTGGTTTTATTGGAAGCAAGCCGTTAGATGCTCCGATGATCCCAAACCTGAAGCTAAACAATGATGATGGAGATGTGCTAGAAAACCCGGAGATGTACAAAAAAATTCTGGGGAAGTTAAACTACCTTCCTGTGATAAGACCAAATATTGTGTTTCCAGTGAGTGTAGTCAGTCAGTTCATGTCATCACCTAGGACTACACATTGGGATGCAATTGCTCACATCCTAAAGTACCTTAAAGGAGCACCAGGACGTGGGATTGTTTAGTGAAATCACGGTCATTGTAGAGTGGAGGGGTTTTCTGATGCAGATTGGGTTGGATCTATAGTAGATAGAAGGTCTACAACTAGGTATTGTGTGTTTGTTGGTGGTAATCTTGTGTCTTGGAAGAGTACGAAGCAAAGTGTGGTTTCTCACTCTAGTGTAGAGTCTAAGTATAGAGTAATTGCTCAAGTTATGTGTGAACTCATATGGATATCTCAGTTGTTAAAGGAACTGGATGTTGGAGTCTCCCATCCTATGGAGATATGGTGTGATAATCAAGCAGCCATTGACATTGCTAATAATCTTGTGTTTCATGAGAGGACCAAGTATATAAAAGCAGATTGCCATTTTGTTCGAGAAAAACTTTAGGAAGGACTAGTCTTACTCAAATATGTTAAGACTGGAGATCAATTAGCTGATGTTTTCACTAAGGCTTTGGTGGGTAGTCGAATAACAAATATTTGTAACAAGTTGGGCACGATTGACATATATGCACCAGCTTGAGGGGGAGTGTTAGGATTTTAGCATGTGATTTTACTAGGCTTTATCTCGGGCTATGATATCTCCTATAAGTACTCTCCTATAATTAATCTTACATATATATATATATATGATACTGCCATCACTAATGAGTTATGGCTTCTAAATCATTCATTCTCGCTATCACTTTTCTATACTCTAACAGTCCTCTTCCTTCACTTGGAGAAGTATTTGCTGAAGTCCGAAGGGAGGAAAGTTGTCGCAGTGTTATGCTTGGTAAGAAGGAGTCCGAGACATCAATTGAAAATTCTGCCCTAGTTGTAGCATATGCAAATGCAAGCAGAATAGCCCACACGCGTGAAACAGCCAACAAGCATAGGGCAAAGAACAAGCCATGGGTATGGTGTGAATTCTGCAATAAACCTCGGCATACACGTAAGACTTGCTAGAGAATTCATGGCAAACCTACCAACTGGAAGAGTAACAAGTCTAGAAATAGAATTGCTCATGCAAATGAGGCTGATTCAAGTCCCTTTAGTAAGGAACAGATGGACATCTTCTTAGGCTACTAAAGACCAACTCCCTTTATGGTATTCCTATTGTTTCTCTGGCTCAAACAAGTATTAAATCTAATGCCTTTTCTTGCCATTCTACTTCCTCACCTTGGATTATTGATTCAAGTGCTTCAAACCACATGACAAACCTTTCTCATGTTTTTCTTTCGTACTCACCTTGCTCTAGTGATAAAAAGGTCAGAATTGCAGATGGAAATTTCTCATCTATTACAGGGAAAGGATCTGTAAAAATTTCCGAAAAAATCACCCTTAAATTTGTTCTTCATGTCCCTAATCTTGCTCGTAATCTCTTATCAGTGAGTCAACTATCTAAAGATTCTAATTGTCATGTTATTTTTTCCAATTCTCACTGTGAATTTTAGGACTTGAACACAGGGATGATGATGTTCTTTTTTACTTTAATGAAAACCTTCTCAAGAATACACAAGCTCAAGGCTTAAGTACTAGTATGAGTTCTCTTTCTGCTCGTGAAAAAATTATAATTTGGCATCTTAGATTAGGACATCCTAGCTTTTCATATTTGAAATACTTGTTTCCATATTTATTTAAAAACGTGGATTGTTTTTCTTTTAAATGTGAAAGTTGTCTTTTATCAAAAAAGTCATCATTCTACTTACAATCCAAAACCATATTGTGCCTCAAAACCATTTAGTTTGATTCATAGTGATGTATGGGGCCCTTTAAGAATCGCCACATATTCAGGAAAAAATGGTTTGTAACTTTTATAGATGATTACACTCGATTGTGTTGGATATATTTGATAAATGATAAATGCGAAAAAATGGCTTGTAACTTTTATAGATGATTACACTCGATTGTGTTGGATATATTTGATGAATGATAAATCTGAAGTAGAAAAAGTTTTTAAAAAAAATTTCATATGGCTGAAAACCAATTTCAAACAAAAATAAAGATAATTCATTCTGATAATGGAACATAATATTTCAATCATTTGCTGGGGAATTTTTAAAAGAAAAAGGGATTCAACATCAATCTACTTGTATTGACACTCCTCAACAAAATGGCATTGCAGAAAGAAAAAATAAACATTTACTTGAAGGTGCACGTGCTATTATGTATTCAATGAATGTACCTAAACACTTATGGGGAGGGGCAATTTTAAGAGCATCCTACTTGATAAATAGGATGCCTACTCGTGTGTTAAAATATATAACCCCTTTAGAGTGTTTTAAAAAATTTTATCTGGAATGTAGATTCTTTTCTGATTTACCGTTAAAAATTTTTGGGTGCATTGTATTTCTCTATATAACAAGCAAACTTCGATCTAAACTTGATCCTAAGGCAGAAAAATGTGTGTTTATTAGACATGCACCAAATAAAAAGGGATATAAGTGTTATAATCCTCGAACAAAAAGGTTTTTTGTAAGTATGGATGTCTCTTTTGCTGAAAGTCAACCATATAGGAAATGAAGATCAGTTTTGGAAAAACATCTATTCCATTGCATAACACGTTTTTCCCTAAACACAATAATGAACAAGAGGAAAGTACTAATCTACCAATGTCAAACATAGATGATTTACAAACAGGGGGAGAAATACTAGGATAGGAACATATCAATCCTAGTTCAAAGCTTCGTGTTTATGCCAGGAGACGTACTCATCAAAATAAAGATCAATCCACTACTCTAGTGGAAGATCAACCACTATCTTCGAGCGATGGTTCATCCAACACTTCAGGTAATTCTAATCCTCTTCCTTTGACAAATCCAACTCCTACTATTGTTGATCTTGATGTCCCTATAGCACTTAGAAAGGGAGTCCAAACCTATACCAAACATCCCATTGCTGAATATGTGTCTTACCACGGACTTTCTACTTCTCATAAGGCCTTTACCTCAAATATCACTAATTTGTTTATCCCGAGAACCACTCAGGAAGCCTTAGGTAGCTCGGATTGGAATTTAGCAATTTTAGAAGAAATGGATTCTTTGGAAAAGAAATGGGACTTGGGAGATAGTAGAACTACCAAAGGAGAAGAAAGTGGTAGGATGTAAATGGGTTTTTACAGTTAAGTGTAAAGTTGATGGCAGTGTAGAGAGGTACAAGGCACGGTTAGTGGCAAAAGGATTTACACAGACAAATGGTACTGATTACCAAGAGAACTTTGCCCCAATTGCAAAAATTAACTCAATCCGTGTCCTGCTTTCATTAGTTGCTAGCTTTGACTGGCCTTTACATCGATTAGATGTAAAAAATGCATTCCTTAATGGGGACTTGGAAGAGGAAGTTTTTACAAGTCTACCACCTGGTTTTGAAAAAATTCTTGGGGAAGGGAAAGGGCGCAAGCTGAAGAAATCATTGTATGGACTCAAACAATCTCCTAGAGCATGGTTTGAGCGATTTGGAAAAGCTGTACGGGCTCATGGATATACGCAAAGTCAAGCAGATCATACGATGTTTTATAACCATTCAAAAGAAAGAAAATTTGCTATTTTGATTGTTTATGTTGATGACATTATTTTAGCAGGTGATGACCTTGATGAACTCAAAAGACTCAAGAAGGCCCTTGCCGAAGACTTTGAGATCAAAGACTTGGGAGCTTTGAATATTTCCTAAGAATGGAGTTTGTTAGATCTAAAAAAGGCATCTTTTTCTCTCAATGGAAGTATGTATTAGATCTTCTTAAAGAGACAAGTCTACTCGAATGTAGTGCGGCTGAAACACTCATTGAACCCAATGTGAAACTGCAACACGCCAAACCAGAAGAAGTGAAGAATAGAGAACAATTTCAGAGATTAGTTGGTAGACTGATTTATTTGTCACATACTCATCCAGACATAGCCTTTGCAGTGAGTATGGTAAGCCAATCTATGCACTCTCCAGGTCCAAAACACTTTAAGGTCGTGTACAGAATCCTAAGATATTAAAGAGTGCACCGGGGAAAGGCTTACTGTTCGAAAGGCAAGGTCACCTACAAATTGAAGTATAAACAGATGCAGATTGGGCAGGAAGTACAATTGACAGAAAGTCAACATCTAGATATTGTACTTTTGTTGGAGGTAATCTTGTTACTTGGCGAAGCAAAAAGTAGAATGTGGTGGCAAGAGGTAGTGCTGAAGCCGAATTTAGATAAGTTGCTCATGGAATTTGTGAAGTGTTGTGGATTAAAAGGATCTTAGATGAATTGAAGGCCATAAGTACTTCTCCCATAAAGATTTACTGCAATAATAAAGCTGCAATCTCAATAGATCATAATCCTGGTCTCCATGATAGAACCAAGCATGTTGAGGTAGACAAGCACTTCATTAAAGAAAAGATAGAGAATGGACAGATTTGTATGACATATATATCTACTGGTGAACAGGTTGCAAATGTTCTTAAAAAAGGGCTGCCTAAGAAACAATTTGAGAAGTTGATTGGCAAGATGGCTATGGAAGACATTTTTAGACCAGCTTGAGGCGGAGTGTAGAAAAGATCTACTGCTGATACTTAGAAATCATGGCAGATTCTTAGGGATTGATGATTTATAATTTATGCATAAATTATAGGCTTAATCAACTCCATAAAATATGAAAATTAGCTGTATGATTTTTCCCTTTTTTAGCATCTTCTACTGCCTATAAAATCTGTAGATGTACATTATTCAATATACAAAATACTGTTTTTTCTACATAGAAGCAATAACTTAAACCATTAGTAGCTAGAGAGAGAAAAGGGTGATTTTCTATTTATAACAAAATATTTGCTAACAGATCATTTGTGACACATCTTATCTTATGCAAGGTTGAAATTACATGAGAACCAAAACATAACATCTTACCATCAATTTAGGAAATGAGTTCAATTGATCAACTGAAGTCAGATCTCCAATTTTGTTACCTCCTGATGCATATGATTAGTTTAGCAATTTCCACAACATGGTATAAATTAAGGAACTGGGAGAGCAAAAGGTGAGAGTAGTAATTACTCACCAAGAAGAAGGCAACGCAAATTTTGGAAAGGAATGCAGGTTCTTGTAAGAGAATCAAATCCACTATGCCATTTCTGTTTTGTATCGTCATCAGGGTAAAAGATGATGTTCAATTTGTTCTTATTCAAATGAAGCTGCTCCAACCTGAGTATGAAGCACATCACAAATTTTTAGTTGAAAATGTCATGCTCAAAGCTAATGTGGAAGAAGCCATTCATCCTCCTGACCTTTTCAAAAAAGAAAGCTTCAAGACCTCACTCCATTCAGCAATATTATTATCTTCTAGATTAAGGAGCCGTAGAGAATCAAAGCCACGAACAATTGATGATTTAGTTGGCTACACAAATCATAAAGATATAAGCATATTCGTACAGCTAGAAGCACAACAAGCAAATGCTACATAGAAAATAGTAAAATCAGTATTCAGAGTAAAATATACTTTCATCAACAAAGTAGAACAAAAAAAATTAACTAGAGGAAACCTCCTGATAGCAACTATCTCATTCAACAGCCCTGCTAACCAACCCTTAACATTATAACTAAATAAAAGGGAAAAAAAACTTTAAATTTACTCTTCAACCAAGTAACAGAAAAGAATATGATGAATTACACAAATGTATACTAAACTATAAATTAACTTCTTCATTTGTATATATTCGCATAAGTCAATACAAGGTACAGCCTAAAATAAGATTAAATAGATTAAAGAAAGATTAGGATCTTGCATAGATCTCAACTTTTTTAAGTATATAGGGTTGTTTTAGATTGTAGAAACTATCATTACTCAAGTTCAAACAACAAAATTGCATGAAACCATTTTCTAAACATCTTAGGATGGGGTCGTGGTTCTAAACATCTTAGGATGGGGTCTATTCTCCAGTTTGTATTAGCTTTGTATCTGTTAAATTGGCTTTGATATTATGTGAAAGTAGAGATAAAGGGGAAAGAGAAAGGAGAAGAACATACATATTGATTTAACGATGACTGGCAATAAAGCCTATGTCTGCAAACACAGACTACGAAGAGTTTTAAAATGTATTGTTTATTAGGTTTAGCTTAGCCATATATAAGAGTAAGGTAGTAGAAATGTCATAGTATAATACAATATTGCTAAATAGTATCTAAATTATTTTTGATGGAAATAGAACTATTAACTAGTACCTAAAGCTCACAAAATTATAAATATGTCTGATACTAGACTAGTATTTAGGGTTTAATATGCTCAAAGTTAGGATTTTGGTTGCTGGAATTTTGTGGTGGACACAAAGAATGGAAGGGAGGAAAGTAGGAATCACTCTTGGGGTCTAAAAATCACTCTTAGAAGAAAGCATCACAGCTCTAATTGAAAACTCAAGTTTGTAGAAAAATTTTAAATTGCTTGTTATTGAAAACTCAAATTGCTTGTAGGAATACGCCCTTATCTCGTGCACATCCTTTGGAATAGGCCAATCAAGGATGGCCCTAATCTTCTCAGAATTCCTCTCCACTCCACGGTAGGATATAATAAACCCCAAAAATACAACACTTGATTGCATGAAAGAACACTTCTTTAAGTTGATATAAAGTTCCTATTGCTTCAAAAGTTCCAAGACTACATGTAGATGTAATAGGTAATCTTCTTTATTCTTGCTGTATATTAACATATCATCAAAATATAACACCAAAAATCTGCCCATAAATGGTCGAAACAATTGATTCATCACTCTCATAAAAGTGCTAGGTGCATTAGCGAGTCCAAATAACATCACTAATCATTCATAAAGTCCCTCTTCAGTCTTGAAAGGCGTTTTCTATTCATCTCCTAGTCCAACTCTAATTTGATGGTAACCACTTCATAAGTCTATCTTGGTAAAGATAGTAGCTCCAGTCAACATATCTAACATGTCATCAAAGCAAGTATTGGAAATCTATACCTTATTGTGATCTAATTTATCGCCTAACAATCAATACACATACGCCAACTTCCATCCTTTTTAGGAATCAATAGTGTTGGAACTGCACAAAGACTAAGACTTTCTTGAATAAATCCATTTTCCAAAAACTCCTCTACTTGTCTTTTCAGCTCTTCATTCTTAATAAGATTCTAGCAATAGGCTGGAAGATTTGGTATAGTAGATCCAAGTACTAAGTCAATAACATGTTGAATATCTCGTAAAGGAGGTAATTCACCTAGTAAATCATTCGACGTAAGGTCTAAAAAATTAGCAAACAATTCTCCCACTTCTTTAGGTAAAGGTAAAGGGTGTTTCAAGCGTTGTTTTTGTTACTTTCCTCACTACCATTGCAAACACAATTCCCTTTCCCTTACTAACAACTTCAAATTCTCTCTCCTTAAGGATATTAAGAGGCTTTTTCTTGGCATTTATGGCTGTCATGTTACTTCTTTGTTTTTCTACCTTGTCTACCTTCATAGGCTTCAAAATTATCTTCTTTCCATGAAATATAAACTGATAGGTGTTAAGTGCTACACATCATAATCATGAAGCCACGATTGCCCAAGTAAAATGTGAGATACTTTCATAGGATTGACATCGCACTAAATAGAGTCCTCATATATTCTTAATTTGAAAGACACCAACAACCTTCGAGCAACTGGTATAGTATTATCATCTACCCAAACAACTTTGTTGGGATTTGGATGTTTCTTCATGAGTAAATTGAATCACTTCAACATGTCCTTCAATACCACATTCATACTAAATTCCACAATCAATGATAAGCTTGCATTCTTTATCTCCACATCTAACTTGAGTAAAGAAAATAGCAGTACAAAGTCATTCTTCTTGTTCTTCCACTTTAGGGGTTGTAAGTATACGTCTCACTACATTAAGATTTGTAGGACTATCTAGTTCATCACTAGAGTCTCCTTCCAACTCCTCTCCAGCTTTGTGCTCACACACATCATATTCTTTTTCTTCTTCTTCTCCCATCATATGTAAACCATTACTTGGACATTCATAAGCAAAGTGGCCCCTCCCATTGCATCAGAAGCAATTCTTGTCACTACTGCCTCCTTTCGTCCCAATCTCAGCTATGGCTTTGCCTTTAGGTTCAGCTCCTTGAGAAGTTTCGTAGTTGTTTTGTGGAGCAAATTTTCATGCAATATTACGTGCACGTCTAAAGTTTTGCACCGTCGTAGTTCTCTTCATGTCAAACTCTTTGACTTGACTTTGCTAAGTATTGTTTTGCTCTTAAAGCCAAGTTATATGCATTATCAAGGCTGTAAATCCTTTGCATTATCAGCTCCTTG
>JAOQMS010000003.1:20397980-20409212 GCA_027563885.1 Erythroxylum longipes
AGCTTGCAACAAGTCTGCAATCACACACCACAACTCTACCATCAACGTTTGCAAGGATTGGTTGCCTATAGCTCAATTTCTACCATATTTGAACATGGTTTTGGTTGGGAAATATCCACTAGGTGTTAATGACTCCTAAAAGTTGGGTAAATTAGATCAATTAGAATATTATGTACAGTTGTTAGTTTCCTAAAATAGCTCCTTGTATTCCTATATACACTTGTACCTATGTATTGACTGTTAAGGGAATAATATATACATCTATTCAGCTTATATTTCTGCATGGTATCAAATCATACCTAAACAGACCTAAACCCTAGCCGCCACCTACTTTCTCTAATCCTACCCATCTATGTCAACCATGTCCGACATCTCCGAATCCTCTAACCCATCTGTTCAAACACCTCCACCTCATAATCCTACCTCAGATTCTCATTCCATTCAAATTCCTACTATACGACTGAATGTAGAGAATTTTCTTCACTGGTCACAATCAGTTAGAATATACATCCATGTTAGAGGCAAGATTGGATATCTAACTGATGACAAGAAGGAACCAAAAGCTGATGATCCTACACATGGAATATGGGATGTTGAAAACTCTATGGTTAGGACATGGCTGGTGAATTCTATGGAAGAAGATATCAACTTTAACTACATTGTTACCACACAGCTAAGGAGCTATGAGATAATGTGAATCAGATGTATTATGATTTGGGAAGCCAGTCCCAGGTATACAAACTAACTCTGAAATTGGGCGAGATCCACCAAGGTAAGGGCAGTGTTACTAAGTACTTTAATTCTTTGAAGACTTAGATTTGTTTAATGACTATGAATGGAAATCCCTTTATGCTTGTAACCATTATCAGAAAAAAATAAAGGATAACTGAATTTTCAAGTTCTTAATTGGTCTTAATGTTGAATTTGATCAGGTTAGAGGCAGGATTATTGGGAGACAACCACTCCCATCTATTGGGGAAGTCTTTGCGGAAGTCTAACATTAAGAGAGTAGACGGCTTGTGATGCTTGGCAAACAAAATCCTATACCTACTATTGAAAACTTTGCCTTGGTTGTTGAGAATGCTGCTGGCTGTGCTAAGAAGATTGAGGAGAAGTCATAGGAAATAAAGGCACGGGTTTGGTGTGATTGATCCAATAAAGCTTGTCATACCTAGGAAACATGTTGGAAACTCCGTGGAAAACTTGCAAATTGGAAGGTATCTCATAAAGGAAAATTTAATGAAACTCCATCAGCCCGTAAGGTAGATTCTGGACAGTTCACTCAGGAGCAGATTAACCACATCCTGAAGCTGCTGAAACCCAAATCTAAGTCCTCAAGTGTTCCCAATGCATCTGTTGCGCAAACAGGTATGATTTTAATGCCTTGTCATGCTCCTTTCCCTACAATTCTGCTCTTTGGATCATTGATTCAGGAGCATCTAAACATATGACCATTTCTTTTTATTTATTTCATACTTATAACCCTTGTTCTGGCCATGAAAAAATTCATATAGCAAATGGGTCATTTTCTGCTATAGCTAGAAAAGGTTTGATCACTCTATCTTCTAATATCTGCCTTAAGTTTGTCCTTCATGCTCCTAAACTAGCTTGTAATCTGCTATCTGTGAGCGAACTAGCCCGTGACTCTAATTGTACCATTATATTTTTTGATTCATATTGTATTTTCTAGGAACAGACTTCGAAGAGGATGATTGGTCGTGCTAAGTTAATAGATGGTCTCTACTACTTCGTTGATGACTACTTGAAGAATAAAGAAGCTCATGGCTTAAGTAGTATTTGTTCTACCCCTGCTAAAGAACAGATTTTACCTTGGCATAATAGATTAGCACATCCTAGTTTGTCATATCTTAAAAGACTATTACCTCATTTGTTTAAATTTGTGGATTGCTCAAAATTTTATTGCCAGCATTGCATTTTATCCAAAAGTCATAAGACTATTTACCCTACAAAACCATATCAACCCTCTAAACCGTTTTCCTTAATTCATAGTGATGTTTGGGGTCCAACCCGTGTTAAAACCCTTTTTGGAAAAAAATGGTTTGTAACTTTTATCGATGATCATACTCGATCATCTTAGTTCTATTTGATGCGTGAAAAATCTGAAGTTACTCAAATCTTTCAAAACTTTTATACCATGATTGAAACTCAATTTCACACACAAATTGGTATACTTCACTCTGACAATGGTACCGAGTATTTTAATGAAGTCCTTGGAAATTTCTTAAGCTTAAAGGCATTTTTCATCAATCTACTTGTGTTAACACCCCTCAACAAAATGGCATTGCTGAGAGGAAAAATAAACATTTACTGGAAGTATATCTGGCCATTATGTTTGCTATGAATGTGCCAAAATACCTTTGGGTTGAAGTTGTTTTTACTGCATCATACTTAGTCAATCGAATGCCCAGCAGTGTTTTGCATTATGCTACACCCTTAGATGTGTTTAAACAAAGTTTTCCAAAAAATCGACTTTATTCTACTCTTCCCATTTGGGTGTACTGTGTATGTTCATACCCCGACTAGGGGAAACTCCAAACTAGATCCTAGATCTGAAATATGTGTATTTATTGGGTATGCTCCTAGTCAACGGGGTTATAAGTGCTACAACCCTTTCACACAAAAAATTGTTGTATCTATGGATGTCACATTCCTAGACCATAAAAAAGTTTTCTTCAAGGGGGGAACTCTAATGAAGCAAAAAAAATTTGGGATGTTACTATTACTCCCAACCCCCCACCCACACAGTCATTATTGATCACAATATAATCTCTGATAATGAAGGCAAAGAAACCACTCACAATATAATCTCTAATAATGAAGGAAAAGAAACTACTCCTAATATGTCCATGCCAGGAAATCACAATTCTACCACAAGCGGAGAAATATTACTGTCCATTCCCAAGGAACGGAATACTGAGCTTCGTGTTTATACTAAGAGAAAGACTCAATTAAGAAATAGAGAACAACCTACCTCAACACTGCACAGCCTCTCAAACTCCTCGGAGAATGAAACTGGGAACAACTCTAATTCAAGTAATCCATCTGCTACTTTACCCCTTATGCCAGTAATGATCAATCTATACCTACTGACCCACAAGTTACCAGTGATATTTCTACCGAGTTCTCTGCTTATAATTACCTACCCATAGCATTTAGGAAAGAGAAACGGGCTTGTAACAACCACCTCATATCAAAGTACCTATCTAAACAAACACAACTCCTTTATCTCTAAAATCACTAACCTATTTTTGCCAAGGAACATTCAAGAAGCACTTCAAGATCCAGATTGGAGATCAGCTGTTATGGAAGAGGTAAATGCACTTAAGAAGAATGGAACTTGGGAACTTGTTAATTCCCCTACAGATAAAAAGCTGGTAGGGTGCAAGTGACTATTCACTGTTAAGTTCAAGGCTGATGGCAGTATGAAAAGGGTGAGGGTAAGGCTGGTCGCTAAGGGGTTCACTCAAACCTATGGTATTGACTACCAAGAGACATTTGCTCCTGTTGCAAAGGTAAATAGTATTCGGCTGTTGTTATCCTTGGCTGTAAATTTTGAGTGGACTTCACATCAACTAGATGTCAAAAATGCATTTCTTAATGGAGACTTAGAAGAAGAAGTCTTTATGAGCCTACCTTCGGGATTTGAGGGTACCTATGGGAGGAATAAGGTTTGCAAGCTAAAGAAGTCATTACATGGTCTATAACAGTCCCCTAGAGCATGGTTTGATAGATTAGGAAGGGTTGTGAAGAGTTATGGCTACTGTTAGAGTCAAGTCAATCATACATTATTCTACAAGCAATCCAAGGCAAGTAAACTATCTATCCTTATTGTTTCCGTGGATGATATCATTCTAACTAGAGATGACGTATCTGAATAGTAGAGTTGAAGAAGAGATTAGCCAAAGAATTTGAAATTAAAAACCTTGGACCCCTCAAATACTTCATCGGGATGGAATTTGCTAGATCAAAAGAAGGTATATTTGTGAATCAGAGGAAATATATACTAGATCTGTTGAATGAGACAGGATTACTAGGTTGCAAGGCAGCTGATATGCCTACTGAAACAGTTGTGAATCTGAGCCTAGCTCAACCTAAAAATATCGTTGATATGGAGAGATACCAGTGGCTGGTTGGGACACTAATATATTTGTCACACACCAAACCTGATATAGCTTTTGTCGCAAGCTTAGTGAGTCAATTATACATTCACCAGGCCAAGAACATTTGGATGTTGTGTATAGGATACTACAGTATCCCCGGCAAGATTTAATGTTTCATAAGCAGAACAATCTTCAAGTTGAAGTCTATATCAATGTTGATTAGGCAGGGAGTGCTACTAATAGAAGATCAATTTCAGGTTATTGCACATCTATTGGTGGTAACTTGGTAACTTGGCGCAGTAAAAAAAAAGAAGAAGTTGCAAGGAGCAGTGCCGAAGCTAAGTTTTGATCAATGGCAAATGGAATTTGTGAAGTTTTATGGATTAAAAGGGTACTGGAGGAACTGCAAATTCCTATTTCAGTTCCTATAAAGGTTTATTGTGATAACAAGGCCGCAATTTCAATCCCCAATACCTGGTCCTTCATGATAGAAGGAAACATGTTAAGGTTGACAAGCACTTCATTAAGGTGAAGATTGAAAAAGGATTAATTTGTGTTCCTTATATACCGACCTCACAATAGGTAGCTGATATTCTTACAAAGGGGTTACACAAGAGGTAGTTTAGTGTTCTGGTTACCAAGCTTGCTATGGATGACATCTACAAGCCAGCTTGAGGAGGAGTGTTGGGAAATATCTAGGTGGATATTTCCTATATATTCTTGTACCTATGTATTGACTGTTAAGGGAATAATATATACATTTGTTCAGCTTATATTTCTTCAGTTTTGAAGCTGAAACCCTTCAAAGTATATGGGATCTTTCATTTCAATACCACTTGACGCAGAGAAACTAATTAAGGCAGCAAATTTCACCAAAGTACGAGTTAAACTAGGGTGATTGTGGTTAGAATAGTTAGAGTTTATAAAAAAAATCTCTTCTAATAAAATATAAATACAGAACTACTATAATTCTAGTTTTATAGTAATCTTATTAAAAATCCTACCCAAAATAAGAAAGAAGTTCAAGGCCTCTAAGGAAAACCCTAGTCATCACCTACCATTAGACTTGCAATAAAGGAAGTCGAACTTAATAGGATAGTAAAGATATCGTAAATTAATTAAGAAAATAGCATAGTAATTATGTGTATGTAGGGATGGGTGCTAAAGAAGTTCAAGGCTTCTAAGGAAAACCCTAGTCATCACCTACCATTAGACTTGCAATAAAGGAAGTCGAACTTAATAGGATAGTAAAGATATCGTAAATTAATTAAGAAAATAGCATAGTAATTATGTGTATGTAGGGATGGGTGCTCCTACATCACACGAGAGGGAAATCAACACTTGAGCCATCTTCACCTTAAAATCATTTTGTTGAAAATCTCGACATGAGAGAAACTAATTTCAGTATGAATTTTGAGTGGCAACATCCTTTATTTGGATGTCTTCCTTAACTCTTGTTAAAGATTCTAATAATTAAATTCACCTACATCTTAAGTTGCATAACAATTACGATACAACCCATAATTTCTACTAAAAGTGAAACCAATAAAGCGTAGGAAGCTAAGACTGGACCAACCATAACAAAATTACCAAGGAGACATATGGTTAATGATCGTTTACTACTATATTGTATTGTTTGTTCATTACATTTTTCTATTTGGAGAATGATTCTCACATTATTCAAGAATCATGTTGCTTGTAGAATTGGGGTTGCTTATCATGCTAATGTGTATCATTCGTGATATATTGTGGTGTGATTTCCTTTGTGCAAGTATGTTTTCTACAAGCTCAAAATCTCCAACCATTACAGAAAAACATAGCAATAGCGCCTCCTAAGTCGACTAAAAGCTCAAGTAATAGTAGATATATAAAAAGATAATTATGGAAAAATGTAAAACATTTTATACTAGAAAAGATCACAAAATATAAAAACAAAGGAAAGAGGTTCTTCGGATGTGTCCTAAATATGGCAATTTATTGTATATGTGTCACTATTCACTAGACATCACAACCATACATGTAAGGATAGATTTCTCATTGTCAAAATTTAAATGTATCTTATTTCAATGCATCTAGATACAATTAAGTTCCTAAAAATTTATCAAGCAAGAAAAAGTAAGAGTGCATGTGAATTCAAACTCTATACAAGGGTAAAGAAAATTTTAACAACTCAAACCATACGCGTAAGGATAGATTTCTCCTTGTCAAAGTTTAAATGTTTCTTATTTCAATGCATCTAGATACCCAATTAAGTTCTAAAAAATTATCAAGCAAGAATATGTAAAAGTGCACGTGAATTCAAGCTCTATTCAAGGGTAAAGAAAATTTTAACAACTCAAACAAGACAAAACTAGAAAGAAATCATTGAACAGAAGTTCAAGGTGGATCAGGAACAAAATACAGAATGCATAAGTGATAGAATAAACTAAAACTTGATTTAAACAATACCATTATAATGTAGGATTGATAAAGCAGAAGATCACATACCTTCCATTTTGAGAGTAAATTTCCAGTCAAGTCTAGCTCCTCGAGATCTATAGTTACAGCATTCAAAACTTACTAATAGCAAAAGACATAACAACGGTTTGTTTAACTTAATAAAGCACTAACATGTACAAGATCAAATCTCTCTCCAACCACGTGTTCAAGTTTTAGTATCAGTTTAACCTAATTGGACTGATATGAAGAATAATAAATAAATTTATGGTGGGTTGCCGTCTAAAAATGAGGCCTTCGAAGAATTATAATTTAGTCATAAGCAACATCTGAGGTTAGTTTAAGTCCCATGGAAAAATGCTCATAAGCAGACTCTATATCGACAAAACTACAAAAGGAAACATGTCGTGGAGAACAAGTATAGTACAGCAAAGCAACAATATCTATGCAAAATTTCATAATATCTGTTCAGTATCAAGCATGCCATGGTTCAAGATAATCAATAATTAACAAATTGTGAAGGTAATTTCTAACAAGGTTAAGATTCTGGATGGCCTAGCCTTAACTGGAAGTCACACCATATGACACGATAAGCTTAACTAGAGAGTGCTCCCAAAATCACCTAAACAATTTCCACTGCAACTTTGTAGTTCCAAATAAGACATTTTTTCAGCTGAACCACTTCAAATGCAGAATCAAACATTATTATAATTTGCATTCATGGCTATTGAATTCTAAATCCCCATTTATTTGCAGAAGAACTGAAAGCTTTGATTAGTAGATGCCTTAACTAATGATACATACCCTGTATAAGCACACAATCAATGACAAAACCATAAGAAGAAAAAATCAAGAAACCAACTTACTAGGAACCACTGAGCTAATTTCAACAGGAGATCCAGGATTACTAACACCCATGTAAGATAGTGAGGCACTCCTCAATTCTTCAAGTCGACTAATCTTATCTTCAATCATGTCTTTCCCTAGAAGTTCCACAGCTACACGCTTGTTGCTGGCTGAAAGCACATACATTTCATCTACAACAAACAAAGCACATTAACATTTATTATCAGTAACACAAAATGAAACCAAGCATAATAATTCTACTATACTAGTAACACAAAAAACAGTATATACCCTCTTCTTCTTTAGTGGAATGCCCTCTGTATCTCAGATGAAGAGCTTCCAAGAAAGATATTCCAGAGCTAAGATTGTGGATGCGGACGAAAGAACCAGAAGTTTGAGATCTTGCATGGAAGTATCGGACCCCATTAACGGAGCCATCGTGCTTGGCGTCTCCGTTATCCCAGTCGACACCAACCCATGTGCCTAGATATCCCTGCACTGCTCCTAAATACTTTACTGTTCCTACTCGGCAGGGATCGTTGGCTAAATGGACTCGTTGGCCGAGTGCGAAAGCCTCGGAATTCGACTCCGTGGCAGCCTGCATCTGCATTTCTACCACTGGAAAGTAATAATACTTGAGGCGGGTGTTTGTCGAGAATTGACTCGCAGTGTCACCTAAGCAAGAATGGGACGTTGTGATCTCGATTATTACAAGAATGATACTGATACGTCACGCGTCACACTTGCTCACGCTATAATAAGTAAGTTTTTGTTTAGACGAGCTTATATTAGTAGAATTTTTGTTAGTAGAGCTTTTCTGAGAAAAGCTTTTCTAAAAAGCTAGTTGACTGTTTAACTATTAATTAAAAAAACAATTTTTTAAAAAGAGCTTCATACAGTAGACTGTTTAATAACATAAACATAAAAAGTACTTTTATTAATTTTAACTATATTTTATTTTATAATAAAATTATTTATGGATATAAATAATATTTAAAGTATACTAAACAATATGCAAAGTACAATTTATTATATTTACGGCTACAGTTCTTTATTATTATCATCACTTTGAAAATATTAACGCAAACGTTGTTCGTCCTGCGTTAACGCAGACCGACGTCTGCGTTCTGTCTGCGTTAAATGCAGACGTTGGTCTGCGTCTGTGTTAAATGCAAACGTTGGTTAGCATCTGCGTTAAACGTAGACCGACGTCTGCATTAAACGCAGACAACGCACACGAAAAAATAACAAGATAATAAGAAAGATAACGCAGAAAAATAACAAGAAAGATAACAAGAAAAACCTGAGTTGATCTGTCTTGAAAAGATGAGTTGCTGTGTTTTTGAGAATACAAACTTTTGTAAAGAGAACAAAACCTTTGGTTATATATATAAGTGACGCAACTTTTGTTATATACGTAACTGACGCAAAAATTTCTACCTGAAAAAACTAAAATAAGGAGTTTTTTTGAAAAACTTCAAATTTGAGCTTTTGAAAAGGTTGTATTTTAGCTTTTAAAAAAGTTATTTCTACTCTAAAAGTGCTTTTGAAGTTTACAGCCAAACGCTCATTTTTTCTTTAAAATAACTTTTGCGGTAAAAAAAAGTGATTTTCCACTCACCAAAAGCTGAACCAAATGCACTCTAAAGGTATTTCGATCTAGGAATGCCATTCGAGCCCAAAAACTTGAATTTTATCGGTTCTCAGGTTGAGTTCGACAAAATTTAGGACTTAAAATGTTGTTTTCGTCCTTTTGCACTTCTTCCAGTTGCCCCGCCATTGTCTGTTTGTTTTTTCACCACCCACCGCACTTCTTCCAGTTCTTCCAGTTCCTCCGCCTTATTTTGATTTTAAATCTTTTTATTAAGGATGAAATTTAGAAAATACTAAAATTTTTGAGATTGTTTTCGTCTAGGTTTTATCTGCAGACTTATATGGGGGTGGCAATTTCGGCCTGACTTATCCAGCCCGGCCTAATTCGGTCTATTTTTGGCCTAAGTTGGTGGGACTACGGGCCAACCATAGTCCACTACCTATTTTTCTCAAAATGACATCGTTTTTAATTTTTTTAAAAAAATAAATGAGCAGGTTGGACTGGCCCATCCCAACCCGTGGGCCATCATGGATCGACCCAGGCCCAACCCGACCAATTGATAGGTCTAGACTTACATGGTCATATGACGATGAATTTTTGAGAACTTACACATTTATATACACACTCATGGATATAACGTGTAAGTACACGAGGTGTAAGTATGATTGACATACACGGCCACATATATGTTTATGTATGTGACCGTATAATTCCACGAAACACGTATTACCTATGTGTTGTATGACATGATCTATTATATGTGATATAAACTTTAAATATATGATTATGATATATGTTTTCCTATTATCTCCCATGTTTATGATTTATTAATTATAATTATGAATAACATATATATTTATATATTGATTGTTTCAAATAGATAAGCATATTCAAAAGTAGAAATTTCTAATTATATACCAAGTGAAAATAAAAGTCCATGTCAATTGAAAAATAAAGTTTGAAATCACTTTAATAAGACTAAATCAATGGACGAAGTAGAAAAGGCCGAATGTAAGTATTGTTAGGAGATGTTGGTTGAGAGTTTAAAAGGTGGAACCTTTCGTTTAAAGAGACACGAGGATTCATATAATAGAAAACATCGTATTAGGAGATCAAATATTTTTTACCCCCAACATTATGAGAAGGAAGAATGAAATAACTGAAACATCTTATGATAGCAATAGATTACAAATTTTTATTGCTTTTATGATAATTGGTGATGAACATCTACTATTTATAATTGAAACCAAAAGATTTAGGATGTTTTGCAACTCACTGCAACCGATTTTTAAGATTCTAAGTTGGAACACGTTAAAGTAGGACATTATAAAGATATAAGAAAATAGGAAGAAAGAAAATTTAAGAACATTGTCGAGTATTAAAGGATAGATTGCTATTACAACAAACACGTAGACAGTTGATCATCAAAAGAGGGGTCATATGATAGTGATAACAGATTATGTTGACAATGACCGGAATCTATGTAATAAACTTTTAAGGTAATTTAAATTCTTTAATATTATTATCTTTTTCTTTTTCATTATGTTATATTTGATGTTTGGTCATATTTGTACATGGTAGGTTCATTTATGTGTCAACACCATATACAAGCGAAAGATTGGTAACTGTGACGGGAGACTGTTTGATAGATTATAACATCGACACCAAATTTTCCACCAAAATAATTGACAATTGTAGCATGAATCATAATATGATTGAAAAGTTGAAGAACAAGATACGAGTTAAGAGCTTGTTGGTTGTTGAAAGGTTATGCTATATGCGTTATTTTGCACATATTTTAAATTTGATCGCAAAAGATGGTTTGGATGATCAAGGAAGTCATAAACTAAATTCGTAATAGTGTAGTATATTGGATTGTAACACCTAGAAGTGTTGAGAAATTTGAAGAAACTGCACAACAACTACACATTCTGAGTATGAAGAAGTTGAATTCTTATTAGTATATGATTGGACATACTGCTGTAGTCATATTTGTGTTGGAAGAAGATGGAGGGGGTTAATTTTATATATAATGTGTTATATGTTGATTGAACTCAAGAGCATGTAGGTGTCACTAAAAATTTATGATATGATTTGTTTAATGAGTATCAACTCAGAATGATCAAAATTTAAGATTGGGATTTTAGTAGTTTAGGTTTGTTGGACCCTGAAACTTTTCTTAGAAAATTTCGAGCAGTACATGAGAAGTGTGGATAGGTTCATATTTTGCTTTGG
>JAOQMS010000003.1:20424279-20435182 GCA_027563885.1 Erythroxylum longipes
CTTAATGCACTCATTCGTTTTAACTTTTCCTCCACCTGCTGTGATAGTTCCATCATTTCCGCCAGATTCCTTGGTTTGAGAATCTGTAGCTCCAGTCGTATTTCTTCTACCAGTCCATTCATGAAGGTGCTCTCTAGCACCGTTTCCGGTAGTTCAGGAAGAGGAGCGGCTAGTTCGAGAAACTTACTGGTGTAATCCGCCACTGTTCCGATCTGCTTCACGGCTAATAGTCGTTGGCACTGCGTCCCTTCGTGAGCTGGGCGAAACTTCTGCGTGATTAGCTTTTTGCATTCCTGCCAGTCCATGATGGGTCGACGGCTATCCACCCAACGAAACCATGTTAGCGCTTCTTTTTCCATGCTCATCCCTACGAGTTCCATCTTCTCCACTTCAGTGAACCTTCCCACCGAAAAGAATCGTTCAACTCTGTAGATCCACCCGTCAGGATCATCTCCCCCGAATACAGGCATCTCGATTCTTCTGGTTCGGCAGTCCCTCCGAAAATCGCCATGGCGCACGAACCCAGGTGGTGGGTCGACGCGGTAACTGGCCTCATTTCGCCAGTCGTTGCTCTCAAAATGCTCGTCGGTTTCAACCGGTCCCTTCCCCAACTCTCTCCTGCGACTGGGCTCGGGTGGTTGTTCTTCGGGTCGGGCTTCTACAGTACCGCCCATTCCCTCATTCTTTTTCCATGTCTGCAGAACCGACAACATCATACTTCTAATTTCTGACCTCAGTCGCTCTCCCATTTCCTGATTAGCACTCTCCATCTTCTTTTGAAACTCTGAGTTGTAGTCGTTCATTTGCCTCTGCCACTCCTGGTTGGAACGGTTTAATTGCTTCTGAAACTCCTGGTGGGCATGGCTAATCGATTTCTGAATCTCTTCTCCGTCTTTTCGCCTCTCTTCTCGAAGAAATTCCAAGTCCTTCTCAATCCCTTCGATCCTATTATCATCTTTCTTAGCAGCCATTTTCTCAGGATCAACTGCTCTGATACCAGTTGATAGGACCCAGAAATTAAGAAATATGTATTCTGTATTGAATTCTTTGGAAAGAATACAACTGGGATTCGAGGTCCAGCACCTCCAGCCTCAGGCTCATACACTATAACATTCACGACATTCTCTCTCTTTCTTCTATATTCTTATTTATACTCAGAATCTGTAGCTACTAACAGATTCGGTTGGCTAGCTGACAACCTGATGATTGGTTGTCAGCATTACCAACTAACTAACTGATTACATAATAATAGCTGATACTATCCTTGTGCTCATTTACTCTCCTGCCCTATACTTATTTCTCCTCACATAATATTGAGTCACCTTTGGTCTATCAGAATGTTATTACAACTTTGATTCTTAAGCTTAAGGCATTAGGTGATGGCTTTTTGTATCCTAACTTCGTCTTTGCGCCAAATGCATGACATGGTATGTAGCACGGACACGGCAAAATGGAGCCATGTCCGTGTAGGACACCCACCCGACACGAGGTGGACACGTGTCCGTATGTGTCGAAATTAAAAAATAATTTTTGTCAGCTCTAACACAACTCGGACACATTTGGAGACGGCTCGGACACGGCTGGAGATTTAGTTGATAAAACGACATCAAAAGTTGGAGCCAACTATAAAAAAGCATTTAATTGCTAGACCCTACCACTACCATACTACGCTAGTTTAGTTAGATTTTTTGATTGTAAATACCCCTATGAATGACTAATTCTACTTTTGGATAGGAGATTGTAGACAAATTGCTTAATGGAATATATGCTCCATGTTTTTTTAGAGGGGCTTATAAAATACCAAATATTTATGAACTATCAAGATGTTGGAAGTTTTGAAACAAATCAATCAATATATATCATATTATGAATTCTGAATTTTTTTCTTAATTTTAAATTTTAATATATATATATATGTCGTGTCCGTGTCCACCAAATTTTAGAAGTTGGTGTGTCCCCGTGTCCATGTCCGTGTCATGTCGCGTGTCGCGTGTCGCGTGTCTGTGTCCGTACTTCTTAGATGCCACGTAACTAAGACTCTCAAGAGGAGTAGCAAGTACATGTATCACCAAGACTTTGAGGATCATTAGGTGCTAAAACATTTAACCACAACATGGCACTAAACTCATAGAGTTGACTGATCCTGCGCAATATCCAAAAATATATGTCCTTTGAGATGGGTTCCCCATGTGGTGAAAAACCTTGAGCAAAGGATTCCATCCAAGGTAAGGAGTTTCAAATCTATAGTCAGCACCTTTCTCTTCGTTTTATATGTTAATGCCCTGAGCAAAGGATTCCATCCAAGGTAAGGAGTTTCAAATCTATAGTCAGCACCTTTCTCTTCGTTTTATATGTTAATGCACGTGTCATTACTCATTTCAACAATAACCAGTCACCTAAAGAAAGTATTTATGAAAGGGTGGTTATTGGAAAAATCTCAATTATTTCAATGAAAAAATCAATTTTGATTCAACACGTATTCAGAATGTGGAGGGGATGATCCAACCTTTTTAATCTCATCCCACATGTCTTTTGCGGTGACACCCTGTGAATTACCAGATATTGTGAAGCAAGGACACTTGGAGACATGCACATCAGCTGTCTCCGGTGCTGCTATGGAAAAAGTCAAAGGAGGCTGTCCATTTGCTGTTCTGCAAAGGAAATACACTTCTTTTAGGCTTGTCTAGCACTGATAGAAATCAAAAGCGATTACAAGAGCATCTTACTTATCACCTGAACTATTTCAATAGATACGTGCTATGCTATGACTTACTTATTGTGTAAATTAACTCCATGCACACCATCTCTTGTCCTGGAAGGAGCTAATAATATCAATAAATTTATCAAGCTAATAGTAGAATGGAATAAGCGTCCAAATTAATATTAACAAAAACAGACATCGGTTATAGATAAAACTACAACAGTAGGAACATGATATCAGTAATTATAACTTACATCATCTCCTTGTTGTAGTGATGACCAGATAGTCCAGAGTTACCACCCACAGAATTCTGAAATTATCTCCAAGTAGGATGTGTTGCATGATTAAAAAATTGTTTGAGGACATATATGCTCTTACATCTACTTGTGCAATTTATAACCAGTAGTTAAACTTCACAAAGTTTAGAGAATGTATCCAGGTTGTTGACCATCGTAGAGATGACAACAGAATATTTATGTTCAGGGACAATGTCAGTGTTAAGTTGACAATAAACACGGCCTAACAAAGCTATGCATATAGAGGGAAAAAAAGAAAAGTTAATATGTTCAGAATTCATAATGATTGTCACTGCCATACATTTCTAAAGTCACTTTTATATAAACCATATCAAAATTTTCGGGGATATCTTCAACACTAAGTACTAGTAGGACCATCACCATAAATATTATATGGAAGTGTACTGAGAGAGGATTCTATCAAGTGTAGATAACGAAGCATAAAAATCTTCAACTTACAGCCCACGTAAAGAGCAATGTGACATCTGCTGAAGTCCTTTCAGAATTGGATAGCTGGAAGAGAAATAAGGAAATCACTGAAAGTGAACGTACGTACAGGCTAATTACACAAAGCCAATGAAGTTCATCAAAAGCCTTTTCTTATACCGTGAATGTAAAAACTGACACTGGGAAACTGCTTTCTTTGTAGTTATGAGGAATGAAAGGTGAAATCTGACGTGAAACAATTTTAAGTTCCGGATCAGGTTCACCTGTTTGACAAATGTATGCAGTGTAATTAATATTGATCATACTGCATTCTCTCAACTTTGATTCCAACTGCTAACACTTGTACTGAAGCTATTACCATCATAGATTGTCCAAGCTCTTGGAAACAAAGCATGGTATGTACACTTCTCTCCATTTAGATTCCAGTCCCAAGATTCAATACCTAAACCTGTGTTTTCTCTGCAGAAAAGAAGTCACAATTCAATGAATTTCTGGACGAAGGATTGAAGAATTAAATGAAGAGTCATTTAAATGAAAGAGAGTATTTAAAAAGAAATCATTTAAAAAGAAAGGCTTACTTGGGTATCTCTGGTGTCCTTGAACATAGTACAGAAGAAACTTCCTTACCATTTGGCCGGGAAACAAATACCTAGATACGATAATTTAGTGCTTCAAAATAATTACTCTAGATAGTCATGGAGTTTCAGAAATTAGGTGTATGAAGAATTTACTTGATCTGATATAGCAGTTAAATTCTAAGGATAAGTGCTTATTATTTAGTTACAAAAGGTACAGGTAAATATTTGCACATAGGGACACAAATCCAGAACTAGGCACGTTTGGTGAATGCAAGTTTGAAAGTTGGTTCTACAAATGAGAAGTGCAACTTACAGAAAATTGATTTGCCAGAACTGGGTTTTCTTCACATACTATAGGGAACACTCGAAAGAATTGAAACTCTCCTTTATAACTTCTTCTGATGCTTCCTGCACTGAAATAATTATTTCCACACATAAGCTGGACTAGAAAACTTCATGTAGATAGTAAAGAAAGATGCTTGGGCGAGACAGTATAGGAGAAAATCAGAGGTACAAAGAAAGTGGGTTTTGAGGTATTAAAGGTTTAGCTGTTTACTTTTAGACTGAAGGAAGAGTCCTTTGACCAACATTAAGGTGAATTAATTAGTAAAGGAAAAGAATGATTTAGTCGCAGAAATTGTAACTTAATCATGGTTTATAAGTTGGAATACTAAAATAGTAGCAGCATATGTGGTCTAATGCCATTCAGTATCTGTCAAGGTGTTCTTGTTCTTCTATTAGAAAATGAATCCAAAGTACGATATTAACCTAATTACTTGAGGTTGAACTCACTTTACTTTTTTGAAAAAGCAGTCTTTTCATTACCAGATGCTGATGATGTTTGCAGGCTTTCTATAGATCGACGGATGAAGCAGTTAGAACCGTCATCAGCAAATACTAGTAATACATTACTTATGTTGCAAAAAAAAAAAAAATCACTATTCACAAGTTTTTCAGCAGATTTAGATTGCAACATACATCCAACATGGAGCAAGTGACTTTAATCGAAATGAAGAGATCTTGAATGCTCAACAATATTCAGAGGGAAATTTTTCACAGGCAAAAGAAAAACATACCCGATGCCACCTAAAGGAACACCATGGTCACTTGTAATATTGAGTTTTTTGGAAAAATCACATATTGATGGCTGAAAGGATTAAGGAATTGACTTTATTCATCTGCTTATGATTGTCAAATATAAAAACATTAGGGAAGAGAGAGATCGTATATATTACTCTTCCTCTGGCTGCTTCTTGCTTGGTGTGACGCCACAGTCGCAAGCCTATCGGAAGCTTACAGAAGCAACGAAAGTAAGATATGAGAGTCCATGTAAACAACTACTAAAGCTGCAATCAAAAGCAAACTGAATTAAATCCAACTCTTTCACTTCCATGCACTGTTCTTTTTCTCTCCCTTCTTTCACATTCCATCTGTCTATTTCTGGAATAATAAAGAAAGGGTCATGGTATGATATAGGTCCTTCGGAAAAGTGAAATTAATTGGTTATGGTGATTTTTGGCCATTAAATGTAGTTTAAGTTGTTTCTTTTAGCTTACTGTTTTAAATAGAAGAAATTTCAGGTTGTAGATAAAAAAGGTTTGTTCACCAGTCACTGAAAGATGAATAGAAAGAACTTAGTGCAAAACAGCTATTGGGTTGATTTCAAAGCTACAATATGACAGTCTCTCCACAGTAACAATTCTGTTGAGATCAGAATAGTTACTTGGAATCAAATCAATAATACCAACTCTGATAACATTGTCATCTAAAGAAACTTCCACTTCCACTTCCACTGTTTATGTATTTCAAGCATTATCTAAGACACGAGAGTTATTGGAGAAGTTTGAGGGGAATGAGCCCAGTCCAAAAGACATTTTTGATACAGTACTTGGTACTTGTTTTGGTTATTTAAAAGGCCCTGACTATGGCCCTAAGCCAAATATTTCAACCTCAAGATATAAAACAATCATTGAACACTTTCAAGAGGAAAGCAACAAACTTAAGGCTATGTTACAGGCTGAAGTAATCGGGAGCAAAGAAACTCGAGCTAAATTAGCAAAACATGCTAGCAAAAGCCAAAAGGTTACTTGTCCCAGATTATGACAGAAATGAAGAGGAAAGTTAATGGTATTAATTTTATCTAATTATTCGATCACTTCTTGTATGTACTATAATTTAATTTTAATAATTTTTCTGGAATTATAAAATGGATGAAGATGCAACTGAAGAGTGATTATATTGTGAATGATGAAGTTATATAGTGTTTGCTTTAATCATAATCAAATACTTAGTGTATTAATGCTTTCACAATATTTTTAGTTGATTTAACCAACCTTTTGGGATGATTATAGGTTTATAGACTTGGACAACATTAGGTAGTCGTTCGGGTTATAATCAAATGTTTTTGTAATTTGAGCATCTTAGTCAATATGTCAAATATATTCCAATTTATGAAGTAATATCTTTATGTATTATTTTGTCTATAAGAATTGCTCAAGCTGTCATTAATATCTTGTATAAGAATATGAGATCATCCTTTAATATTATTATATTACTTTTGTTGGTACAATTTGATTATATTTATATAATCTTACTTTATATATAGAATGCTTGACATTTTGAACTAATAATATTTCTCTACGATTTAATTTTTATAATAATAACCAAATAATTCACAATAAAAAGCATGTTGATAGATTATATACAAAATGTATGGTTTAATATTATGGATTACAAATGTAGTAAACAACATGTCGCTACATTATAAAAAACGTAGCAAATAACATATTGCTATGTTATAAAAAAATGAAGCTAATACTATATAGTTATGAAGGACAAAAACGTAGCCAAAAGATGTGACTGGATTCGTAAACCAAAAGATGTTACCAGAACAACAACAGAATGACTAAAATTAGTCGAAGATTGCTAGAATAATATATGATCATTTTCTCATTCTTATCCAATAGTTTAAACTTTTGGGGTTAGTCATTTCTAGTGATGATATGAAAGTCGTTTGTTTCCAATGGATTTTTATGTGTTGTCGAAGTTGTGCCACCCATGAATATGGTGGGATTATGATCTATTATGTCTTCGAACGATTGTAAGGTGATTATTAGGATAATATATGATTCAATCTTCCACTTTAACTTTCAAAGTGAATGATGAGTTGAACAAAAGAAATATTCTGATGAGCAAGATATATAACAATATTCTTTATGGAACATACATGCTATAATAATATTAGAACTCTTTAACACTTTCCTTAAATATCTAGAATATCATCTTCAACTTGTTACAAACATTTATTTTTTAATTCTTAGTTTCTTTTGAACTATTTAGAGTTGGAACCTTAATTATATGATTTTTACATTTAGAAACCTTTATTATACTATTCTTCACACTTAAATGAACTTTGCAGAGGCACAAAGTTATTTAATAAGATGTAAAATAGTAAAAGAGAAAATAAATAATATTAATTAAAGCCTCTTTTGCAATATAATATAATTATTCTTGTAAATTTACTTATCAGTTCTTACATAAATGTACAATATAATTTTTAAACAAAAGATTTAATTTATAATGATAATAAATTATTATTAAACATTTAGCTTTCCTTTTAAGTTGGAATATACCTCAATTTGTTATACAATTTTTTCTCATAACTCCTAACAATTTCTTCTAAAAGATAGAATCTTAATTTTGTCGTTTTAATATTAAAACATTTCATCATACAACTCTTTATTTTTAAAAGAGTTTCATCTATATAAATCATTATTCTTTTTGTTCTTTTCAAGTGTTCTGTATTTGTGATATCATATAAAAGAGAAAATAGATATAAATTTTATATTCGCAGTTTTTCTTACCAATATTTCAAAATAAGATAATAAAACTACAAAGGAAATAGTATTCCTGGTCCATGGTTTTGCTAAGAGGAACCAACATTTTTGCAATTTACATTTTCTACACTATTGATTACAATCGGCACGATCAACTCTATAGATCTTGAATACTCTTAAACTACTTCTAAATGTTACTTATTAGAAAAATTAAATTCAATTGATGCATTCATGGGAAATTATGCGAACATTTGAAAAGGCAAAAAGAGAAGTTTTCTTTTCTTTTAGACTATAGCATTTGAATAGAATGCAATTAGAGATTATATCATGGTCTAAGCATGCAATTGAATAAGAGAGTAATACAATTGAATACTTTGTTGGAGAACTTAATTGGCAAGATAAGGCTGCATCTGATAATTCATTAAATTTATCACCAATTGGAGATTATCCTTGCTAAGTGATAGAATATGATTTACATATCGATATAGTTTGAGAAAGTAATTGTTTGGCAGGCAACATGATTGTTGTTAAGTGATAATGGTGTTGGGACAGTTATGAGGAGACTCCCTAGTGCTCTTTTCTTTTGTTTTTGGTTAGCTAAGGATTGATGTGCTCCTAGTTCAAGTTTTAGCACAAGTTTGCTCTTCAATTTCTGGACTAATATAATTTCTGTTTTACTTTTAAGAAACATTTTTGACAATAATACTAAATCATTGATATTGAACACAATTAGTTTTTGAACAAATAAGTATGTTAGAATTTTAATTTGAATTAGTGTTAATAATTTAGAGTAGATCATATTAGTTATTAGTTTAAATTTATTGTCAATTGATAAAGTATTTATGATCATTGACTTTTTATTAAATTAATTTAGAACTTATGAATTTTTTGCGATATTTCAAATTTTAATTTAAGATTCTCTCTAGTCAAAAGGTTGGTCTCAATTACTTGACTTAGCTTTTTTTGTGAAATTTCAATCTTATTTGTAAGTTTTTTGGAATTTATTTCTAAATAAATTCACATCAGTTTTTACCAAAACAAAACTCTAAATCAAATTTATAATATGTACTCTTCTAAGGTTGCCTCTACACGTAAGAAAGAATATGATATGCTCTTTATTTTCCAGGCATTGTAGGGACAATTCAAATAAATGAGCGTGATGCATAATAATGTGAAAATTGTTTTGGAAAGACAATTTCAATAAATTGCAGAAATGCAAAAGGAACAAATACTAAAAGTTTTTAATGTATGAAGGAGGCAAAGATATCATCCAATGCTTCTAATTGAAGTGATCAATGATTTGACGATAAGCTGAATAGGGAGGAAGCTGGTTTGATGTTTGGAGTTGAAGGGGTACGTTTGCACTATATATAAATATATATTTAAATTTAGGAACTGAATGATATTGGACACCTAATGGGTCTCTATATATATGTATATGTATATGAAAAGCAATAAGTAAATACAATGTTTCTTAAGCATACCATATGCAGTATCTCTCTTGTACTTGGGCTGAATTCCAAAGGCAAGCATCCATTCCAATTCAGTTGTCGTTGCCATGTCAATGAAGCAGGCTTTGCGGGATCAATCTAAAGAAAAGAAGCTTCATTAAACATGTTGACCGATGGAAACAATGAAGAGCAAGTATATGGTTAAAAAACAAATACAGTTTATGCCCAACATAGTTATTATATGCTATTTTAAAGTTTTAAGTTCAGAATGCAGAAAATTTTGAATATACGAAATGCATCCCCAATTTATCAGCACAGAACTTTGAGAGTACAAAGATAATGCAAGGCCAGTAACAGTGAAAATATCTCTATTAGAAATCTGAAGAAGAACAAATAGAAATAGATACTAGTAAGAAGAACAAGAAACGAAGCTAATACTAAAATGTAATGCGCAGCTCCCCATTTTTATGAATCGAAAACCAATTTCCTCGAGACTGCAAACTGGTATCTAATTCCTAAATAAGACAATTCGATCCCCCTGTCTTAGAAATGATGCTCTGTTCTATGATTGAATATGTAGTCATTAGACTCAAACCTTTTCTTCGGAGCAATCCGACAGAGGCTCCTTTTCACAGTTTTCTTGAAGATCGTTCTCCATAATCCCTAACAAAAAGGAAACATCAACTTCTATGAGTTTACGCTAGCACAGCAACAATAATGAAGCAATGGCAACTTGAGAGAACATAATCATTGTAAAAAAATATAACATCTAGTACTACGAAAAGCAATAGCAACTTGAGAACAACACCAAAACAATACAGCAAGATAAATTAATGGGATAATCACATCGATCTCACGTTGGTCACTCATTTTACTTGGTTTTTAAGCATTCAATCAAAATTTAGAAGGATTATAACTGAATATAAATCCCAGTTCCTGACGAAAAACCTGTTCTGATGCTGACAAAGGCCAAGCCGAAAACGTGAAATGTTGGCTTGGCAAGCAGGTCCAATGATGGTAAGAGAACCAGAAAAACATGGGAGACGGACAATCGGAAGGTGGTTGACAAGTACGCATGTAGCTAGCTGCAAAAAAAAATAAAAAAAGAAAGAAACTGGATTGGTTAGTATTCTGACTACCGGATGTTGTAATAATTATTGAGAAGATTAGGAGAGTAGGCACCGCGAATCTACTCAATTGTCTTCCCACGTTGCATCCATTAGGCAATAATGATATAGAGGAAAAAGGACTTTTTTACCCTAGAGGCACCAACCAGAGACCAAAATGCTAAGGGCCAAGAAGCAAAGTACTAGGAACAGGCTGGGAGCGAGCCGAAAAACGGCCCAAATGGGGAATTACTTGTGACTTTAGAAATTACGTTGTGTTTGGTTCCTGTCCTCGTTACTGGGGATAGTGGATAAAACATAAAAATCCTGTCTTCTTGCCTTGTTTGGTTACTGTCCCCGTGATTTTGTCCTCCGTCCCCGGTGGACAGGGACAAGCGTTTTTGTCCCTCTGAAAATCGAAGGACAGAGACGCCTGTCCCTGTCTCCAAAAAACAAAGACACGAGAGCCCTCCCACGTCCAACTCTCT
>JAOQMS010000003.1:20435282-20461614 GCA_027563885.1 Erythroxylum longipes
GAGACAGAAATTTCTGTTCTGTCCACCACAACCAAACACCTCACTGTCTCCAGCTTTTGTTCCGTTCCGTCCTGTTCTGTTCCGTCTACAGATACTGGAGACAGGAACCAAACGTAGCGTTAATTCCAAAAAGCAAGAGACAGATATAGAATCACGCCGAAAAAATCGAGACGAGAGATTGAGTTCCTTGAAAACAAGTGGAAAGCATAGTAGACTAGTCTCGACAAAGACGATTATATGTAAGGAAGGGTGGTTGAGCGAAAGAAATTGAAACTTCAGTTGCTGGAGATAGGCAAGATTTTCTACGTTACACGTTGGACTTTTGTTACCATTTCCATATCTTTATTATTCTTGTATGGTCTTTGGTAGGTGCCACATATCTGATGAAGATAAACATTAGGTAAACTTCCTGTCCGTGGATAATTATTATGAATTTCAGACCTTAACGATAATGATTGGTTCATTTCAAGATTACTCAAACCTTACAAATCCTGGTATTAACTTATACCATATGGTTTCTCTATTAAAAATTTTCTTGTCAAACAGAGGTAATTTGGTTTTCGAAAAAAATTGTATTTTTAATGTAAAATACGTAAATACATACAAAAGTCTATGCTGTTTTAAAGAAAATTTACAATCTATTGTGAGATTCCATTAATTTATTAATGAAGTCCAAAAGAACAATTTAAACCTTAACATTTACACCAAAATCTAAGTTGGACTTTAATATTTAGGAGTATTCAAGTTGAATCTTTACGCTTACAAAATGTTCAAATCAGACCATGATTGGACGTAAAACTAGATGGAGTTTGGCTTCGTCAGTAAAAAGTCACGTGACAACATTTTTTTCAATGTATAATTTTTTAAAAATTTTTATAAAAAAGCGGGATTCACACTAACGACGTGGAACTTTTTTATTTTGAATGAAAGTGGGATCCAAAAGTAGGTCCCACTTTCATTTAAAAGTAAGTTTAAATAAAAGTAAGACCTACTTTTATTTAAACATATTGTATGGAATTCGACTTTTTTCATTGCAGTTTCTATACCAAGCACTCGTAGTAAGGGATCATGACAAAAAAATATGATTCAATACTAACTTGGTTTGATCATAGAATGAAAAAATTGTGTATGATCTATCTTCAGGTGAAGTAACATCCAAGAAACTAGACCAAGACATATGCGTCTTCACTGTCTCAGGCTCCGATAAGTGGTGTGTGCTAGAGAAACACATAAGGTAGAGTGGAAGAAAAGTGTATACTTGTTGTATATTGGAGGTCAAAGTTGATAGGTTGAAGAACTGGATCGAAATTGACGAATGTATCAGATCACGCGAGCTTAAGGCAGAATCACTCGAATTCTCCTGAGACTTACTTCTCGAATCAGGCTTCACTCGCCATCTCTGCTCTTATCAGTGCTACGACAGTTGTCCTAATGTTGTTAATCTTTAATCTCGTTGCAGGAGAAGGTAAAACACAACAAACATAACACAACACAATACCATCTCCTTCTCTCCTTCCTCTTCTTTTTTAGCTGCCTCAAGTTCATAGAAGTCAAATTGATCTTATGAACATTTTCCTTGTTCCTTGCAGGTGTTGTCTTACCCAAATTATATGAGAATCAAGAGGGAAGTGCACATAGAGAATTGGTGGCAGTATGGTGTCACACAAGATTTATGAACAATTCATGACTAAGCTAATTAAAGCCATTAGAATTCATATAGTTACCTTTTGTGACAAACTTGCACTACGACCAACTTATATTGACAACTAGTGACGTAGTTAGTAGCTAGTTTCCGTATTTACAAATGTTACAATTCTTTGTAGGTTGGCTAATTTATTGGTTTGTAAATTACTTAATTGAGAATCTCTTGTGAGACATTTTGATTTTTTAGCCTTTTATGGCTTAATTAAATTTTCCAGTTTCAAAACAATATTTAGCAATATTTAGTGTTAGCTGGTGGGAGATAGCTATAATAATATTAATCCAAGTTATATTTGACTTACAAACATTGATGGATGCAACCTAGTAGTTTTCTTCTACTAGAATTGTTAAAGGATAGATCCTCAAAATGAAAAACCACTCTTGTTGTCTTTTTCCTTAATAAGATTCCAACTTTTCTCATAATGAATTAGTGTTACAACAATACTAGAAGAAGACATGCCTAAAGGAGGTGTTGATCAATTAAAAAGATATGTTAATCTTTAAATTTTTCTCAAGATTAAGTGTGAAGAGAATCATACAATAAGGAGCATGATACATCAACAAAAACTATTTTTCTCTTTTGCAAAGATGTAGATTAAGTATAGACATAGAAAGGATGACGATGTCAAGCATTCCTATTTGGATAAATTTTCATTATCAACCATTAGAATATTACTCCATTGGGCTTATGTGTTAACATTTATGCTTGGATGAGATAACCACATCTATGAAAAGGATAAGATATGCTAGAGTTTTTTGTTAAGGTGAAAATTGACTAATTACTTTATGATACTATACTAGTACCTAGGTTAGAGGAGGATGAAAATATATGAGTCTAAAGTAGCTATTAACTACCTATAGATACCAATCTTGACTTGTATAAATAAAAAAGGAATCTAATAGGAAAAATGTTCACAAAAGGAGGTTAATGGGAGTCATAAAGGAGGAGACTTATATAACTACAAGTACATCTATTGGAATTGACGAACTATTAGTTGATAAAGTGGCTCCAACAAATGTTTTACCCCTTAACCGATTAAGAATTAATTAGAAGATTTCTCAAAGAAGTAATGAAAATGCTCAACTTTTAGAGAGGAATATAACCTCTCTAAATGCAAAGGATAGGATCATTGTCATGCAAGACTCTACCTCTTAACTGAAAATTGGAAAAGAAAAATCTCTTATGAGTGATAATACACCAATTAAATAAGCTAAAAGATCATTAAAGGAATAATTCTCTAGGATGGTAGAGGCAAAAGACAATATAACATTGAACTTTGGCAAGGAGGAAGGGATTATTAAGGATTAGGATAATAAAGTTGAGTTTTTTCTGAATATCATAGATATAAAAGCTTAAGACATAAAAGCAGCTAGCTTTTTAAATAGGAGTAGTTAGGCTAGTTCAACTTTGTATTATAGGAAGAAGGAGTTAATCTTGGCTACGAAGAGGAAGTATGTAAGGAAAGAAAAGAAAAGAGTTTCTTCCTACCCCTAATTTCAATTACAACCTAAAATTTTATAGGTTTAATTACCCTAAAAATATCAAGTGATTCGTGACTACCTATTTCAAAAATAAAAAACTACTATGATTGACTTTTTATAGGCCAACTAAAGTTGAGCTTTGTATCAGAGGTCTATGGTTCTTTTGGAAAGAATGGTTGTTTCTTTCAAACCACCAATACAATTTCTATAGAAGAATCATTGTAGCTTATGATCTTTATAAAGTCAAGATTTCCCTATTTAGCTTAACTACTTAATTAATCCATATTGCTCCAAAAATTTCATATGATCTAACCACCATTTATCTCACTTTTATGTATGCAGTTAGTTAAGTCTATCAAAGGCTAGCTCTTTAGAGAGACCTGGGAAACATTTATAGTAACCTATTTTCCTCTAATGTTTTTTAGGCGACTTTAACAAAACCATGTATACATCTTAATACAAAGTAGTTAATGTAAAACCTAAAAATTATTCTGATGATTTCATAAGTTATTTTAGTCAAGTTGAGGTTGGAAACCGAAGGTTTAAAGGGAACTTTGCTACTTAGAGCAACAAACGAGGTCAAAATTAACTTATTAGAAAAAATTTAGGTGGTGTTTTAGTAAATCAAGAGTGGATAGTTGAATTCCCTAATAGTAAAACAATCTTCTTGAATAACACAACTTTTGACAATCCAACCACTAAGATTCACAACCTTAAAGAAGGAGCTAAAATATTTGCCCTTTTCAAGTTCAACAACTATTTAACTAAGGTAGATGATTTTCATAAAGTTAGGAATAAAGGTAAGGAGAAATACATTTAAGAAGTTAAAGCACTTAAATGTATAAAAGGCTTCAAGTTATGAAAGATGCATATAGAAAAATTAAGTAGTATCAATGTTGAGTGCTAAGTTTAAATATAATTTAAACCCTGAACTACCGCAAGTGCATGAGTCGTGAATTGTAATAAAAGAGGGATCAATTCCGCAAGGAGGTGTGAACTAATCTAATCCTGAGTTCTTTAAGACTTAGAAACATTAATAAAATGAAAATAAAAATAGAACAGAAAAGAAAGCACAAAAAATTGATTGTCAGAAAATTAATACGTAAAAATAATGCAAAGAAATCAATTTGAGCAACACTCAAAATCACAATGGAAGGAATCACACAAGAAGAATTAATCGATTATGAGAGACTGGATTTTCCTATTATCAATGCTAATATAATCATTTATTTGTTATTATGGTGTCGATTTTAGACTATTAAAGGGAGATTACTCTCTCTCGAGTTATAATCACCCTAATTAATAAACCCTAATTTAGGTTGAGTACCGAACAAGTAATCTCTCAATTACAATGACCCTAACCCTAATCAGTTCTTAAGCTCTCTAATAAACAATCGGGTCCTCACATAAGATCTCTCTTCGTATAACTACCGATTTGATTAATTGCGTGGTCTATTGAATCGCTTAACTCTCATTAATTAGACCTAATCATTTTATTCAGTTCACCCTCTCGATTTGTTATCAAAATATGGAAAAATCATAATTAATCACAACACCCAAACACAATATCATAAAAAACGACTATATTAACATTGAATCAAGTTCAAATACCTAAGAAAATTAGAATATCATAATCAAACCCAAATCCATCAACATATTAATACCCATCTCAAATATTCAAAGAAAAAGAACACAAGATGAATGAAATACATTATTGGAGGGGATCGGGATTCGTCGGGAAAAGCAGTAGCGGTTGAGCCAACTCCTCTTTCCTTTTCTTCCTATCTTCTCTCTCTTCTTCTTCTCTCTTCTTGGACTTTTCCAAATATGGCAGAATGTGAAGCTACTTTACGGTTCCATCTCTTTCCTATTTATACTATTTATGTTTTAAGCAACCTTAAGGCTTTTTCTGGGTTCAAAAGGTCCAAAAAGGTTCAAAAGCCCAAATTGGGGGCAAACTTTTTTGGGTTTGATCAATTTAATACTAAGCCTTTTAAGTTGCTCAATAAAGGTCTAAACGTTCATAAGTCTACTCAATGTTAGGCTATTTTGGATGGAAATTAAGAATTATCATACATGCGCCGTTATTATATATAAAAAGTGTGTTTGAAGGGCCATGTGAATTTTAAATATCACGTAAAAATCACTTTAAACCACGTAGAACCCTAATTTTAGTTTGTACATAATATCATTTCAATTTTTACAGAACCCTAATTTTACTTTAATCCCCAAATTTCACCTTCTTTGTCTTGCCTCCTTTACTCATCATCACTGTCGATCACTCCAATAAGTCTCGCCAGTCCACCTTCCAATCTCTGTTCAAGGGGTTGTCTTGTGTCTTTTATGCATCATCTCACTGATCTGCCTGTCAGTCCTTCGGTGTAAATATTGTCTCCAACAATTGTCAAGTATGTTTGAGTTGTTTCATAAAGGAGGAGATGCATTATAGTATTCAGCTTTAAAGGGCTTTTGTAAAAGGTGACTCAGTTTCACTCTTGAAATCTGATCTCTTTCTATTGCTTATTAAAATTTTTCTTACAATTTATCTGCATTATTAATTTCAGCATTCAAAATTGTTTATCTTTGCACATTTATGCTGGTTAGTTTAGTTGATTGATTTAGTATGGAACCCTCTGGTGATTATAACACAGGACTCATAATGCAAAATATGATCTTTTTCTTTTACCAAAATGGATTTCAATGAGCTAGTGTATTAGTTTTGTTTAATGAGTTAAATATCGAACATTAAAATCAAAGTTTTTATTGTGGTCTTTTAAAGTACGATATGGTAGTTGATTGATCTCATATATTGTTCAATGCATTTCTATTAGACTGTATCTCCTCAATAGACATGCATTTTGTTGTTAACCTATTGCATATCTTACATACAACTCAGTGTTTGTTTTTTTGACGGTAACTACTAATTTATATCCAAACAGGTTTTAGCATGGAGGATATTTTGTGCAAGTACATTCACTATGCTCTGAATGAGAAGCCATTTAATCCAGAACTTGTTTCTAACTTAATCCTGCTCAACAAGGCTTCAATGTTAGATGATTCTCAGGTTGTTGAAATTCTAAATGAAATTTCAAGAAGGATTGTACAGGAAAAAGGTAACTTGTCTACAATAATGTTTTATTGTGCTTGATTTGCAAAATTATGATAATGTTTAACTTGTGGCCATGAACTATAAAACTAAATTATACTGGTAATGAGATACAATTTGCGCATGTTCTTATCTTTTCAGCTTATTAGTTGATTTGTAAATGAATTGGTAAAGGACAAATAATATAACAAAAGTGAAAAATGCCTTAGGAGGGAACTTAAAATTAGTAAAATCATATTGTGTTAATTTAATTCATAGTACCTTTTTTACACTTTTCAGGCCTTGTTGTCTTGGATGTGTCTGGGTATACTCAAAAGGGATATAAAAGGAAGCTGGCAGTACAAGAACTTTTTGGGAAGGTGTTCTACTTGTCAGAGGTAATTGAATGATTACTAACATGGCCATTTTTTACTGAATTGCATGCTTGCTTTGTATTTTATTGTCTTGAAATCTAAATTTCTTTTCCAGAACCGCCTTAGGATATTCTTTGAATGTCCTCAAGATATGTATTCATATAATGTAGTGTTCACCTACATTGTAAACTATCTAATGAGCATATGTTGATAATAATATAGATAATTTTCCTGGTCATTTGCAACCGATCCCTTGAAGCTCAGTTGATGATATCTTTTGCTCTATGTCTAGAGATATTGTAAAATGTTGTCGACTATCATTGATGAGTTGAAACTGTGTTAGGGCATTTGTCACATCTTTTGGGTTTTTTTGATGATGATGGGGTTGCAGAAGAGATGCAAAGTTGGGTGTTGAAAGTTATAGTGGTCAATATAACATTTTCAAAAATCCCTTTCTAGATTTCTTTACTAAATAAGTATATCATGTTAATGGGATCTATAGAATCAAATATTCAATTTATTACATACTTAACTAATGAATGTTGTTTGTGTTTTGCTTGGTTTTTACATTAGACACTCTTACTTATGGTTTTAATTTCTGTGATATTAGTTTCTTGATTATGCTTTTCGTTTGATAACTAGTTGTTAGAGTTCTGTGCAAGGGATAGCTCCTTAATAGTGAAGGAAATCTTTGGGGTCATAGAGTATGCCTCACATCCCTCGATTCAAAATGATAAAATACACTTTAAGCTTGTTTTATTTTCCACATTAGTTAAACTAAAAATCAACTTCATAATTATGGTTCAACAGTGATGATGCGGAGAAGCTTCGCTTGCATACTTTTACTGAGACTGGTGATGTGGATTCAATTAAGAAAATGGTTAATAGTTCAGATTCAGAAGATTCCAAAGACGCTAATGAAAACTGACCAAAACTCATTGGTGGATTCCTCATTACTGATCACACAAATTCTTTAATTGAAAAAAAAAGTTGAGAAAGGAAAAAGAGTAAGAAGGTATAATGATGAATTTAGTCAGCAACACATGGCTCACCTTGGTCCAATATGTTATTGAGTTGAAGTGAAATGCAAGTGATTTTGACCTACCATGAGTCTTGTTGGAGGCAATCTTGTCAGCTGGAATGGCAATGTCGCCGGTGGCCTGGTTATAGATTCTTCATCCATCGATCTCTGATTAGAATAATCCACATTTGTAATGTTCTTACTCTGATTTTCTATTTTTATCGTCTTAAGTCTGATTATATTTCATTTTAAATCTTCCATGTCAATATGTGTTCATCGTAAATGAAGTCTAGGCCATTAATTTTGCTAAAATTTTTCATTTAAATATGAATCCTAATTTAATAACTTTAGGAATTTGTTTTTGTGAAAAATTTTTAAAGAGTGAATATGTACTTTTAGCTTATTTATAATCAATAGTAACTCATAATAACATGTTGGGTTAGTCTGGTACAAATGCTTAAAATAGCTACTTGCAACCTTAGAATGCTGTAAGTTTCTCCAATGAAATATATTTCATCAAACGGCCAAAACAGAGTAATCATGTATAAATAAGATATTGAACCAATCCATTTTAATTTCACAACAAAAGATACATTTTTAATATGTACACTCAACTTATAATATACTATTGTTACACTCGAATACCCTTGGAAGAATATATGGGTCCACACAAAACAGTACAAAAAACTAAAGCATTCGAAATCTTCCTTAAAAACTAATTTGGGCAAACATACATTTTGTTGCATTACAAGATGGATTACAAACAAAATACATTATACACAATGAACTTATCATAAACATGTCTTAAAACCCAATCCATCCTGTATTATATTTATTACAAACCTTCCAACACATTCAAACTGTTTCAATTATCAAATACAACTTAAAAACAAACTCAAATATACATTGTGTCAAAACAAAACTTAATCTCCTTTGGCCATTGCGGTTGTCCTTGTCCCAGTCTTTATACCCTTCTATCTAAACCTACACGGGGAAAATCCACCATGCTAAGCATATAGCTTAGTGAGGAAAACTAAACATGATAAATAATGATAACTGACCCTAACAGTCATATGATAATGACATATACAAATCAGATCCCATATAAAAGTGCATTCCAAACAATAAGAATCTCAGAATAGAATATGCCAAAACAGGATATATTGGCTTTAAAGCAAATCTTACAATTATCAAAACAAAATATCATGATATCAGAACAGAACTTGTTTGTGTCAAAACTGTATCTGAATAAGTCAAAACAAAACTTAATTATTTCAGAACATTGCTTAATTATAACTGAATTGTACATGTAACAAAGTACAAAACAAATTAACTTACTAATTCTTTTTACAGAAGTGGGTAACGGGACCAAACAGGTGGTACCTAGTGGTATCACAAAATAGGAGATACTTATGTCTCGACACCGAAGTATACTTATAAGGAGACACCGAAGTGTCAATATCAAGAGAGACTTATGTCTCAGACACCGAAGTGTTATAATCAGAAGACACCGAAGTGTCGACAGCTTAAATGTGTCCGGGAGTAGCTGTAGACCCTTCTAAGCATGCCAATTTACCCACAACTAGGACTTGACAGTTTTTAAAACAATCCATTTCAAATTTTATATTTTTTATGCAAACCTTATAAATACAAACATGTGCAATTTTGCATCAATAGAAATGTTGAGTCATCAAACATTATGCATATGCTCACAATTAGCAAGCACTTCCAATACAATCCCAACTATAAAACTCCTCAGACAACTGATGGTCTGGTATTGTCACAATATTATAGCAAAAATTCCCAATTGACAATCATTCATATCTAATTCATAACACATAAGCCTAAAGAGCTCATTCATTCATGATTACACTAAGCAATTCAACATTATGCTCATCATTAATAAACCATATTTCTTTTTATATTATCAAATCCATTTATAAACCATAACTCAACACCTTTTGCTCCATTAATCTAACATCACCTAAGTTCATTATTAATCTCACTTAAGTCTAATAAAACCATTGTTAAAGTCCTAACCGTATATATGTCAACAATTACACAACCAAGATTAGTTCAAATTTCTTAGGACAGGTTTCAGGTAAGATTTATATGGCTATTTTGACATATAAAAAGAGGTTTTTGGGCAATATGTTCTTCTAACTAAAAGTTCCTCTATGTATTAAGTTTCTAATGACAATAAAATGATGCATTTTGGTTCAATATTCTGCAAGTTATACCCAAAATACTACAGACTATTCTCAAACAATGATATAATCCTAAATTCAACTTTAGGCCAAATTTCATCATCATTAGGGACAGAACCAAAATTCCATTCCTTCATGAAAGTTGTAGTAATATGTGTTTAGTTTAATACACAATAAAAATTACTCCATTTAGATATCTACAGGTCAAGTTATAGCCTAAATACCAACGACTGTTCAGTGAAATCCGTTGAGTGAAACCAGTACAATTCATTCACATTTTACACCTTCAACACCCTTACTCCAACATTCATCCTTTTCACCACAATTCTACATTATTCATGTCTCAATTACACATAAATTTCATGTCCAGACCTCAACTCATCAACAAATCCATACATATTCTATCCAATCAAGCATCAAATAATTCATAAGATAACATGCAACCAAGATTAGTATTCCCATACCTTCTTTAGCACAATTTCCTACTTCAATGAGCAAGCCACTCTAGCCTTTCAAGCAAATATCACAACTCCAAGATTAAGACAACCAAGAGGACATCAATATAGAAAATAGCATAATCTAACTTCCTTGGTGCAGTAGCATGTAAAGACGTCAAGTGAAGATGATGATTCAAAAAGCATGCAAAAATTTCCAAGAGGTGTGAGTGAGAGAGAGAGTTTGGTGGTGAGAGAACCTGATGAAGAAAATTAAGCAATACAGAAAACTTCAGTAGAACTTTGTCTCCTCCAATGCTAGGTGTCACGAAATGGTAATAGCATGTGGCTTCATGCATGTTCTCCACTTGTCCCATTTAGGAGCTGCCACTCATCCACACAACATGCTGCCATTTGTCACCAAGAAATTAGTCCACGTATAAACCATCAATAAACTGTATTGATTTAAGCCGAATTTGACAAAGCTTATTCATAAAAGTTGTAGCTTATCCTCTTATCTTTCTAATGGTATAAATTTTGTAATTTTTGGACATAGGAATCAAATGATATAGCACTTACAAGTTGGAGTGTCACATTTGTTTGCAAACAAACACTAGATGTCACTCTAGATGTCACAATTGATCATACGAAAAATTCACTTCAAGCTTGGATTTTTAAGAAATTTCAAGCCTTCTTTTCACTTAATCATCACCCAAACCTTGTGTAATGTATCCATGACATATATTCCGAGACCCAGGCTTAACATTAATACCTTAAGACTCTAATGAAGACAATAAATTCCAATTCTCTAAGTATGATTCATTAAACCATAATTTAAGACATATGCAATACATGTTCAATGAAACAGTCCAACTAGGGTTTTCTCTTCCTGAAAAGAATTTTGTCCTCGAAATTCATACCTGATCAAAATAGTTAAGGATATTGAGCCCTCATGGTCTCTTCTAATTCCTATGTTGCTTCCTCAAGTCCATGATCTTGTCAGAGTACTTTCACCAACGATATTTGCTTGTTCCTAAGTTGTTTGACTTCTTTGGCTAATATAGAAATAGGCCTTTCTTCATCAGACCGATATCTTCTCAACATAGAAACATGAAACACATCATGTAATTTGGCCAATTCTCCAGGAATAGCTAATTGATAAGCTACTGGTCTGATTCTCTTCATAATCTCATAAGGACCAATATAACATGGACTAAGTTTACCTTTCTTCCTAAACCGAAGTAGGTGTTTCCAAGGCGATACTTTCAAAAATACCTTATCACCTACCTGATACTCAATATCTTTTCTTTTTAAATCAACATAGGACTTTTGTCTATAACTGACAGCTTTCAATCTTTGTTGGATAACTTGAACTTTTTCTTTAGTATCCTTCACAATATCAGGCCCGGCCATCTTGTTTTCACTCAGTTCATTCCAACACACCGGAGTTCTACACCTTTTACCATACAACGCTTCATAAGGCACCGTGCCAATGCTAGTCTGATAACTATTGTTATAAGCAAACTCCATCAGAGAAAGGTAGTTATCCCAACTTCCTGGGAATTCCAATACATAACCTCGAAGCATATCTTCCAATATTTGAATAACCCATTTAGATTATCCATCTGTCTGGGGATGGAAAGTGGTACTGAACTTGACTTAAGTACCCAAAGCCTTTTGTAGACTTTTCCAAAATCTCGAAGTAAATAGTGGATCATGATCAGAAATAATAGATAGTGGCACCCTGTGCAACCTCACTATCTCATTCACATATAGGTCTGCAGGCCTATCCAATGAACAATTAGGATGAATAGGCAGAAAATGAGTAGACTTGGTAAACTGATCAACAATCACCCATACATCATCATGCTTCCTCCGAGTAAAAGGAAGTCCCGTTACAAAATCTACAGTAATGTTATCCCATTTCTATTCTCCATTGTGGAATAGAAATAGGAACCTGGTTTTTAGCTTTAACTTGCTAACATGTCAAACATTTAGATACATAATCCACAACATCCCATTTCATACCTGACCACCAGTAATGTTGCATCAGATCTTGATACATCTTGTTTCCACTAGGATGCATAGTAAAGACTGTATTATGAGCCTCAAATAACAACTTTTTCTTCAGTTCATCATAGTTGGCACATATAAACGATCTTTATAATACAATTCACCATCTCCTTTCACAGCAAAATCAGGATTTTTACCATCCTGAGTAGCCAAGATAAGTTGTTGTAACTTATCATCAGCTCTTTGAGCATCACAAATCTCTTGTCTGAAAGTAGGCCTTGCTTTCAATTGAGCTATTAAAGCTCCATCAAATACAAGTTCCCATATACTTTGCTTCATAGATAATGCTGTAATGGTCTTCCAACTCAAGGCATTAGCCACAACATTAGCCTTACCGAGATGGTAATCCACAATACAATCATAGTCTTTAAACAGTTCCAACCAACTCGGTTGTATCAGATTGAGTTCTTTCTGGGTAAGCAGATACTTCAGACTCTTATGATCTATGAAAATTCTACACCTTTCACCATACAAGTAGTGCCGCCAAATTTTCAAGGCAAACACTACTGCTGCAAGCTCCAGATCATGTGTAGGGTAATTCTGTTCATGTGATTTTAGTTACCTAGATGCATAAGCAATTACCTTTCTATCCTGCATCAAAACACAACCCAAACCATTTCTAGATGCATCACTAAACAAAATATACTCCTTACTAGAAATAGGTTGAACTAATACAGGAGCTTCAGTAAGCATACATTTCAATTGATTAAAACTATTCTGACACCTATCAGACCATTCATACTTCACTCCTTTCCGTAACAGTTTAGTTAAAGGGGATGCTACCACTGAGAACCTTTTCATAAATTAACGATAATAACCAGCCAAACAGAAAACTTCTCACTTATGTTACATTCCGCAGTGGCTTCTAGTTAACAATTGCCTCTATCTTACTAGGATTAACTATAATCCCTTGAGAAGACACAACATGTCCTAGAAAAGATACCTCTTGAAGCCAGACATCACACTTGCTCAGCTTAGCATACAACTGTTTTTCCCGCAGGTTTGTAACACAATTCGGAGATGCTCAGTATAGTCATGTTCATTCTTCGAATAGACTAAGATATCATCTATAAACACCACAACAAACTGGTCTAAATAAGGCCTGAATACTCTATTCATTAGATCTATAAATGTCGTGTGAGCATTAGTTAACTCGAATGGATTTACCAGGAATTCATATTGTCCATAACGGGTCCTAAATACAGTCTTTGGTACATCCACATCCTTTACCCAAAGTTGATAGTACCCCGATCGTAGATTTATCTTTGAAAACACTCCTGCATCTTTCAATTGATCAAACAAATCTTCAATCCTTAGCAATGAACACTTGTTCTTCAATGTGACTCTATTAAATTGCCTGTAATCGATGCACATCCGTAGTGCACCATCCTTCTTTTTAACAAACAAGATTGGTGCTCCCCACAGTGACATATTGGGTCGAATGAACCCCTTATCCAGTAGCTCTTGCAATTGTACTTTCAACTCCTTCAATTCAATAGGAGCTATTCTGTACGGTGCTCTGGATATAGGAGCAGTGCCAGGCATAACTTCGATTGATAACTCCATTTTCCTTTTAGGAGGGAGTCGAGGTAACTCTTCAGGAAACACATTCGCAAATTCACTCACCACTGGAATCTCTTACAATTTACCAACCTCCTTCTTAGAGTCAAACATAAAAGCTAGATAAGCTTCACATCCCTTCCTGAGGAGCTTTCGGGCTTGTATAGTAGATAACACATTAGTTAAAGAACTAGTGCAGATGCCATGCAATACTATTTAAGACTGATTAAGCTTCTTAAACATAACTGCCTTATCATTACAATCAACTAGTGCCTGCTTGGACAACCAATCCATACCCAGAATCAAATCAAATTCATGAAAAGGCAATTCAATTAAATCCGCAACATACTCATTTCCTTGGATCATAACAGGACAGTTTCTATAGACCTGATTCACAATCACACTACTACCCAGAGGACTAGTTACATGAATACTATACTCTAACTGATCTAAAGGCATCACTTTATCAGAAATTCCTCCAACACAGATATAAGAATCAGTATATCCAAGATCAATCAAAGCATACATTTCAGAGTCAAAGAGAGAAACAGTACCAACAATTACTTCAGGTGCATCCTGGTCCTCACGAGCTTTCAATGCATAAGCTCGACCCAAATCAGAAGGTACAGTTGGTTGATCCACAGTTTCTGATTGGGTACTTATTTTAGGTCTGTTCTGACCAGATCCTCCTCGATCTCTACCAGTCCTCTGTTCTCAGTAGATGCATAAGAGACCTCCCTACTGGCTTGTGATGTCTGAGACTGTCTTAGAGGGCAATTGGCGATCAGATGCTTAGTGCTGCCATATTAAAAACATGCACCCGTAGCCCTCCAACAAATACCCTAATGATGTATATAGAAATGAGGGCACTCTAGGGCATCAAAACTTAGGGCGCTAGAGGAACCCCTACTAGTAGTAGTCGATGAGGGAATATTTTGTCGCCTTCCCTAAGCCACAGATCTCTGAGTAAATTTTGGTGCAGAGGAAGCACCTTCTCGACTTCACTTGCCCAAGGACTGACCTCCTCTAACAAAGCCCCTTTGTTGACTCCTTTCTCTCTTAACCATCTCCTGCCTTTATATTTTCATAGCAATTTGCACTAATTGATGGTAATTCACTTGCTGCAAAAGGGTAAATGCCGCCAGATGCTTCTTGATGGAATCATTCAAACTATCCTCAAACTGATGGCACTGGAACTCCTCAGTAAGTACCTGTTTAGGGGCATACTTGTTGAGTTGATTAAATTCCCTGTCGTACTCAACAATCGACAAGTTCCTCTATCTTAGATTCAGAAATTGTTTCCACTTCTCCTTTCTGTATGCCTCCGTAACATACTTATCTTTAAATTATTGGGTAAAGAAATCCCAAGTTAGAGGCACCAATAGCTGAGGATTTCTCAAAATGAACTTCCACCACTCATAGACTGCTCCTTGAAGAAGAGAGACAGCACAGTGCACCATCTGATCTGATGGACAACTGATTTCATCTAATATCCTCTTTACTTTCTCTATCTATAATTCAGCTCTTTCAGATTCCTCCAAAGATTTCTTAGTAAATTCCTCAGCTCCATACTTCTGCAGCTGATCAATTGGAGCCTTAGGTGCAATCATACGATGCAGTACTGTCATCATATCCTGAGACAGCTTAACTAAAGCCTCTCACTGAGCTGGAGGGGGAGGTGGCACCTCAGCTTCTCCTCAATTGACCCCAGAGGGTACCAATATTAATGGAAGGCTCGCGCTGGATTATTACTCTCCGCAACCTCATCAATAGCTTCATAAGATCTTTCCATCTTCAATTCTAAAACCAAAATATGGAGCAAACCTCATTAGGCCAAAACATAACTTTAACACTCAAGTATAAACAGCAGTTAAGCACTGGTTAAACCAGAATCACCTAAACCATGCTTTGATATCAAAACATGTTACACCCGAATACCCCCTGGAAGAATATATGGATGCCACATAAAACAGTACAAACAAACCAAAGCATTCGAAATCTTCCTTAAAAAACCAATTCGGGCAAACATACATTGTATTGCATTATAAGATGGATTACAAACAATATACATTATACACAATGAACTTATCACAAACATGCCTTAAAACCTAATCCATCATGTATTATATTTATTACAAACCTTCCAACATATTCAAACTATTTCAATTATTAGATACAACTCAAAAACAAACTCAAATATACATTATGTTAAAACAAAACTCAATCTCCTTTGGCCACTGCGACTATCCTTGTCCTAGTCTTTATACCCTTCCATCTGAACCTATATGGGGCAAACCCACCATTCTAAGCATATAGCTTAGTGAGGAAAACTAAACATGATACATAATGTTAACTGACCCTAACAGTCATATGATAATGGCATATACAAATTAGATCACATATAAAAGTGCATTCCAAACAATAAGTATCTCAGAACAGAATATCTTTTCTTCTTTTCTTTACCTACAAAACCATCTTCAGAATTTAGTAACTTAAAGTGGTCAATCATATATCTTACGTTTCAATATAGAAAGACATTAATCTTACCAAAAATATTTGATTTTAGTAGAAATCAAAGAGATGATAATCCTTTCACTTTAGCCCACTAGGGTGTTTAGTTGGTTTCTGACTAAGTGAAAGATTACTACTCTCTCCGACTGAAATGTTTGGACCCTTTTGAACCTTATCTTGATACATAATTGGCGATGTAAGCTTTAGATGAGGTATGTTTTCCATTTGACTGAATTAATGCTCCTTCAAAAGATTAGACAACATCTCAAACTATTGTATAGAAGTTCATATTGATTAATCTTTTAGGTCTAGCATGGTAAGGCCAAAAAGATGAACAACAATTATAAATAAGATTTACCCGTGATATGTGCTGAATCCCATAGGAATTATTTGTCAAATCTTCATGTGGTTGTAACATGTAAGGTCTTTGTGCTCATAGAGGTCTTGTTGAAACCTGATCAATCAAACCATCATCCAGAAGAGCTGACTTATTATTGGTCCTCTGTGCATTCTTCTTTGGCATAGCAACGGGACATCCAGATAACGAGCCTCTGCTAGGTGACTCATTTTCCAAAAGTTCGCATTGGAGATGAGTTGCATGATTATAGTTAAAAACCTAAATAGAGAAAGTAGAAGAACCTTTACCGAGAATGTAGTTGCATATGCAACATGCTAGACCTCTGGGGCATAACCATGAGATGCCCCCTTCTTGAGCAGGCTCATAGCATAGAATGTATCATCCTTTATCACTGATTTAGTAGTATCCTTGAGTAAATGAAAAAAGAATCTGAATTAACAAACTAGTTGATAGTAGTGTCATAATCAACAAGTAAAGTTGAGAGGGACAAAAGAAAGATAACAAAAATTAATAGAAAAAGAAATCATTGAACAGTATCATGTAGAGAGCAAAGCTAGTAACTAAACCATATATTTGAAACTATTAATGAGCAACATAATTCTTCTTTCAAATCCATAAGTTCCCAGCATCCCTAATATGGTAATTTAAAAATCTCCAAGTTCTTGGTTTCCATCATCAGAGAGGAGCTTTGGCATGATAGTTGGAAGACAAACGTAACCTATCATTCCCTCAACTATCTCTTTGATGAACTAAGAGAACTTCCTCAATACATGTGCACCTTTGTGGGATTTGTAGATTATCCACTTGATTACACATACATCATCATCATTCCTAGTACTTTGATTTAACATTAGCATCCTAAAACCATTATTCACTTCATATGCCCCTTCATTGTCATAAGATTCCATCATAGGCTCACAGAATTTGTAACAAAGCTAATAATTTGCCAAAAAGTAGATGGATAAATAGTTAATGGGAAGCCATAAAAGCATTAATTTTAGATATTATAGAGAAATGATAGATAAAGTTCTTGAAAGTCCAATAAGAACTTGAAGGGATGATATATTATGAAGCTTAGGTGCAAAGTAAACATTGCAACTTTTTGCAGACAACACTTATGAAAAATCAAGAATAATTATCCAGAAATTAGATAACTGCCAACCCAAGCCAACTGGCTGAACCCATGAACTTGATTGTAACTGTCATGGCTGATTGTTTGTTTTCCGACCTGTGTTTCAGGGTCAACAATGAAGAACGGAAAAGTTTCGGAGACTTTCTAGCTGAAACAACATCCCACGATCGTGGCACATTAGGTCACGATTGTGACAGAAACATGGGAGCCAGCCCACGATCGTGGCATATGGGCCACAATTGTGACAGAAGCCTATTCCACCGCTTGCCACGATCGTGACAGACAGGATTGGATGCAGGGCCATGATCGTGGCCTGCATTAGGTAGACACATAAATAAGAGAAAACTTCAAATTTTGAGGGATTTTTTTAGACTTTTTCGACCCCAAAAAAACCCTAGGGTTACTAAAGACATAAAAGGTATTTAAAGAATAGGAAGAACTCAAGAGAAAAAGCTTTTTCATCAGTCACAATTTCAAAGCCCTAGAGAGCTTTATCGAGAGAATGAGAAAGAAACGAAGGAAAAGAGACGTGGAGAAGATGCCTACATGAAGTACTTCTTGGAACAGGAGGTTTCCCGTTGTTGCTACCTCCGTCATCCATTCCGAGACTATTTCCAGTGTAGTTTCAATTTTTATGATTGTATAGAATTTGAGATAGCCGTAGATGATAGATTTGTTAAATATTGAGGATTTGTTGAAACTCACCTTCGGGATATTTTATCTTTGATATTAATGAAATTTGATTGTTGCGTTTTTATTGGATTTCTTGTGATTTTAATTCTGCACTTGCATAATTCAGTAATAAATTGAGAGGGTTAATTAAGTGAAAAATTATTAAATTAGGCTAACGAGAGTTAGGTAATTTATTAGATCAAGAATTAAATCAAACAGGTAAATTTGTGTAAAGAGAGATGTTGCATAAGTTTTCAATAGTTTTTGGACAACTGAAGATCTAATTTAGGTTTTGGATAAATTATGAATCGAGAGATTAGGTTTTATAAACTAGGGTTAATGATTATAACTTAAGAGAGAGTAATCAACCCTAGGATCGTCTAGAACTGATAATCCAATAATTTCATCATCAATTAGGTTTTCATTTAAAGTTAGATAAATTTTCCCTTTCTCTAAATTGGTAGTTTTTAGGTGGCTTTGTGATTGGGTGTTGCATTCGCTATCTGGTTTATATTTTTGAAATTGATTCTTGGAATTAATTGCGTTATTGAAATACTTTCTTACTTTAGTTTTGTTCTTTTGAGTTATTGTAAATTATTTTTGCCCTTAGATTTTATGATTAAGTTAACCCTCCTCATGGGATCAACAACTTAGGTACTACATGAACGACCCATGCGCTTGTGAAATATCAAGGTCAAATTATTAAAGCTTTTTCATATCGGAAACTTGTGTTCAAGTTTTTGACGCCGTTGTCAGGGAGGCGATTAGTTTATTTCTTCAGTCTAAGGCTTTTTCATTATCTTTTGTTTTAAATATAAAAAAATTTGGGCATAAGGTAGAGACACATCAAGACTTCTTAGAGTGAGAATGAGACATTTGAAGAGTTGAATGCTAAGAAGAGATAAAATGAACAATCATGGAGGATGTTTATTACAGGGAGCAAGGTACTCTTGTATATTTCAATGCGCTCCAATTTAATTGGGAAAATCATCATCCTTATATGAACATGTATACTTTGGGGTGGCAGAACCACCCCAATTTCTATTGGTCTAACAATGCAAGTACTTATATAGGACATCAAGACCGATTTTAATTTCAACAAGATGAATCCAGTTCATGGGATTCCAAGCTGGACAAAATCATGAATAAGCTCATGTATATGGAAAAGAACCAGAAGAGATTGGAAGAGAAGTTTGAGCAAGTAGCAAAAGATTATGCCTCTTCTATTCACAATTTAGAAGTTCAAATAGGCCAGCTTTCTAGGAAATTTTGTAAGCAAAGTGTGGAAAACTGTCTGCGAAGTATGAAAATAAATTCAACAGAGCCATGTTAGGCTACCACATTTAGGAATAGGGTAGAGTTAGAAGAAACAACGAGAAATCAGGTTAAACCCAACCTTATAGAAGACTAAGAAATCAAGAGAGAGGATGAAGAAAAGAATGCCAACCCTCCCTTTTATTCACCAGTTCTTGATATATCATATTTGAACATCGAAAAATCTTGGGCAGATGTCCATGAAGAGAATCTTATCTTTCAAATTAATGATGACCAAGTGACATTCAATATAAATGATGAATTTAAGAATCTAAAGGATAGTAGCTCATTCAGGATACTTGATGTGTTTGAATTATATGAAGAACAAGAAGAAGAAGAACAGATGACAACAGATATCGAATTTGAAGAAGCTATGAAAGTCTCTGTTTGTGAAGCGGAAGAAGCAGAGGAAACGAAGGTGATTAAGGAAGAAAGAGAGCAACTAACCTTCATACAGGACAAACTGTTGGATTTAGAGGAAGATTTAGGGAGTTTTGTTATTCCCTGTTTTGTTCACAGTTCACTTGAAAGGAGAACATTATTGAGCTTAATTGGTTTTCATAATGTTATCAACATCATCCTTCTGATTATGTTGCAATTTGTAGCTTACTTACAGGCTACAAAACTAACATTGAAAGAAAAGGGTAGAAGCAAGCTGCTCATAATTGATCTCGGCTAAGTTGCTAAGGAAAGAGCATCGAGCTACTTACGTTAAAAGACGCACTACATGGGAGGCAACCTATGAAATTTTATTTCCTTTGATTGTTTTTATTAGAAAGTTTGAATTTCGTAGTTAGGATTAGTTTGTTTCCAAATAAAATCGAGAAGGAATAAAACTTTGAGATAAATTTGATGATTGATCAAGTACGCAAAAGAGAGGTGAAAGGGCTATAAAAGAATTAAAAAGTGATTTAAAAAAAGTGTGAAAAGAACACATGAAGAAAAATTGAAGAATCGGTGGAAAACTGAAGGCCACAATCGTGGCAGAAAAGGGGAACACACATTTTTTAAAGAAAAATTTTACCATTTTACCCTCCAACCACCTATAAATTCATTTCTAACTTCACTTTTTCATTCACTTTCACTTTTACTTTATCTCTCTAGATTTGAAACTTACAAACACTCTCACATCTCTCTACAAAAATTTCAAACTCTACCTATTCACAAGCAATCATGCTGCGTATTAAGCAATCAGCCAGACGGGAGCAATCAGCCAGATGGGAGCAATCAGCCAAACGAAATCATGTTTCGGGACGAGGGAAAAGAACAAAGCAGGAGAGTTTGGAGGACCCTTCCTGATCTACACAGAGGAGGAAGGTATTCGTTTCCAATCCTTAAATGCTAGATAAATAGTAATTCCTAAATATTTTGATTTTGAAACGCTCGATAGGTTAGAAAATGCGCGATACGGTAGAGAACTTAGCTGAACGAATCTAGTGGGCTAAATTTATACATTTCCAATTTCCTGTTTACCAGGAGCTTACTTTGGAATTTTTCACTTCTCTTTCCTATAAACCTAGGAACACCAAGGAAATGTAGTGTAGGTTGCGAGGAAGACCATATGAATTGAATATAGAAATTATGTGCGATATGTGTGAGTTCCTTGAATCCTCTATTATCGATTAGCATGATGATTTTTATCCTTCTCGCTATTGGAATGAACTCATTGGAATAGAGCAATTTCATGCCAAAAATGCTCACAATAACATAATAATTTTCCACGAGCACTTGTTGTTGCACAAATTCATATGTCAACTGGTTTTTGATAAATTAGAAACCAACAATTTTTCCATAGAGGAACTCCTTATGTTGTGGTGCATGGACCGCAGCATTTAAGCACAACCACACATGTGCTAAATTCTATTATTGTGACTCTGCGCAAGAGGAGCAACAATTTAGGTATGGGGTACCTAGTTTTTGCCATTTTTGAATATTATAATATGGATTGTAGTGGGTTAACTGTTCATCTCCCTGACTTCCTAAATCATCACCATTTATGGCAGGCTGAAATCCTTAAGTCCCACAACATGAAACTTCAGGACATCAGCCAGAAGACACATTTTAATGTAAATAATCTGAAAAATTAAATTAAAATTAAAAGACTAACACTAAGAAATAAACAATACCAAAATGCAGAAAATTGGAATTTAAGAATTTAAAGACTAAAGATTACTTTTTTCCCTATTTTGTCTCCCTCCTATTTTATTAATCAAATTATGTCTCACCTAAGATTTTTGAATATATTAATTACCCTCTCTCAAGGTGTAACTAATTGTCCCTAATCGAATTAAAGGGAATCAATTGGACGATCTCTCAACCTACCCAATGACTTTACCAATTCAACTAGTCATTAAACTATCCTATGGGTGATCAACTGACTTCGTCGAGTTCTCTCTTCTAACTAATCAATTGACATGATGATTGTAAGTTTATAGGTCACAAACTCTCATTTTACAATCTTACACAATTAATCCCACTCACTCTCTCAATTTATTGCAATATAACAAATAAATCACCAATCATCACAGACAACTTCATTTAATTCAATAAAATAGGAGTTTTAATAAAATAGTTCAAAAGTAATCCCTAAAACTAAATCAGCTTAACATGGTCTCCATAACATCATCAACATTCAAATAAACCATTTTACAAAGAATAGAAGAAGTAAAATTAATAGAAAATTGAATAAAGGGTTTCTTTCTCTTCTTTGCCAAATCTGGAAATTTTGGTGTTGATGTGCTATTTTCCCCAATCTTGATGATGATCCTTGACTTCAATCCTTCCTCAAGGCTCCAAACATGTGTTTTTCACTCAAGGATGGTGTTTCTATAAAAGGGTTTCATCTCCTTTTTTAGATGGGGGCTTAATTATGCTTTAATAGTCCAAAAACCCTAAGTTTAATGAAGCCCCGCGTATTGTGTCGGATTGTAATTCCCACGATTGTGGAAATTGACATGATTCTCACAATTGTGGGAATTGGCAATAGATGAAATCCTCTTGTCTTCTCCTTATGTTCTCTAGTTCGATCTCTAAGTTGCTCCATCTTCCTTCCTATATAAAAAATAGCCAATTCTTACCCTAAATTAACATCAAACATAAAAGAACAACAATGGAAATCAAACTAAATGAAAACATACAAAATGAATCCCAAACTACAACAATAATCAACAATTATCTAAGAAAACACATGCCAATTACCTAGAAAAACATATACTAATGCACAACTATCACTCAACGATGTCAAAACCAGGATATACGTCGTATTCATTGATATTTTAAGGCTCAGGGCGTTCAACTGCCACCTCCGACACCATCCCCACCTCCATCTCCGTGAGACTTTTTCTAACCCCATTCTTTTTTCAAATTAATCTTCATCTTTATTTTATTTTCTATTTTCTATTGTGCTTGTTTGTTTCCTTCTCACATTAAGGACATTGTGTTGTTCAAGTGTCAGGAGCGTTATGTGTTTTACTTTGTATATGATTTTTCATATGGTATGATAGCTGTTAACTTACATTTTGTGATTTGTTTGAATGTGTCGATGGCTTGGATGGATTGAAACTAATTTAATTTTGAAAACAATCTATTAGGTTGTGAAGAATCATTAGATCGAAAAAATTAGTGAATTGGGGTCTTTGGATAAATATACAACTTAATTAAGATTTAGTGTGAGTTTTCACTCTTTAAATTGTCACATTCATTCATAATTTGGGGCCTTTAAACTTAAGTAGCTTTACTAATATTTTTTATGGAAACGAGTAGCTAAAACGACAAGGTAGGCAATAAAAAAAGTGTTTGTTAAATAAATAACTATTCTGCTAGCCTTTGCCTCCATGTAAAAATGACTAAGTCCATGTTCAATATAAAAAAAAGTGTTTTCTAATCAAAACCTACCGAACTTGTAATAGCTTGACTTTTCAACGTACTTAGGAGCAGTTATAGAGTCCGAATGAACAAAGAATTATTAATGTGTCTGTGTAATTGAAAAGGGTAAATAAATTAACACTTAGATCTCGATTAATCTGTATATTTAGTTCAAAACCCCCAGACACAGATTTTGCACGTTAATGATTTGATACAACTTGAATGATTTTGTTTAAGATTAAATTTATTTCATGAAGTTGAAGCCATTGTCTCATTACTTCATTGTGTGTTGTGTGTTTGTTATACATTTGTTGTTACTGTTTGTTATACGTTTGTTGTTCTGTTTGCTTGAGGACAAGCAAATGTTTAAGTGTGGGGATGTTGATAGTTGTCAATTGCATCATATTTTAGGGCTTAATTTGTTATGTATTAAATGTTAATTTGAATGTTTAGTATGTGTTTAGGTTAGAATTGTGTTCGTTTATATGTCTAAATGTTTTTTATAGGTTATTATAAGTATTTGAGCTTAAATATTATGTTTTTGAGGTACCTTGATGTGTTTGTTAGTGTTTCAGGGTCAAAAACGAAAAATGGAGAAGTTGCGAAGACTTTCGAAACAACGACCCATATGCCATGATTGTGAGAGATACATGGGAGCCAGGTCACGATCGTGGCATATGGGCCACGATCGTGATAGAAGACTATTCCACAGCCCACGATCGTGGCCTGATTGCCACAATCATGACAGAAACGGTTGGATGCAGGCTACGACCATGGCATGCAGGGTCACGATCGTGGCCTGCATTGGGAAAACGCACAAACAAGAGAAAACATCAAGTTTTGAGGGATTTTTTAGACCTTTTCGACCCCATAAAAACCTAGAGCTGCTTAGGACACAAAAGGTATTTAAAGAAAAAGAAGAACTCAAGAGAAAAGCTTTTACATTAGGCACGATTTTAAAACCCTAGAGAGCTTTATCTAGAGATTGAGAAAGAAACGAAGGAAGAGAGACATGAAGAAGAAGCCTACGTGAAGTACTTCCCAGAACAAGAGATTTCCCACTGTTACTACCTCTGTCATCCATTTCGAGTCTATTTCTGATGTAGTTTTAATTTTTATGATTATAGAGAATTTGAGATAGCCGTAGATGATAGATTTGTTGCATGTTGAGGATTTGTGTAAACTCACTTTTGGGATATTTTGTCTTTGATATTAATGAAATTTTATTGTTGCATTTTTATTAGATTTCTTGTGATTTCAATTCTGCACTTGCATAATTTGGCAATAAACTAAGAGGGTAAACCGAGTAAAAAATCATTAAATTGGGCTAACAAGAGTTAGGTTATTTAATAGATCAATAATTAAATCAAATCGGTAAATTTGTGTGAAAAGAGATCTTGCATAGGTTTTCGGTAATTTTTGGACAACTTAAGATCTAATTTAGGTTTTGGATAAATTGGGAATCAAGAGATTGCAATTCTCATAATCTGATTATAGGGTTTATAAATTAGGGTTAATGATTATAACTCGAGAGAGAGTAATCAACCTTAGGACTGTCTAGAACAGGTAATCCAGTAATTTCATAATCAATTAGGTTTTCATTTAAAGTTAGATAAAATTTCTCTTTATCTCAATTATTAGTTTTTAGGTGGCTTTGTGATTGGGTGTTGCATTTGCTATCTTATTTATATTTTCAAAATTGATTATTGGAATTAATTGCGTGATTGAAATACTTCCTTGCTTTAGTTTAATTCTTTTTGAGTTATCGTAAATTGTTTTCAGCCTTAGATTTTAGGATTAGATTAACTCTCCTCGTGGGATCGATACCTTAGGTACTACGTGAACGACCCATGCACTTGCGGAATATCGAGGTCAAATTATTAAAGTTTGTTCATTTCAAAAACCTGCGATCAATCATAAAACTCAAATTTAAATAATCAAAGGCAAGACTCTGGATTGGACAAGATTTGGGTAAGTTTCTGAGATGGAGAGAGGGTGAATATACCAAGGACTAGAAATAAATTTAGGGTTATGAAATGATTTTTTTTATTTTTTTAAATCCACGTAATTTTTAATGTGGCATTTAAAGACCAGCTGGACAATCCATAATAGCACGTATATGACACTTCTTAATTTATGTCCAAAATAGCCTAATATTGAGTAGACTCATGAACATTTAGACCTTTATTGAGCACATTAAAAGGTTTGATCTTAAATTGATCAAACCCAAAAAAATTTGGCCCCAATTTGAACTTTTAGCAGTTCGAAAAGCCCCTCGAAAACTTAAGTCCAAAAGGTCATTCGCGTTTGTCTATAAGTAGGTAACCTTCTATCATGATCGTGGTAGACTAGTCAAGATCGTGGCCCTTCCTTCATGCATTTGTCATGATCTTGGCATATTGGCATCGTGGCAAGGGGTTGATAATTGTGATTTGCATGATATTTTAGGGTTCAATTTGTTAGGTACTTAGTGTTAATTTGAGTGTTTAGTGTGTATTTAGGTTTCAATTGTGTTAATTTATGTGTTTAATTGTTTTTATGGGT
>JAOQMS010000003.1:20464405-20478593 GCA_027563885.1 Erythroxylum longipes
AACAAAGTCCTAACCTAAACATGCACTAAACATTCATTTAATAACTAAGCACATACTAAACTACCCACTAAAATATCTTAACTAAATAACAAAGTCCTAACCTAAACATGCACTAAACATTCATTTAATAACTAAGCACATACTAAACTACCCACTAAAATATCATGTAATCTACCACTATCAATCAATAACATATATTTAGTTATTCCAAATTTCATATCAAAATAAGGTAAAAATAAGTTGAACTAGATATAAGGATTCATTGTTTTAGTTTAGATAAGTTTCCTTTTCTTAACCTCTCTAAAATATTTTCTTTACCTTCTCTCTACCTACTTTGACCATTTTACCCTTGATAGTTTCCATTTTCGGAAATAAAACTCCTACCTGGGGTATCTCTTTTGATACAATGCTTCTTCTTTAACAACAGAGGTTCTTCATTATACAAGGGCCTCTTGAAGGCCTAGAATATGGAGAAAGAAGGGCCTCCTACCCCTTCTACCTTGAATCTTGAAGATTTTCTAGAGCTCACTAGTACTATAAAAGGGAAAAAATATGGAGAATAATCTGCTACAGTGATTTGCGAGGAAAGTGTTAGGACTGATTCTAAATAGCTAGAAGGTGCTTGAAAGCATAAGCTTAACATTCAGCATAATAAAGGAGAACTCAAGCATTTCCAAAATTTCATGAAGGAAGGAGTGTTAAAACCTCCTATAGAGCTTTGAAGAGCTAGAAAAAATGCATGGTCCTTGGCTTTGGTGGGTTATTTTTGGGAATAAAAGGCTAGCATTCCCTATTTTCCATACTTAGGCTACTACTAGATGGGGCTAAAAAGGCTTGGAGAAAATAATGTTGATGGATCGTGGTTCATTCCTTTTCAAATTCTCGACAGAAAGTTACTTAAATGAGATTATTGAACAAGGACCTTAGCATATGGTTGACCAATCTATATCCATCAAAAAATGGAAGTTAGGTTCATAATTTGACAAAGGTAACATTGACATATTTCCCCTATGGTTAACTTTCATAATGTGCCAATTAAGTTTTGGACAATTGAAGGCTTAAGCTACCTTGCCAGCTCACTTGGGAAACCAATTTGCATGGATTATCAAACTGCTAACATGGAGAAATTTTGTTTTACAAAAATCTACATTGAAATAAAAAGGAACTCTGATTTGCTTGAGAAATTGCCACTTATGAAGCTTGGAGATGATGGGGAACTTAACCTATATATGGAAACCAAACCTATTAAGAAAAAATTGGAAACCAATTGGGAAACTCTTCAAGACAAGTTGGGATGATGAGTTGATGGGGTTAGTTACTCAAGACAACATTAATAAGCCTAGTCAAGCTAGCTTGGAAGACACAGAAGCAAATATAAATGATGATTTTGTGGTATTGATAGAAAATCAATCAACTAACTTGCAGAGGTACTTTTGTGAATCCTGAAGTTCAAATAGATAAAGTGGCAATAACTCAAACTAACAAGGAGAATAACTTTAGGAAAGAGATCTTAGTTGAAATTAAAGAATTAGCTAACAATTCCAAAAGAAGATCAGTTAGAAGAAAGGGCAAGAACAAATCTGAAGACGAGCTCCCCCCTGATGATTCTGGTATGAAATCCTGATGATTCTAGTATGAAATCTTTGAGGTTTTAATAACCCTCTTAAAAAAGCAATGATAAAGGAGACTTTTTAAAGAAGAAACCTTATTTAATAGGACTTCTGGAAAAAAAATCACCTCATTTGCTAGGTGTTTCTAAATTTTTGGGTGCAGAACAAAAAGCTATCTCTAATTACTCTTCATATTACAATGGTAGAATCCTACGCTTTTATAACTCAAATAAAATCTCCATATAAGTGGAAGGAGAAAGTGACCAATTTATTCACTTGCAATGCCAGTTGGAGTGAATTAACTTAGCCTTTGATATCAAACTAGTATATGCCTCAAACTTTCAATTCCAAAGGGAAATGTTATGGAATAATCTCTAAAAATTTGTAACTACAATCACAAATCCTTAGCTTTTAATTGGTGACTACAACTGCATACATTCAGACCATGAAGTAGAAGGACGTAGGGGATTTTAGGTAGCAACAAGGAGGGAGTTATCTAAATTGTTCCAAAGAGTGAAAATTATAGATCTCATATTAAATTATAGGCTTTTTACTTAGTCTAACAAACAATAAAGACGTATGTTGATAAGGAAAAAACTTGATAAAGCATTGGTAAACCAAGCTTGGTTAGACTTGTTCACATAATCTTTTGCTCATTTTGGTGAAACTTCCTTTTCAAATCACTCTTATTTCCTTATTTAGATCTCCAACCTATAAAGATGTCTAGAGTACCTTTCAATTTTTTCAATGGACTTACCTAGTAATAAGGTTTTTTATAACTAGTGGGTACCTGTTGGAATCAGAATGTAAGTGGCTACAAATCTTTTCAATTGATGTAAAAATTGAAGATGGTAAAACATGCCTTAAGACCTTTATGAACTCTCACACCAGGCAAATAATAGAGACTAAATAAAGTCTAAGAAGGGCTCAGAGTGATTGTTACAACTTCCCCTACAACAGCCACTTGAAGAAAATAGAGGCTCAAGGACTTAGAGAACATCAGGAGGCCCTTATCTTACACAATTCCATCTTGAAACAGAAAGCTCGAATAGATTGGTTAAAAGATGGGGATTCAAATACTAAAATTTTCCATGCTTCCTTATTAGAAATAAGAAACATGAACAAGATTGTGGAGCTCAAAGACAACTATCATAATTCTTTTACTGATCAATCTACCTTATTAAAGCTCACTAGAGAAATGAAGTTAATGGGTGTAGCAGAGGATTCTGCTTATGGTTACAACATAAAAAGATTCTTTGACTCTTTTTTAACTCAAGATATTAAGGAGCTATTGATAAACACCATTTACAAACATTAAATAAAGAAGTTTTGTTTAGTTTGCACCCCTCTAAAGCACATGGACTAGGCAAGTTCACTGCTTAGTTTTTCCAAAAATCTTGGAATATCATTGATAGCTTGTTCACAAAAATAGTCTAGAAATGCTTTTTCTTTTACAAAATGTTGAAGGAACTTAATCACACCTACGTTTGCCTAGTTTTAAAGAAACATATTCCTTCTTCCTTAGTGTACTATAGGATAATTTCTTGTTGCAATACAATTTAAAAAGTGGTTACTAAACTCCTTACTAATAGGCTGAAAATAACTTTAAAGAGAGTGGTCAATCCAGCACAAGGAGCCTTTATTATTGGAAGTTCCATAAGATATAATATTCTTTTAATGTAGGAGATATTGAAAAAAATACAATTCAGGGAAAAACATCAAATTTTTTTTTGGAAAATCGATTTTTATAAAACATTTGACATAATGAGTTGGTATTTTATTCAATCTTATTTAGAAGCACTTGAATTCCTGACACTCTTCAAGGGCTAGATCATGATGTGCATTAAGTCTGATTCAACAATTATTCTTATGAGTAGAGCCCCTACAAAGCCTCTGTTCACCCTAGTAATTAAGGGGTTATCTAGAATCCTCAATAAGTTTACTTAATGTAATGGCAAATTTCACTTTCATTATAAATGCAAAGAATACAAACTAACCCACTTGATGTTTGCAGATGGCCTCATTCTTTTATCTGGTGTTGAAGCTCATTTAGTGAAGATTTTAAAGGATCTACTCAATATGTATTCAGACTGGTCAGAGCTGAGGGTAAATCTAGACAAAAGTAGTATGTTTTGTTCTAGAGATGAAAGGAATTCAGTAGAATTATCCAGGATTTTAGAGCTACAGTTACATTCTCTTCCATTTAAGTATGTTGGAGTCCCAATTTCTTATGCTAAACCCAAGTATTCAAATTTTATTTCCCTAATTGAGAGATTTAGATCTAGAATAAATGCTTGGCAAAATAGGGAAATATCATTAGCTGCAAGAGTTACTTTAATCATCTTAGTCCTTGGAAATTTGTATATTCATTAGATTACTCACATTATCTTGCCAAGGAGAGTAATCAAAGAGATTGATTATATCATAAAAGCCTTTTTATGGTCTGGGAAAACATATAACTAAAAAAAAAGTTAAACTCAAATAGAGTGAAGTGACAATTCCAAAAAAAACAAGGTAGAATAGGAATTATTTAAATACCTCTAATGCAGAAATTGCTTCTGTGTAAAAGAATTTAGAGGTTATAGGTAGACAAAAATGTCATATGGATCAAATGGATACATAATTCTTATCATAGGATAAGAATTTCTAGCAATTGCCACCTACTAGGGACTACTATTAGATCTTGATATGTGCTTAATTGATTGTACATTTATTCCAAAATACTTAGTGATTAATGCTATGAAATGTTTAGGAAACTCATTTTGGTTTATGTTAGGTTTTAGGTACAATTCAGAAGTTTAAGAGCTAAAGTGAGTTAAAAGCACATTCCTTAAGTCACGTTCTTGATGTTCAAACTCAATTATCTTTGTGGAATAAGAAGGAGATGGATTAGGGTGAGGATTGGATAAGAAATTGTAAGAAGAACAACAAGTTAACATGATCTGGGAGATACACGGTCATGTATCTACTTACACATTTGTGTAAGTACATGAATTGGTCACATTTTTATGATATACACAGCTGGATATATGACTATGTATCCAACCGTATGACTCCCCATAACCCTAACTTTTAATATAAAATGACATTTAAGTGGTTAAACACAACATCAATTGGTTTTAAGAGAAAAGTAGGGGTAGAGCATGCATTCTTTGAAGACTCATAGAGGGCCAAGCTTCCCTAATCCGATTCAGAGGTGAAATCGAAGCTGAAGAACACAATTGGGCATCCTCTCATTATGTATTATTATTCTTTCTCTCTCTAGGGATTGTTTATGTTATCCTATACTTATTGATTTAGGTATTCATATATGAATGGTCATTATTCTTGTTCTCGTTAAATGGCTTATGTATGAACTCATTACTAGAATCTTTAATAATTATGTTTGGATTCATTGTGATAACTAATGGTGTTAAATCATTAGGAATGACATAAATATGGTTAAATGACCTGAGCTTATATGGTTGTTGCCTTGATTAATTTGTTTTTCCAACTCATAATGCGTTTGTCTTGCTAAATCTAGAGAGCTTGCTTTAGGTTGTTCGATGGTTAGGTTTCGTTAAAGATCTTGTTTTAATTAAACTTGACTTGAGGAAGAATCGGGGTTAACAGAGCTTGTTGTTAACTGATAAGTGTAAATTGCATCGTGTTTTAGGTCATAGTTTGATATGTGTTTAGGTTTGAATTGTGTCACTTTGTTAATTATTTGTGCTTTAAGTTTTTTATGGGTTAGTACAAGCTTTTAAGCTTAAATATTATGTTTTTGAGGCACCTTGATATGTTTGCTAGTGTTTCAAGGTCAATATCGAAGAATGGAGGAGTTTCAGAAGACATTTGGGTCGAAACAACGGCCCACGATTGTGACAAAAGCTCCAAGAATGGCCCATGATAGTGGCCTGCATGCCACGATTGTGGCAGAAGGCTTAGATGTGAGGCACGATCATGGCCTGCAGGGTCACGGTCGTGGCCTACATCGGGTAGACACACTGATGCTTACGAACTATACATTTTGAGGGACTTTTTGAACCTTTTGGACCCTGGAAAAACCCTAAGGTTACCCGAAACATAAAATACTATTTAAAGAACAAAAAATGAGAGAAAAAGGGCCTTTTTCATCCAGCCACACTTGAAACCCTAAAGAGAGAATACTGAGAGAGAGAAAGAAGGAAGAGGAAGAAGAGAAAAACGAAGCTGATTCGACGTGCTTCTTGGATTAGGAGGTTTTTCAAAGTCGCTACGTTCCATCGTCTATTCTAAGTCGTATTTCCTTTTTGTTTCAATTTTATTTATGTATAGAATTGAGATGGATAGTATGATGATAGGATTTGGAATATTGATGTTCTTCTAAACTCTATTTAGAGATTTTATTTTGATTTAATTACAATTTAGTTGATTGTGTTTATTGGATGAATGTCGTGATTTGATTACATTCTTGAATAATTTGGTAATAAACTGAGAGGGTAAACTAAATGAAAAACGATTAAATCAAATTAATGAGAGTAGGCGATTTAATAGAAACTGTGACAAATCATATTGGTAATTGTGCAGATAGAGATCATGTATGATATTCTGATTGTTTATTAGAGTGCTTCAAATCTAATTAAGGTTTTGGATAATTTGTGAATTAAGAGATTGCAAATTTCATAATTTGATTAGGGTTTTTAATTTAGGTTTTAATGGTTACAACTCGAGAGAGAGTAATTAGCCTTAGGATAGTTTAGAACCGACACTTCATTGACACATAATCGGCTAGGTTAGCATTAATGATAAGTAAAATCTCCTTTCTCATAAATTGGTAAATTACCTAGGTTGATTTCTATTGTGATTACATATTGCTCACTTGTTATTACTTTTGTTTTTAATTTTTTATTTGATTAGTTGAACTCAATTCTCGTTATTAATTTCTGTTGCATCTTTTATTTTCAATTTTATAGTTTTTCTGGTCTTAGATTTTAGGATTAGATTACTCTCCTTCCTTGTGGGATTGACACCTCTTATACTACAGTCATGACCCGTGCACTTATGATATTTGAGGGCTTATAAATTTTAAAGCTCGAGCGACATGATCATTAACCTACGATTAATAGTTTCTAGGAGAGGTGTGAAAACAACAATTCAATTAAGTATGTTTAATTGGTGTGTAGGTGGAGATTAAACCGAGAACCAGATTTAAAATCCATTCATCACTTTTATCACTTCTGACTGTTTTTTTTAATTTGCTTTCTATAGTTTAATTTTACTTTATTTTGTTATTTAAAGCACTTTAGTTAAGTCTACTGCCACTAATACATTTTCAGCAGGATGTAAGGCAATTTTCACAAGATACAAGGTCTAACGTTCAAAAGTTGGAGAGCTGGCAAAATTCATCTGCATCTTTAGAAGACTTAGGGAGTGGTTGGTTCACATGGGGTAATGGTAATAGGAATGAGAATGAATATATTAAGGAATGAGAATGGATATAATCATTATAATTATAATGGTTGATTAGGACGAAGAAATGATTACCATTATTATTGATAGTGGTTGGTTTGTTGAAAATTTTTAAAAATTAATTTTTTAATTTAATATTAATATATTATATTGTTTTACTAAAAATAAAAAATAAAAGATTTTTGTTTTACATCAAATTTTAATATATTCTAATTAATTACATTTAATTTTAATATATTCTAATTAATGATATTTAACCTTATATTGTTTTATTCAAAAAGATAAAAATAAAATTAGTTAAATTTCATATCAATTTTTAATATATTCTAATTATTTATATTTAATTTTAATATATTCTAATTAATGATATTTAATTAATTATATTGTTTTGCTAAAAAGGGGAAATAAAAATTGTTAAAATTTAATATATCCTTATTAATTATATTTAATATATTCTAATTAATTATATTTAGTATGTTCTAATTAATTATATCTAGAATATATTTAATATATTCTAATTAATTATATTATTTTACTAGAAAAAGGAAGGATGACTTTCATTTCTCACATATTTCAAGGTATGAAGTAATCCCTAAAACTTAGATATCAAATTACTCATCATGTAATGATAATATATAACCAACCGATGTTTTTTATTCCCATACCCATTGATGTCTTCCAAACCTATGAATTAAACACCCCCTTAGTTAATGTTGTTGCTTCTAATTCTTTGCAATTTCATTAGGATGTAAAATGGTACCAATAAGTTGCAATGTCTAGATTCTACACCTTGGTAAGTTAGATGGGTCAGATCGCGGGAATTATCAACCACCTGGAATCCCAAAGTGAAGAGAAGCAACCATTTCAACCTAAGGTGTACCTAAGGCATGTTAGAGCGGAAACATTAAGAAATGGAAAGGAGCTTGAGAATCTTAAGAGGACTACTCAAGGGATTGCTTGTGAAGAAGAAGTTGAGAAGGAGGTCGAAGGAGAAAAGGATATATCATTTAGTTTAAAGGTAAATACTGAGTTCTTAATTGTTGCTAAGACTAACCCTTCACCTTTAGCAAACAGATTGGATAAATTAAACAAGGAGAAAAAGGGTGAAGAGATATTCAAAATATTCCAAGAGTGCAAGGACTCAGCAGAGATTAAGATTTTAAAGATAGGGAAGACAATGAATGTGAGTGATCATCAATTGAGGCCCTACCCTGAAGAACCTCAAGTGGAGAAAGTAGAAGTTATGACACTTAAAGATCATAACTTTGTCATATGATGAGGAAAACAAGGAGTAAAGCCTACGACAATAAACAAAGGCACTTCTTGAGAGGCAATCCAAGGAAAGTTTATTTCTTTTCCTTTATATTTTTGCATTTGTTAGGATTGTAATGTGTGCTTTTAAATTGTTTGTTTCTTATGTGTTTTTATGTCTTCAAACAAAAAGAGAGAGAATTAACCAAATAAAAAAACATTTTCTCTTTTTCTATTGCTTCTTGGACCGTATAGTTATAATTAGAGAGTGAATTGACTAGAAAAAATTCATGAAAACTTGAGCATGTACTTTTACTCTTATGATTGGTCAATATACATTATCATTAGAAGAGTAGTGACTAGTGGTAGACACAAGCCAGTAAGATTTTAAGCCTTTATAAACTGACATATCCATATCAGTTTCATTGCCTTTTCTTTATGTGTGAGCTTCATGACATGTTCATCTTAACTTTGTTTTGGTTTTATATTCAAGACCACATTTTTGTCACATACATTGACATGAAAATGATATAAGCATTCTTTGTTTCATAAGTTACAATAGCTAAATAGCCTATCTATTGATATGAATTTTCTCTTTATTAAGCCCCCTTGAGCTTTATTAGCCTTTTTTGGATCTAACCACATTACATGCTTTTAACCTAATTAAATGTCCTACCCAAGCCTTAAGGCTAGTGGAGCATTTGTTGATTGTTGATGATTGTGGATGCATAAAAGTATAAGTATGAGGGTGTGCATATGTTCAGGTTGGTTACTGTTCGGATGTCATTTTATGTCTTATCATTCAATGTTAATGTAGCTTCTTTCAATTTTTGTTTAAAAAAGAAAAAAGAAAAGAAAAGAAAAAACAAAAGAAAAAGAAAAAGAAAAGAAAGAAAAATATATTTAAATAAAAGTATCAAGGAGGAAATGAAAATGTTTTAAAAAGTTATTCATGGTTACTTTCTCCTCCTCAAGTTGTATGGAATGGGTGATTTGAGTAGGTTGCATATGAGGTAGACGTTGTTTTGAAGGATCATCATTTATGGTTATAATGAATTATTTGTCATTGATTTTATGAGTGATCCCTTCTAATTGGTTATGCTTCATGTGGTTTATGGTGTGAGGGCTTAAATCTAAGATTGGGAACATAGTTTTTTTTGTTCATTATAACTGATGGTACTCTATTTTAAGTGAATGTTAGTTTTTGAGCTTGATATTCTATTGAGTGTTTTCTTGTTTCGCTAGCTTGGATGGCTTTTGCTATATATTATCCGAATACATCTCACCTTAACCCTTGCCCACATTACAACCTTAAAAAGTCTTTTGATTTATGATTATACATGTGAATCTTAGAGGTGGATAAATGAAATGTTATGCAAAGCCTTGGAATGTCATAGTCATGAATGATGTTTAAGTGTACCTATGGATCAATGCTATTTACACACTTTTTCCAAGTCTATCCCAAGATTGCTCAGTTTCTAAAGGTCATGATTATTGATTAATTATGAGTAGAGGCATTGAATGTTGAGTTCTTGCTATGATTTTGAAAGTTATTTCTCTTTTCTCATGACAATATATTATTATAACAATATGGAAAATAAGTAAGTGTTTTAGTTAGTGACTTTGATTTTGTTGATTTGCCCAAGGATGATCAAAGGCTAAGTGTAGGAGAACTTGATATGTGCTTAATTCATTGTAAATTTATTCCATAATACTTAGTGAATAATGCTATGAAATGTTTATGAGTGATTAACACTATAAAATGTTTATGGAACTCATTTTGGTTTATACTCGATTTTAAGAGCGAATGTGAGTTAAAAGCACATTGTTTAATCCATCCTCTTGATGTTCAAACTCAATTTTCTTTGTGAATAAAAGGGAGATGGATTGGGTGAGGATTGGACAAGAAATTGTAAGAAGAACATCAATTCAACTTGATCTGGGAGATACACGACCGTGTATTTACTTATACAACCATATAAGTACACGAATTGAGCATTTTTTATGTTCATTTTTTAAATTTATCAAATGAGGCTTTTAGTCAAGTATTTTGAAACATTTCAAGTATCAAGCAACAATTAGAACATTAAAAGGGGAAAAAAAACTTAATTTTACTCTTTTAGGGCTTGTAAGCAAATATCAAATGCATTAGTACAAAATATTCTCTTAAAATTTGTAAAAATCGATACATTTGGACTTCAAATTTTTTAAACTAAGGTGTGATTTTATTTAAAATATGAAAATATATGAATTTTAAAATTAAATCTAAATGAATAAAATAAAAATCCATATATGTTGTGCATTTATAAACATATGCAACCTATATGGAAACCAATAGGATAACTTCCCTCCAGAATAAGCTCATTTGTTCCATAGCTAAGACCCGTGTGGAGACAAACCAGTCACCTATACACGGCTAGCTTATTCAAGCCTAGCAATTCATATAGAGAATTACTAAGAGTGGCTAGGGATTAAGTGAGCTAGTACAAGCTTGTATAGAACTAAAAATGAGCCCAAAGATCTCATGCCTAACGTAGTTAACTTGTAAGTAGAAGTTTAACATAAGGGTTAGACTCAGCTTCCTAAATTTACCTAATCAGTGCCCACTATGTAAGATTGATATAGAAAACCACAAGCATCTATTTTTTGAATACGACTACTCTAATAAGATAGGGAGAACATCTATGCATCTTTGTTAAATAAATAGAGATCATTATAACTACATATAGGCATTAAAATGTCTAGGGGATCAAAAGGTAATAAGGGGAAAGGAGCAATTGACATACATAACATATATAGGGTCTTGCTTGTACAATATCTAGAAAGAATGCGATGCTTGATGTTTCCAAGGAAAAGAAAACAATTAGGAAGTAGTTTTCAAGGTAACTACATAATGGATCTAAAAATCAATATTGACGTTGGCACTGGAGGTCTTTAATCCACCTATAATATAGTAATCAAGTGTTAAACTATACAAGACGATAATGGTTGTACTAGTCAAAAACATTAGTATCCTTATAACTAGATGCCTAGAAATGTCATTTCATATGCATACATGTATACTTGCAGATGTTATTCATTAATTTAATGGCTTATTTAACTTAAAAAATAATCAATTAATTAGGTAGGGAGTGATAGAGCTTATGTAAACCTACTATTTAGATTGAAATCTTAGGTTGCTTCCTTATTTTTATTGTCAAGTCTTTTGATTTTAATCTTGGCTTATGTTGGGTTTATGATGATGTTCCAGTCCATTCCTAGTCATTTAAAAAAATCAATGAACCTAAGAATAAAACGACATTTAATTGTTAATGGGCTTTAGTTAAAAAGGCTTCCTAAATGCATCTATAATCTCTAAGATATGATGGACTAGACTAATTTCTAAATAAAAATTTGTTGGGTCATACATCTAACTAAAGAAATGAAATTTAATAAAAATGAAAACATCATTAAAATATTATAGCATAAAGAATTGTAAATATGATTCTTATTTAAATTTTGAGTTGCAATAATAAATAGGTCAAAGGTGCTGATAATCTACTTCTATTCAGACTATCCTAAACAATCAAATAAGGCCACAAAAATAGAAAAGTTAATGACATCATACATCTAAACTCTAAATGAAACAACATCATACATCTAAACTCGAAATGAAACATCTTAACTTGAAACAATTACAACGTATAAAGCATTATTCAAACAAATATCAAGCTTATGTAAAAGACATATAAACTCAAGATCTAATATAAAGTCAATGTGTATTACTCCTGATGCTTTCATGACCTTTAGAAGAAAGATTTAATTAAAGTATCAACAAAATCTCCAAAGAGCTAATGATATTCCAACTTTTGGAAAACCAATCTCCAAAACTTAGAGTTTGAGATCAAAATAAAATAATATAAAAGACCATAACCTAGATCATGCACTTGAAACTCAAAATTCTATACAATAAGCATGAAAATCAAAGTACCATTCAAATGAATTTTAAGATGCAGACTAATAGATGCATAATTGACCATATTTGTACCTCATATTTCATGTATTTTTGCTTGATATTTTGAACTTTTGTTATATATTTGGTACTTAATTTGCTCCAAGTGCATTCATAGGTGATAATTGCCTTTATGGACGAAAAGGAGAGGAATTTAGGTGAAATTGTGGCATAAAACCAAGTTTTGAAGCAATTGAGATATAAATGGTTGTGTATGTGGTCATGTATGTCTCTCAAAATGTGTAAAGTCATGATTTTAAGTTTTTTTAGAGATACATGGTTTGATGTGCGATCGTGTATGTCTAAGAAATCCTAGATTTTCCTATATAAAGATGTGAATGGAGGTAAACTGGGGCAGTAGACTTTTGGAGATGATTCCAGATGTGGAGGATGTCCAAAAGGGACAATATTGATCCAGGAACATAGAGAACATGACGAAATCATCAAAAAATCCAATATAATACAACATCAAACCTCTACCTTGCAAGAAAATTCGATAAAAGAGAAAGGGAGATTTAGAATTATGAACCCTTTGTTTTCTACTCGTTTTTCTTCTAGTTTATGTTTGATTTTGTTTTCTATTATGTGTAACTAAATGCTTTTTATTGTCTAGGTACGATGAACCCTATTTAAGATAACAATATGTTTTGATTCTTTTATCTAATGCAATTTTTTTGATTGATTTATTATGATTCAATTTTGTGTTCAATATATGTTCTAATAGATCCAAAATATTAGTGTATAATTTGATTTCATAACATAGATATTGAGAATCCCTGTGTATGAATAGATTACCATAATTGAAATAAGTTGAATAAATAATTTAAAGGAATTGACTATATACCTAGAGATAAGTCGACATAAATCCTCTAGATTAGGGTCAAATCTAATAGCGGAATTCACAAATCAGTAAAGCAATCCTATAAACTTTAACCTGATTGGTTGATAAACTTAGGATTAGTTATTAGTAGACTTGAGAGAGCTACAACATATGATAGAAATTTCCATGGTCTAATAGTCAATAAAATAATTACATAATAAAACATTAATTATTTAATGGTTTTAGGGGGATTTACTAGACACTAACTCCTGATATTGATTATTTTTCTAAGTGATTTATTTCATTTATATGTTCAATATTGCTACCTATTTTATTTTAATTGTTAAGTTTTATTTTCTTAATTAAAAACCAAAATTTAATTCGTTGGCTAGCTACAGTTACACCTTGCACTTATCGTAAAATTAATATTATTATAGAAATAAACCAATCAAGTTTTTAGTGTTATTACTGGGGATAGTGATATTAGGAACACCTGGATGTTATTACTCTAGCCATTATTTTTCGTATTATATTGTTATTGCGCTTTATTGTATTTGTTGCTTATTCATTTAATTATCTTTTGACTCTAGCCGTTATTTTTCGTATTATATTGTTATTGCGCTTTATTGTATTTGTTGCTTATTCATTTAATTATCTTTTGAACTTCTCTATTTTGACAGTGTGTTTGTGGTCTATTTTAGGGATAGATATTTAAATTCATCACCACAATTCACAATGGAAAGATGGAGCGATCAGTATTCTTATGGGAACTATAATGTGTCTTTGCAATATGTAACATCATCGTATCAGAAAGAGTCGCTTCCTTATATATTTTTGAAAGCTCAACAGATGTGCAAGCTATGTTGCTAAATTTGTTGGAGTAATTAGTCAAGCTCTGATGCATGTACGCGAGAAACAAAACATGTACAACCAACCTCAGGAATGATTATATGAGAATACGTATAATTCAAAGTGGAGCAAACCTTACGCATACAGATGGAATGACTATGTGTAACACCCCACTCCCGCAAAACCTGAACCCGATATCGACAGTGATATCCGAATCCGTGCCCCGCGAGGGTGGCG
>JAOQMS010000003.1:20488961-20510472 GCA_027563885.1 Erythroxylum longipes
TAAATTCAAAGAAAATAGAAAGAGTGGAAGAAAAACTTAAAGAAGAAATATGATTTCAATGTCATACGTGATAATATCGGTGATTTAGATGTAAGGATTTTGGGTAAGAAAGCACAAACATATATTTCATGATGCTTAAACAAAAGATAAGTTGTAATCTGATAGAGGATATTGATAATAGATTAACTTTTAATAAATTGATTAAAAATTGATAATTTTGACTAAAAATAGAAATAATTTATAATCTACGTATAAAGAAATTAAAAAAAGTTATTTAAATAAAATAAGAAATTAAAAAGTGTTTTGAAATTCAAGAATGAGTCTTTTGTGAATATAATGATGATGCTGGAAAAGATTGAATGTCATATTTAAGAAAGTTTAAGAAGAATTGAAATCCTTTTATAAGTCTTTTGTGAATATTGTGATAATGATTAAAAAAAAGATTAAAAGAAGTTACATGATAAGAATGTTATTCTTAAGAAAGTTCCAGAAGAATTAAAATTATCTTTTTCAAGGATAAGGTCAAGAAAAAGATGTCAAATGATAGAAATGAGATATATTAATCCCACACAAGCAAGTTGTCTAAAACTATTATGTAAGACATTTATGGATTGAAGTTTTGCTGACATACCTATATCCATGATTGATTGTTTTTCAATAGGTGTTGATTTCCTCTCTTCTTTCTTTAATGTATTTCTTCAATGGTTTAGAATTAACCCTTCAATAAGTTCTTCAAACTTATATAACACTGCCAACCAACATGTTGTTTGGTAATGTAAAAGAGAGAGAAAAAAGGTCATTGACCGTTTGAGATTCATTTTTAATACCCAATAACTATTATCTTGGGTGCTATTTAAGAAACTCAAATCTATAGTTCACATGGGCCATTAAATAATCTAACATAATTTTGATTAAGAAAACCATATGCGTAATTACGAGCTAAAGACTAAAGTGCTACTTTAACAATGGGGCTTTTCTTGCTAAAACTAATTATTATATGAATTACTGGTGACAACGTTAAACTTAGTTATGATGCGGTAAATTTACCTCAGTCCATTTAGACATATTCTCTTATATTGTAATAAAATTATAGATTTTAATTATATAGGAGAAAATTTTGAGATATTTGAATTTTAACAAAAACCATATTTTGGACTTAAAATGTTCAAAGAAAATTGTAAAGAAGTATCGATTTAATAATTAATTCGGTTTAAAATTAGGATTTAAGGTTTGAAAATTTTAGTTTAATTTTGCTGAAGATTGAATTATTATTTCAGCAATTTATGAATGACTATACGTAACATAGATAGCCAATTCCTTTTAAATAGTTTTCCTATCAAATAACTTTTGAAATTTTCTTAAATTTAAAATCGGAAAACTTTTCATAATTTTTATTTTTTTGAATCATAATTTTTATTTTTTTGAACTTCAAATTTCTTTTTTTATTATATCTTGCTTATTATCACAAATATTTAAATAGATCAGTTAACTCTGGTACATAATATTTTTAATTAAAATATTTATGCCTGAATTATAAAAAAGTAAAATATTTAGAGTTACATTCAAAATTTTTAAAAAGTTTGGAAAAAAATTGGGTGTTATGTTTTTCATAATTATTTTCTTTCTTCTAGATATATCATAAATACGAGCTCTTCTTTTGGCGTCGAAAAATGGACTAGTGACTTTGTCTCTGTTTGGAAAGATTCATCGTCTGAGGGCGAAAAATCTCCAATACAGCCAGGAGCAGTGGCGATGTCAAAACCTTCAAACTGTAGTCTCAGTCTCAGGTACGCTTAAATATTCACTGTCCTATGTCCCTTTGCTCTTTCAGTGCCCGATACCTTCGAAGTTGGTTTAACTCAAACATCGAATCTTGTCCTCATCTTCTTTTAGACGTCATTTTCCTTGATTTCTTAACTGGCTTACTTTCAGATTATTTTAAAACGCCCAATTTTTCTCATTCTTGTTGCTTCTTTCGCTCATACAGGTTTTGGCGTCTATACTCGTTGTCCACTGATGGGTTCTCTTCTTTTTATTCCCAAATAAACCCATGTTCTCAATCTTCAAGTTCTTTTGGTTTTAATGGATTACCAGTATGCGCATTTCCAATTCTTAATCTTCAAGCTTCCATGTGTTCAAGTCATAGTTCCTTTCGTTCTTACTCGGCATCATCTTATGAGCTCTCTACGTATTACAGAACACCAATATCAACTCAAAAGCAAGTTTCTGAGATTGTTAACTTGATTAGGAGTGATAGGGATGACTTGGAGTCCAAGTTGGATTCATTGGATATAATTCTATCTCTTCCTCCATTCAAGGACTTGTTTGAGGTGTTGAACCGTGAAAAGCTGTGTGCTTTGCGTTTCTTTCGGTGGTTGAAAAGTTGGCAGCCAGAGTGGAAACGGAAATATGACGTCTGCAGTTTGGTTATTGCTAATTGCGGCCATTTAGATAATTATGATGCTATGAAATGTATTTTAGAGGAATTTAAGCAGAATGGAATTTGTTTAACCAGCAAGGCATTTGGATTTTTACCTATTACTATGACGGATGAGAATGTGATGAGGAAATCCATAAAGAGGTTGGTCTGTATCTTGCATGAAGTAGGGGGCTCGTGTTATTCATCCGGGATTCACTCATTGATCCGTATGTACTGTAGTTTTGGGCTCTTTGGCATGGCTAAGTTTGTGATGGAAAGCACAGAAAGAAAGATATCTTACTACAATTTATTGATTTTGGAAATGTGTAGACGATCTAATTCTAAAGGAGCAAGGAAAATGTTGGACGAGATGAGGGAAGAAGGTTGTGACCCAAGTGCCCAGTCATACAATTATGTAATCAGTAGTTTACTAAAGAATGGTGAAAATGCTGACGCTCACAAACTATTTCAAGAAATGCAGGAAAAGGATTGCCCTCCAAATGCATTAACCTTTGAAATATTTATATGCAATGCTTGTAAGAATGGTAATCTAGACATTGCAATGAACATTCTTGATGGTATGGTGGCATTGAATCTTGAACCTCGCCTTGGGACACATGCTGCTTTTATCAAGGGTTATTTCAAGTTGCAGCAAGATGGGGAGGCATACAAGTATACCGTGAATTTTGTTGATAAATTTAAGTTCTCTAGCAACATGAATTACAGCTTACTTGCTAGGCTTCATCACAAAGGAGGAAATTTGGTTGTTGCTCATGATATACTTTCTGAAATGATGAGTAAGGGTCTTAGACCTAATTTTAATGTGTATTGGAAAGTTTTGAAGAAGCTCAAGAAGTCATCCAAAGAAGAAATGGCCATACATTTACAACGTCAATTCCTTAAGTTTGAATCTAAAAATAGCACAGGTAGTGCACGAATCATCTCTTGTGCATTTTTTGTCATTTTCATTTAATTTTGCCTCAATATTAGCCTGGTGTTGTGGATATTCGATGATATATTGAACTGTTCAGTGCGTTTGTATTAAGATACATGAAGCATGGTGATAGGATCCAGAGTCTAGGTATGAAAAAAATATGTATTCTGGTATTGATTCTTTAAAGAAAATACAAATGATATCTGGTTTTTGAGGTCCAGTACCTCCAGCCTCAGGCTCATACAATACGACACTTCACCTCCCTCTCTCTTCCTCCCTATGTTGTTATTTATACTGAGAATCTGTAAGTACTAACAGATTCGGTTAGCTGGCAACCTGATGATTGGGTTGTCAGCACTACTAACTAACTAAATATAGAAAACTAATTAGCCAAGACTACCCCTCTGCTCTTACTCCCCTGCCTTCTTCTTATTTCTCCTAACATAGACTTGAGTTACCTTTGGTCTATGATTACTCCCTCCCATCAGCTTCACCTTGTCCTCAAGGTGAAAGTCTGGAAAATGAACTTTCATGTCTTCAAACAGCTCCCATGTAGCTTCAGAAGCCGGATGGTCTGTGCACTGAATAAGCACTTCTAAATCTGGGCTAGAAGTGAGGTTTCTGATGGCTAAAAGTGCAGCTGGATAATCCTGGGTAGCGTCAGGAATGAGTAAATAGTCTGGCATGCTTATGATAGAATCATCAGTACCCAAACCTTCCTAAACTGAGAAACACGGAAAACATAGTGAATTTTAGCTTTCGGGGGTAACTGTAATTGATACGCAACTGGCCCTATGCATTGTAGAATCTCAAAGGGACCGAAATAACTCGGAGCCAGCTTGGCGTTACTCCTTGTTTCCACAGATTGTTGGCGATAAGGTGCCAACCTAACAAAGACTCTATCTCCCACCTAAAACTCCACTTCTCTTCGTTTACCATCTGCTGTCAACTTCATCCTCTGTTGAGCTAACATCAAGTGATGACGTGACTCGAATAAATGTTGGTCCCTTTCCTGCAACAGCGTGTCAATTGTATCGATGGCAGAGGTTGAATTCTGTACCTAGTGATAGTGGGAGGATCTCGTCTATAGAGGACCCTAAACGATGTAGTGCCCAACGTTGAATGAAAGGATGTGTTATAGCAATATTCAGCCCATCTCACCCAATGTGCCTAGTGTTGAGGTTGCTTGCTAGTAAAACACTTGAGATACTCCTCTAGACATCTATTGACATCCTCAGTCTGCCCATCCGTTCGTGGATGGTAGGCTGAACTGTATCTCAACTTTGTGCCGTGCAACTTAAACATTTCTTGCCAAAATTTACTCTGGAATATTTTATCCCTATCGGACACAATCGAGTTAGGGTACCCACGCAAACGCACCACCTCTTGTACAAAAATATAAGTAATAGATTGAGAAGTATATGGATGTTTCAGTGGAATGAAATGAGTGTATTTGCTAAGTCTGTCCACCACTACTAGGATAGCCGAAAAACCTTTTGATTTTGGCAGCCCTTCTATGAACTCCATAGAAATATCTTCCCAAACTTGCTGTGGCACTGGTAAAGGTTGCATAAGTCCAGCTGGAGACAGTGACAAATATTTGTTTTGTTGACAGGTGAAGCATTCGGCCACAAACCAGTAGATATCATTTTTCATTCCTTCCCAAAACAGTTCATTTGCTAGCCTCTTATAAGTCTTTAGAGCACCCCTATGCCCTCCTGCGTTACTCCGGTGGCTGTTGGTGATCAGGGCTGGTATTGAGTATGAAGTTTTCGGACTTACTAGCCGATTTTTGTAAAACAAGCGATCCTGGATTAATGTGTATGGAGGATGCGACCCACCATCTTCTAGGAGCTCTTGCTTCAATTTGGACAATTTTGGATCAACATCAATCTCCTTGATTATTTGCTCCATATCCAATGCCCTGATTGCTACTACTGCCATTAATTCTGCCTGATTAGGGATTCTAGACAAAGCATCTGCAACCCTATTCTCTCTTCCAGCCTTATACTCAATGCTGAAAGTGTACCCCAACAGTTTGGACAGCCACTTCTGATACTCAGGGTGTACCTCACGTTGTTCCAGCAGAAATTTAAGTGGTTGTTGGTCGGTTCTGATGATAAACTGATGACCTAAAAGGTAGGAATGCATTTCTTCACTGCCAAGACAATAGCCAACAGTTCACGCTCATAAGTTGATTTATGTCGGCTGGAAGATGACAGAACCTGGCTGTAATAAGCAATAGGTTGGTTCCCTTGCATCAGGACAGCTCCTATGGCATCTGCTGAAGCATCAGTTTCCATTATAAACGGTTTAGTAAAATCCGGTAATGTCAATACAGGTGCTGAAATCATGGCTTGTTTGAGTTGTTGGAAGGAAGCCTCACTCTCCTTAGTCCACCTGAAACCTTCCTTTTTTAACAATTGTGTCAAAGGCCAGGAAATGGCTCCATAATTCTTCACAAATTTCCTATAATAACCTGTCAGCCCCAAAAACCTACTCAATTCTTTCACATTCCTAGGCCTTGGCCAGTTTACCATAACCTAAATTTTTCTCATGTTAGCTACCACCCCATTTCTCGATACAATGTGCCCTAGGTATGCCAATGTTTCTTGCCCAAAGATGCACTTTTTCCAGTTCGCATACAAGTGCTGGGATAGAAGCACATTTAGGACTGTTCTCAAGTGACAAACATGATCTTTATTGCTGGCACTGTAGACTAAGATGTCATAAAAAAAAACCAATACAAATCTTCGGAGATAAGGTTTGAAAACTTGATTCATGAGGGATTGAAACGTGGCTGGTGCGTTGGTCAATCCGAAGGGCATTACAAGGAACTCGTAATGTCCTTCATGAGTCCTAAAGGCTGTCTTTTCTATGTCTTCTGTTCTCATTCGGATTTGGTGATACCCTGCCTTTAGATCAATCTTCGAAAAAATGGTAGCTCCTTTCAATTCATCGAGTAGCTCGTCTATGATAGGGATAGGGAATTTATCCACTACTGTAACCTTATTTAAGGCACGGTAATCCACAAAAAATGCCACCCCCCAATCCTTTTTCTTAACCAATAACACCAGATTAGAATATGGGCTCACATTTGGTTGAATGATCCTAAATCCAACATTTCCTTTACTAGCTTCTCAATCTCATACTTTTGGAACTGTGGATATTTATAGGGTCTAACTGTGACCGGATTGGCTCCTTCTCGGAGTACAATGATATGGTTTTTAGCTCTTTCAGGAGGCAATTTCTGAGGCATGTTGAAGACCGCCCTGAACTCTTCCAACACAGCCTAGAGTTCAGGTTTAATTGGGTTGACACCTTTCAACTCTTCTAACTCCGAAAACCCCAATTGTAACAGATATACCGAGTCTTCATCTGTTATAGTATGCACCAAATTCTTCAAGTTAATCAGTGTTTTAGAGAGTGTCGGGTCTCTTATAATTGTAAGGGTCTAGTCTCCTTGTCTAATCTCCATTGTCATCTTACTCCAATCAGTTACCACTTTGCCTAGAGTTTGCAGCCATTTAATTCCCAGTATAACATCACAGCTGCCCAACTCCATTGGTAAATATTCCTCCGTTACCACCAGACCTTGTACTGATAAAACTATACCCTTGCAAATCCCTTCCCCCTTAATCTTCAGCCCATTACCCATAGCTATCACATACCTCTCAGTTCCTTCTAACTTACAATTTAGTGAATTCACCAATTCCCATGAAATGAAATTGTGAAAAGCTCCGTTGTCTATAAGTATTATCACTTCTCTCTCTTCCAATTTCCCCTTCACTTTCATAGTTTTCGGAAAAGTGAACCCTAACATTGACCCTGCAGCCAATTCTACTGTTTGTAATGTCTCCTCCACTTCCTCTCCTTCCAACTCCTCCTCTGGTTCGGTTTCTTCATCCATTGCAGCTAGAACTTGGAGCTCTATTTTTTTGCACCGATGACTTGGACTGAATTTCTCATCACACCTGAAACAAAGTCCCTTAGCCTTCTTATCTTGTAGCTCACTCACAGTCAGCCTTCTGAATCCTCCCGTATTCTGGTTCCTACTTCCTTCTGTACTGTTGTGTCTGGTATAAGTAGTGGAAAGACTCCCATTATTTCCTAGTTCCTCCTTTTTTTCCACCCCTGGCCCCATGTTTCCCCACCTCGTGCCTACACCTCCACGGTTCCACCTTAATACACTCATTCGTCTAAATTTTTCCTCCACTTGCTAGGATAATTCCATCATCTCAGCCAGATTCCTTGGTTTAAGGATCTGTACCTCCAGTATTATTTCTTCCACCAACCCATTCATGAAGCTACTCTCCAACACAGACTCGGGTAGTTCAGGAAGAGGGGCTGCTAGTTTGAGAAACTTACTAGTGTATTCCACCACTATTCCAATTTGCTTCACCGCTAACAGACGTTGACACTGCGTTCCTTCGTGAGCTGGACGAAACTTCTGCGTCACTAGCTTCTTACATTCCTACCAATCCACGATGGGTCGATGGCCCTCCGCCCAACGAAACCAGGTCAACGTGTCTTTCTCCATACTCATCCCCACGAGCTCCATCTTCTCCGCTTCTGTGAATCTCCCCACTGAAAAGAACCGTTCAACCTTTTAGATCCACCTGTCGGGGTCATTGCCCCCGAATATGGGCATCTCGATCCTTCTGGTCCTGCAGTCTCGTCGGAAGTTGCAGTGACGCACGAACCCCGGAGGTGGGTCGACGCGATAGCTGGCATCATTTCGTAGATCATTGCTCTCGTAGTGCTCTTCTGGCTTGATTGGTTCTTTTCCCAGTTGTCTCCTCCGACTGGGTTCGGGTGGGTGTTCTTCGGGTCGGGTCTCTACAGTGTCGCCCTTGCTATCATTTTTTTTCCACGTCTGAAGAACCAACATCATCATACTTTTAATTTCTGACCTCAATCGTTCTCCCATTTCCTGATTAGCACTCTCCATCTTCTTTTGAAACTCTGAGTTATAGTTGTTCATTTGTCTTTGCCATTCTTGGTTGGAACGATTTAGTTGCCTCTGAAACTCTTGGTGGGCGTGGCTGATTGATTTCTGGATCTCCTCCCCATCTTTTGGCCTCTCTTCTCAAAGAAGTTCCAAGTCCTTCTCAATCCCTTCAATCCGATTATCAGCTTTCTTAGCAGCCATTACTCAGGATCAACTGCTCTGATACCAATTGATAGGATCTAGAGTCTAGGTATGAAAAAAATATGTATTTGATAGAAACTCTCAGTAATTGAGAGTATTGTCACTGAATATTATTACTATGTAACTCGAATCTGTCAAGTTACAATGTGATTTGCAGACAATTTCGAGAGTGCTGCTTTCTTCTAGCCTAAGGCTCACCAGAATGTTCTTTAATAATAGCATAAAAATTCCCCTCCCAATCATTACATCGTTTATACTAGCCAACTTCCTACGTCAGCCATGCAACAAACGCTCCTATTCTCTCCCCTCCCACATGCACGTAATACCCACCAGCCCCTGACTATAACAGAAAGTGGTAACTTTACTCAATTATCCTTTCCTTTACCCTTCTAGAATAAACCTTGGTAATAGGAGGTCTAACACTGCTCCCCCCCCCCATAAGTTGCACCTTGTCCTCAAGGTGAAAATCTGGAAATTGTTCCACTATGTAATCGAACTTCTCCCAAGTAGTTTCCGAATCTACTAAGCCTTCCCACTTGATCAAGACTTCCATCCCTTTGGATCCCCCTAGTGGTCTTACTGCTAAGACCTTTTTCAGGTTACACCATTGACTTTTCTTCCCCTATCCATCTGTCCGGTAGAATCAACTTATCCTTATCCTCTCCCACAAAGGCTCTTAGTTGTGACACATGAAAGATAGGATGAATCCGGGCTGTCTCGGGTAATTGCAATTCATATGCCACTTCTCCAATCCTTCTCAACACTCGGAATGGACCAAAATACCGGGTAGTCAATTTCTCACTAACTCTTCTTGCTACCGTCAATTGTCTATAAGGAGTTAGCGTCAGCCATACCATGTCTCCAACTTGGAAAACTACTGCTCGCCTATGCTGATTAGCTCTGCTTTTCATGTCATTTTGTGCCTTAGATAAGTGCTGTTTAATTTTGGTCAAGTAGTGGTCTCTTTGTTGTAGTAAGACATCAACCGACTCCATTCTTGAAACCCTTGATCCCATCTGAAGAATTGGTGGAGGATCGCTTCCATATAATACCTTAAAAGGTGTAGTTTTAAGAGCCATGTGATAGGAGGTATTGTAGCGATATTCTGCCTAGCCCAACCATTTCGCCCATTGCTTGGGGGTATCTCCTGCAAAGCATCTCAAGTAGGCTTTTACTGACCTATTCACCACCTCAATAGCACCGTCGGTTTGAGGATTTTAGGATGAGCTGAATTTGAGGACTTTTCCATGCACCTTGAATAGTTCTGCCCAAAACTTGCTTGTGAAAACTTTATCTCTGTCGGAAACTACCGATCTAGGGAATCCATGCAGCCTCACAATATCCTTGATGAACACTTTAGCCACTGATTGTGCCGTGTAGGGGTGCTTAAGTGGTAAGAAGTGAGCATGCTTGCTCAGCCTATCCACAACCACTAAGATGGATGCATATCCAAGGGATTTTGGGAGCCCTTCGATAAAATCCATAATTATATCATCCCATACTTGATCTGGAATCGCAAGGGGCTGCAATAGTCTTGCTGGAGACAACGTTAGGTATTTATTCTGCTGGCATGTCAAGCAAGCCGCCACAAATCTATAAATTTCTTTCTTCATGCCCTCCCAATACAACTCCCTAGAAATGCGCTTATATGTTTTTAACGGTCCTCCATGTCCTCCCAAATAACTCTCATGACCATCCTTAATAATTTTAGTTATAAAGGTAGAAGTATTAGAGATTACCAATCTATCGTTGTAGTAGAGTCTGCCTCGCTTCACTGTATATGGGGGCCTAAAACCAGGATCTCAGCTGACAGCTTCAGCCAACTTCCTCAGCTTGTTATCAGCTTCTATCTCCTGCAAGATTACATCCATATCTATGATTTTGCATGCCATTACAGTCCGCAACTCTTCCTGCTACTATACTCGTGAAAGAGCATCCGCCACTTTGTTCTCCCTACCCGACTTGTATTCAATGGTGAAGTCAAAATCCAACAGTTTGGTGATCTATTTCTGATAATCAGGGTGAATCTCCCGCTGCTCTAGTAGAAACTTTAACGGTTTCTGATCAGTCCGAATGACAAACCTATGGCCTAGGAGGTAAGATCTCCATTTCTAGACAGCCAACACAATAGCCATAAGTTCCCTCTCATAAGCAGATTGTCCCTTTCTTTCTGCTGACAATGACTGGCTGTAATAGGCAATCGGTCGGTTATTCTTCATCAGCACAGCTCCCACGCCAAAAGCTAAAACATCAGTCTCCAAAATAAAGGGTTGATTGAAATCGGGCAAGGCTAAAACGGGCACTGTGGTCATGGCCTGTTTAAGGCTGTTGAAAGCCTTCTCTGCCTCAACTGTCCATTTAAAATTGTTCTTCTTGAGCAACTGTGTCAACGGCCATGCAATGTGGCTGTACTCTCTTACAAATTTCCGGTAATAACTTGTCAACCCTAAGAATCCCCTCAACTCCTTTAAGGTTACTAGTTTCGGCCACCTCAACATCGCTTCTATCTTGGTCTGATCAGCTGCCACCCCTTGCTTCGATACAATGTGGCCCAAGTATTCTAAATTCGGTTGTCCAAAGACACACTTCTTATAATTAGCATAAAGCTTCTGCTCCTTTAAAAATGCTCAAGGTTACCCTTAAATGCCTTAGATGTTCTTCTTTACTTCTGCTGTAAACTAAAATGTCGTCAAAGAACACCAGTATGAATTTTCTGAGATGGGGTTTAAAAATCTGATTCATTAAAGATTGAAATGTAGCGGGGGCGTTTGTCAATCCAAAGGCCATTATGACAAATTCATAATGTCCTTCATGAGTTCTAAATGTTGTTTTCTCAATATCTTCCTTGCTCATTCTTGTTTGATGGTAACCGGATTTCAAATCTATCTTGGAGAAGATAATCGCACCATTCAATTCATCCATCAACTCTTCTATTATGGGTATTGGAAATTTGTCACTTATGGTCACCTTGTTTAGAGCACGATAGTCCACGCAAAATCACCACCCTCTATCTTTTTTCTTGACTAGCAGGACTGGACTAGCGTAAGGTGAAGTATTGGTTTGAATGATCCCTGACTCTAACATCTCCTTGACCAATCTCTCAATTTCATCCTTTTGAAAATGGGGATACTTGTAGGTTCGGACCCTTACTGGTCCTTCTCCTTCAACTAAGTGGATGTGGTGCTCTCTTTCCCTTTTTGGTGGCAATGTCTGTGGCATTTGAAACACCCCTTCATATTCTTCCAACACACTTTTGTTTTCAGGGTCTTCCACCCTAATAATCTGTTTCGGTTCTTCCTCCTGTACTGCCATTTGTAACAAATACACTAAATCCCCTTCTTTGAGATCCTTACAAAGGGATTTTGCACTCACCATGGATTTTGACAAGATTGGATCCCCTTTTATAATAATTTCTTTCCCTCCCACTCTTATTTTCATAGTCAGTGTACCCCAATTATTTAGGACATCTCCTAGTGTTCTCAGCCATTTTATTCCCAGAACAACATCTATGTTGCCCAACTTCATCGGCAAGAAATCTTCACAAATTTCTAGCTCCTGTATATTTAAATTCAGTTTCCTATAGACCCCATTTCCTGCTACCTTTTCTCCATTCCCCATTACTATCTCATACTTGCCAGTGGGGTCCCATTTGGAACTCCATTTCAACTCTAACTCTTTCGAAACAAAGTTATGGGTGGCTCCACTGTCGATGAGGATCACCACGGTCTCCCCTTCCAATTCTCCTACTACCTTCATTGTCTTGGGTAGAGTTAACCCAGCTGCCGACCCTGCTGATAGTTCTACATTTTGCAGTTCCACTTCTTGCTCCTCTTCCTCTTCTACATTCTCCAACATATTAACTTCTATTTCTTCATCTAAGACCACGATAACCTTCAAATCTATCATTTTACATCGATGGCCTTGTGTATATTCTCATCGCATTTAAAACATAGCCCCCATCTCTTCTTCTTTTGTAGCTCACTAAATGTCAAGCGTTTAAAATTTCCACCTCCCTTGTCGGTGGTAGTGGCCCTCCCTATTTTAACCCCACTTTTCTCATTGTCTCCGACTGTATCCCACGTTTTGTATCCACCATAGCCACTTATTCGATTACCCCCCATGGCCCTGTTTCCCTTATCACGCCTAGTATTTTATTCTTCTCCTCAATCTGTTGTGCTAACGACATCATTCGTTCCAAACTTCTAGGATTAGCAATTAAGAGTTCCACCCGGATTTCCTTCAACAACCCATTTAAATATCAACTCTCCAGCACTTAATTAGGCAACTCTGGTAATGGAGCAGCTAATTCCTCAAACCTACAAATATATTCATCTACTATGTTTGTCTGTTTGATGGCCAAAAGACGTTGACACGGGGTCCCTTCTTGGATAGGTGTAAATTTTTTAACAAGCAATTCTTTACATTCCTCCCAATCTCTAATTGGTCTTCAACCCTCCACCCATCGAAACCATGCCAAAGCCGCCTTCTCCATATTGAGGGATACAAACTCCATTTTCTCCCTTTCATGGAACCTTCCCACCGAGAAAAAACGCTCCACCCTATAAATCCACCCATCCGGGTCTTCTCCATCAAATACTGGCATCTCCACCTGTCGAGTTCGACAGTCCCTTCGGTGTTCTCCTTGTCGCACAAACCCAGGTGGTGGTTCTTCCGTGGAGCCTCTCCATTCTTCTCTCGGTGGTTCGGGTTCACACTCTCCTCCCACCGGTGGCCCACGTCGACCCCCTACCTAGCGTGCCCACTCGTGGAATGGCTCCGGGTGGGGTTATTCCACCCGTACTCCTGTGGATGCTCAGTCCGCCCCCCAATGTCCAAGGAGTGTCGCCGGCTCTCATTTCTTGGTTCAACCCCTGACGTTGGCCCCCGACTCCCACCTGGCTCCGTCAGTCCCTTTCCTTTGTCCACTCGCACCTCCTCCTTTCGATGATTGCCTAACGTCTCACCACTCTTGCCGGCTTCTCTTTGACTCACAAACATTGTCATTATTTCACGTAACTCCTTCATCTCGAGCTGGGATCGCTCCCAATTTCTTTGCACTTCTTCTTTCTTCAGTCTCCATTCCTCCCTCAGGAGCTCAAAACTCTTCTGAAAATCTTCACGTAAGTTCTCAATTTCCTTCTCAATTCCATCCATCTGATTATCACCCTTCTTGTTAGCTATCGTTAGGATCTTTGCTCTGATACCAATGATAGAATCTCAGTAATTGAGAGTATTGTCACTGACTATTATTATTATGTAACTCGAATCTGTGAAGTTACAATGTGATTTGCAGACAATTTCGAGAGTGCTACACTCTCCTAGCCTAAGGCTCACCAGAATGTTCTTAATAATAGCATAAAAATTCCCCTCCCAATCATTACATCGTTTATACTAGCCAACTTCTTACGTCAGCCATGCAACAAACTCTCCTATTCTCTCCCCTCCCACATGCACGTAATACCCACCAGCCCCTGACTATAACAGAAAGTGGTAACTTTACTCGGTTACCATTTCCTTTACCCTTCTAGAATAAACCTTGGTAATAGGAGGTCTAACAGTATTCTGGTATTGATTCTTTAAAGAAAATACAAATGATATCTGGTTTTCGAGGTCCAGTACCTCCAGCCTCAAGCTCATACAATATGACACTTCACCTCCCTCTCTCTTCCTCCCTGTGTTGTTATTTATACTGAGAATCTGTAGCTACTAACAGATTCGGTTAGCTGGCAACCTGATGATTGGGTTGTCAGCACTACTAACTAACTAACTAACTGAATATAGAAAACTAATTAGCCAAGACTACCCCTCTGCTCTTACTCCCCTGCCTTCTTCTTATTTCTCCTAACATAGACTTGAGTTACCTTTGGTCTATCACATGGTTTTCCCGATCTGAAAATTCAACTTAGAACTTGTTCTATTGTTTTTCTTTAGTCTTATGTTTATTTTTCTATAATTTCTTTGACCAAAGAATCATTTTCTTTTAGTATAAATTGTCAGCTTTGACATCTGTGGATAAGATGTGGGAACGATTGAGAATACAAAAATGATAAGGTATGATCCTCCGGTATGATATTATGAGGATCTACTCAAATTCAAGGTTGTTAGTTGCTAGGCTATGAGTACTAGGTTTTATTGGTATTTTCACTTAATTTTTACATTACTGTGATCCTTATGAGCCTATTTCTTTTATCCCATATGTGCAGCACCACGTAAGAGAGAGCGATATAGTACCAACATACAAAGTCTCCTCTAATATGCTGAAGCTTTGTGTTCCAGGTGGTGATGTTTTGCCACTCCAATAGGGGGTTATTAATATAACACTTCTGAAGAATTGATTTCCATGCTCCAACAATATACTCACATTTGAAAAACAAGTGTCAAATGCTCTCATATTTGCACAAGTAGCATCTGTTAACAAGATGGTTGAATCTGTTAAACTTGTCAATTGTCAGCAAGACATTGTCTTAACTCTTGTCAAGGATTAAAGTTTGCATGAGTTCCTTCTACTTCTTCTGAAGAGATGGTGGCATTGAAATCACCAATGAGCAGCCAAGGTTTATTGCATTGTGATGACAGGTTTCTATGATCATTCTAAAGCAGATTTCTTTGGAAAGCATTGTTATGGGCATAGATGAAAGAAATTTGACAAGGTGTATTTAAAGACTTACACCTTACATTCAAATGAATTGATATATCATGTATGATTGAGAAACTTCAACAGATTTGCAGTTTTAGAACCAGAATTCTGCCATTAAGGTGCATATGAAAGTTTGCTGTCTCTTGCCATCCATTGCTTAACGTTTTCAAAAAGTCTTCTGTTCTATTTTTTATTCTAGATTCCAACATTGCCAAAAACTTTGGCTTATTTTCATGGATAAAATCTTTAATTAGATTCTTTTCTGAGGGAGCATTAGCTCCTCTAATATTCCATGTCATGATCTTCATGACAAAGGAGCTTGAGTAGATTGCTTCTTTTTCCTACTCGATTTTCTCCTATATACTGTTCCAAAATCCTTTCTAGAAGTCTGGTGCTCATTTCACTAGACTTTTAATGTTGATTTTGCTTTCTCCACAATGGGGTAGCTGCATCTGAAATTTGTTCAAATGTTGATTTTACTTTCTCCAGCAATGGGGTAACTACATTTGAAATTTCTGTATTTACTACTTCAGTGTTTGCAAGAGTTTCTAATGGTTTAGCAGCTGTTAACATGTTTTCTGTCACCTTAACAGCTAGATTGGTAAGTCGTCCACCTCATTGCCCTCTACAACTTCAATCTCATTCAACTTTTCACGTTCATCAAACCAAACCATTTTAAACTTTCTACCAGTAGGCGTCCATCTTCTTCTAGTGACATTTTCTGGTTTCCAAGCATATGTAACTTATAGGCTGTCTTCCATGATTTTTAGTTGTTCATTCAATCTAACAATTGGTATGGTATCATGCAGGAAAGTCATTTTATTAACTAGGACATATAATCTGGCAAAATTGATTCTAGATACCTCAGCTGTAGCTTGATCCATGCAGATTGGTTTTCCATTGAAGCTAGCAAGATAGCTCAAGTCAGTGGTTGTCCAGTATTCTAGAGGAACTTCATGAATGCTGATCCACAATGGGATGTTCTCCTGTTTGATTTCCTCCATTTTAATTCCCGTAATTGCAATATAATAGGTTTGTTTTGGACATGCCAAGGTCTTGCTTCAAGAACTTTGGTGGCTGCCTCCTTGTTTGTGAATTTGAAGAAGGTGAAATCACTATTTACCAGCATATCCATCAGCCCAACTTGCTTCCAACCGCCTATTGCTTCATCAAAGGGAAAGCTTTGATTAAGCAATTCTCTTGCCAATTAAGAATCCTATAAGTGTAAAGCACCATTTCTTGGCTACTTCTCTGTGCACTTCAATAGGTGGTGTAACCATTTATTGTTCAGCTAGTTTACTCGGGGGGAAGTAGCACAATTTGGAACAAGGGATGTTGTCATTTGCACTTTGCACCTAGGTTTTTCTAATCCTAGGGGAGCCGCCATGGTCACTGAAAGACGAATTGGAAGCTTGAGGGGAAATAAGAGAAGCTGCAGCTGCAGGAACTGTAACTCCATGGGGCGAGAAATAGTTTGGTGAGTCCATTGACGATAAACCAACAGGTAAAGACTAGAAGGTTTTAGGTGAAGAGAAGAACTTCAAGGAGAGCAGAGAGTAGGATAGGAAAGAGTTGCTGATTGAAGAAGTCTAAGAAAACAAGAGACAGCTCAATGGAGAGAAAGCTAAGCAAAAGAACGGAGCACTGAAAGTACAAACAGAAGTCACACCAGTCGCTCCATTGGAGGAGAAAGGTACTGTTCACCTGCACTATTCATGCGGGAGAAGAGAGGAAATTTGTTGCGGTATTATAAGGGCTCATATTTGAATATTTTGCTGAATTGAAAGAATGTGATGATGCTATAATACTAAAGAAAAGTAAAGGGATAAAGAAAAAACTTCCTTATGATATGATTTAAAAATGCTTATTATAATGTGATAGTCATTATTATAATAAGGTAGAAAAGAAATATAAAAGAAGGAAATATTTTAAGAAACATAAAGCAAAATATTACAAGAAAAAAGAAGGATATAAACCAAAAATACCTATGTTTAGAAGAAATAAAAAGATAATTGAATGTTAATACTATTATTGGAAAGAAAAAGGACATTACGTTAATGTCTTAAAAGATTTAATAAAAAGAAAATTGAAATAGATGATGAAATAAATGAAGTGATAGAAAATGAAGATTTTATTAGAATTAACACTTTTGAAGAATGCTCCTTTGGAAAAAGCATTTTTTATAATAACAGATAGAGAATACAAAGAAACCTTAAATTCTGAAATTCTAATATTCAAATTGATAAGCAAACAATAGATAATATGGTAGAAACACTGGAAAAACATGGAGATTACAGTCAAGAAGTTCTTATTAATAATTGACTTATTAATAAAAAAAATGCTTAAGAAGATTCAAAATACCATGTTTTTATAAATTGTTGTAACGGGTTTAATATGAAGTTACTAGAAAAACTAGTGAAAACACTATATGTTTTTCAGTGTTAATCTTAAATAAAAGACCCTAGATATTAGTTTAAATTCTAATAAAGTAATGATTCCTCACTATCTAAAAAAGATACCTCCTAAAAACTTGATCACATTCCCAAAGAAACTAAGGACAAAATAGGATAGGTGTATATCGAATCTATAAAAATGATAATTAGATCTACTTTTAGAGAAGAAATATATAGTCCTAATATTTAGCAATATTAGATGATTAAATTCACAATAGAAAAGAAATTTGTATGGGAATTTTGAGACACAATCTTCGAAATCAAAAGCTTTTGTTTAATATCTATCCTAGGATGTCTTATAATATAAAAGGTAAAGATTTTGATAGAACACTCTCTTTAAGCCAAGACATTAAAATAAAATATTAAAATAAAGATGGAAATATACCATATTCTATTACATATATGATATTTTATACAAAATGTTTTATAAACAAAAATATTATTGAATTTCCAAAATTATTTTTTGAAGTTGAAAGAATTAACCCTCATTATATAGCAACTATAAAAGACCTTAAAGATGATTTTCATTAGTTTTGCAACAAAAACCTTTACTAACTTTTGCCAATAAATTATTACCTAGCTTATCTTATTCAAAAACTGATGTTTCATGTAGTAATATATGCTATTACTTTAATAAGAGCAGATAGAAAGATAAGTTCTAATTATAAAATTAAAGGAGAATATTATGTTCCCTGTAATATTTTAATCAATATTAGAGCTGGTGGAAGCTACATTAATCATAATTTAATACATTATTTGATAAGTTTCCAACTAAATTAACCTTATCAATATATAAATTTTAGTGGTGAAATACATCAAATAGATACTACCACAAAAACCACTATTAAGATAGGAGATAGTAAATACCTATAAGATTATTAGTTAAAAATGAAGGATTCAATTTAGAAATAATGCTAGGCACTAGTTTTCTCAGACAAGTTCAACCTTATAAAATAACTCAACATGGAATACAACTATCCTACAACAATAATATAATATATATTCCTAGATAATGACTAGTCATACTAGTATACTTTAATCGGAATAACTTATAAAGATTATAAAGCTGAATACTTTACTCTTGGTTCTTGTTTATGTTAAACAAGTTGTTTTCCTTTATAATATCATGAGACCTAAAAAATTATAATATGATTAGATATTTCCAATAATAAGATACATTTATCCAACGGTATTCATCAACCTCATATCCTATTAGGATCATTTTTAATAAAATGTTTATCTTTTTATTTTTATGATATCGAAACTGATATTCTTTTAAGAAATTACTTTCTCCAATTATTTCATAAAATATTTTTTAATACTATTTAACAACAAATACATTTCAAAACTCCTTTTGGTTATTGGATTGTAGTTAATCAAATAAAAATGCCTATGCTCGATCTACTATGATCCCCTTTAAACTTCACATACATCCTAGGTAAATATAGGACAATTTCCTACTTTGGTTTCATCTATAAGATAATAGCAAAGCATCTTACTAAAAGATTAAAGAAAACACTAGCTACTATAATCAATCCAGCATAAGTGGCATTTTTGGAAGGAAAGCATATACAGGACAACATCCTTTTATCTTAGGATCTTTGGAAGGAAAGCATATACAGGACAACATCCTTTTATCTTAGGATCTATTCAGAGTTTACTCTAGAACAAATACTCCTGGGAAATATGTAATCAAGATAGATTTGCATAAGGCATATGACCCATTAAGCTAGTTTTATATAGAATAAGTATCAGAAGTTTTCAACTCTCCTCGTAAGTTTAGCAAATGGTTAATCATATGCATCACTTCATGATTATTCTTAGTTTTGGTAAATCAAGAACCAACTAGGGTGTTTTATGGGAGACAAAGTATCAAACCAAGGGATCCTTTATCTCCTTACATATTTTGTTAACTATGGAAGTATTATCAAGGCTGCTAAACTACAACATTGCTAAAGACCCCTTCTTTGAGTTTTAATGTAGATATAATGGCTTGAGGATCTCACACCTTTTGTTTGTAGATGATCTCCTACTATTTGCATAGGAAAATCAAAGGTTAATGTTCTTATTAATGAATATATTAAATACTTGCAAAGGTTTTTCATGATTAAGTATCAACAAGCAGAAGAGCTATATCCTTATTTTAAAGAGTGCACAACATCTATCACCCTGGCTTTTTGCAATCTCAAAATTACAATTGAAACAACCTCCATTCACCTAGCTAGGATAACCGATAATCATTAAAAAATTTTTGTTCAAAGCTTGTGTCCCTTTCATAAAAATGGTGCATAAGAAAATTAATGCATGGAACATTCAATTTCTTTCTATAGCAGCCAAAGTCATGCTAATCAAAGCAGACATCAACTTAATGCATATATACTAGAATTATCATTTTTTTAAAAGGATTGATTAGAACACTAGATAAATTGATTAGACAATTCCTTTGGACAGGAACAAAAAACAGGAAATTCAAAGCGAAAGCGAAATGGAAGCAAGTATGCGAAGATAAAGAGAAAGGAGGATTAAGGATCTTGCCCATAAACTTTAGTAACAAAATAGCAACAAAAAAGTGAGTGTGGAGATTACTAACAAACAAAGAATCTCTATGAGTTCGATGGATTTATGAGATTTACTTAAAAGAAAAAGGCTTTTGGGAGGTAGATGAACAAAAAGCAATTTTCAATTTTTTTTAAAATTATGTTAAAAGTTAGAAGCTCTATCTTATAATAAAGAAGGTGTGAATATGAAATAGAAATAGAACTTCCTTATTTTGTGACAATTGGAGCAAAATAGGGGTGTTAAATGAAGCACAATTACCTTAAGACATGTTGGAATAGTTTTCATAAGAAACTAAGGTGAAGGAATGGATAATTGGCAATCAATACGGTAATTACCTAAGGGAATTAACATATATCCTTTCGAATTATAATCTAAATTTAGACAAGGAGGAACCATCACTACAACAAAGGAACCCTTTCTTGACATTTTTTTTGCGACGAAAAAAAATATTCGTCGCAAAAAGACACCCTTTTGCACCTTTTAAAGGCGTTCGTCACTAAAACATAACATTTAGTGACAAAACAAAAAAGTGTCGCGCAAGGGAAAACCTTTAGCGACGTTTAGTGAAAATCTTCGTACAATCGAGAGCAATAGGTGACGATTTCCAGTATTTGTCGCAAACTAATGCAATCGCGATGCAATCTAGAAATGTCACCATAACTTGTTAAACATTTTATGACGATCTTAGTAAATCGTCACTAAATATTTTGCCACGATATTACCAAACGTCACCAAAAGGTTGATATTTGGTGACGAAACTCATAAGTCATCGCGAAACCTTATACATTCAGCAATGACTGCTTTTAATTGTCACTAGATATCAAATATTCAGCGACGATATTTTGAAATCATCACCAAATGTTTCACATTTAGTGATGAGTTTTAGAAAACATCGCTTAGAAATCGTCACCAAATGATTAAAATTTTCATAAATTATTAAACTAAAACTTTTATAATCTATCATAGTTAAGATACGTTTTATTGAATATTTGTTTTGAATGTTTACAGTGTGTTATTTGCAATAAAAAATTCACAACGCATTTTTAAGTGTTAAACAGTAGTATTACTTAATCATTAGTATTTACTAACATTGCAAAAATTAGTAATGAAATTTTTTTAAATTTTTATTAATATAATAATATGATATATGGAGTAGTAAGAACTTTGAATTAGAAGTTACCCAATTCATACACTCATAGAACTATAACAATAACAGTTCACATTCAATAGTACGCAACTTGACCCCTAAGTAGTAGATATGTTATTTGGCAAATTATTATAGATACAACAATAAATAAACTTTAAAGCTGAGTTCAGTTGATTGACTCGCTAACTGACAATGATATAATTATTTTTT
>JAOQMS010000003.1:20510572-20523508 GCA_027563885.1 Erythroxylum longipes
GCATGTTATAACTCTGTTATCTTCTTGTATTGTATAGCTAAATGGATAAGAGTTAGATGTCTTATCGAAAATGGTCAACTGAATATGTAGAAGGAGCTAAGAGTTTCATGCAATTTGTAAAGGATCAAATGGGTGAAGATTGTAGTATTTGTTGTCCATGCATTGATTGGTTAAATGTGAACTTCCAAAGTCAAGATGTGGTATATAATCACTTGCTCATCTGAGGCATAGACAAATTTTATAGTCTATGGCTTTATCATGGTGAACGTAAGGAAGCAAGTTGTAGTAGAAATGTCGGTACATCTTATGATGGGAGTTACAATAATGATGTTGATGATTGTGAGTGAATGATGATGGTGGTGATGGGATTGATGAGATGTTAGACAATTGTCATAATTATATGGAGACTATGAATGAAACACGAATGCCAAACATAATTGGTAATATGACTGAAGATAATTTTAGGAAGTTATTGAAAGTTGCTCAAGAACAACTATATTCGGGGTGCTCTAATTTTTCTCAACTCTCATTTGTTGTGAAGTTGCTGCATTTGAAGGTTTATAATAAATGGAGTCATAAGTCGTTTGACATGTTAATTGACTTACTAAACGATGCATTACTGAGGGGACATAACTTACCGAAATCTTACTATGATGCGAAGAAACTGTTAAGGGACCTTGGATTAGGATATATTTCAATTCATTCTTGTAAGTATGACTGTGTTCTTTATTGGAAGGAAAGTAAAGATCTTCAGTAGTGTCCTATTTGTGGTACATCAAGGTGGCAGATGGATGATGGGAGAGGGAAAAAGATACCGTTGAAAATCCTTCGATACTTTTCTATTAAGCCACGATTACGAAGGCTGTTTATGTCAATAAAAATAGCCATAGATAAGAGGTAGCATAAGAGAAATGCATTGATGATAACATTATGCATCATCCAACTGACTTAATAGCATGGAAAGAGCTTGATAGAAAGTTCCCATGATTTGGACAAGATTGTTGTAATGCTCGACTTGGATTGGCCTCATATGGATTTAATCCTTTCGATAATATAAGTAATTCATATAACATGTGGTCGGTGATTCTAGTCTCATATAATTTACCTCCATGGAAGTGTATGAAGGAGCCTTTTATGTTATTGTCTTTGCTTATTCCAGGACCTACTGCTCCTAGTAAGGACATAGATATTTACTTGCAACCATTAATTGATGACTTAAACGATCTATGGGAATATGGATTAGTAACTTTTTATGTTGTTGGAGGCAACACATTTATAATGCATGCAGCTATATTGTGGACTATCAATGATTTCCTAGCTTATGGGAATTTATCGGGATGGAGCACTAAAGGGTGTATGGCCTGTCCTGTCTATAATCATCAAACATATTCAACAAGGATAAGAAGTAAAATATGTTATACAGGTCATCGTTGTTATTTGAAACATGGCCATAGATGGCGAAGAAGTAAACAGTTTAATGGCACAGTTGAGTTGGGTGAAGCTTCGATGTAGTTGTCGGGTGATGACATTATTTATCAGCTGTCATATTTGGTTGACATTACACCTGGCAAACACCCAAGTAATAGAAACCGTAAGAGAAATGATATTGAACTTAATTGGACAATAAAAGCATTTTTCTAGCTTGCCATAATGGAAGGACTTACTATTAAGGCACAATCTTGATGCATGCGTATTGAGAAGAATGTTTGTGAGGCCACTTTAGGGATTGTTATAGGAATTGATGAGAAATCCAAAGACATTATTAAAGCTAGACTAGACTTGGAAGACATGAATATTAGAAAAAGATTTGCATTTGCGAAGAAGAGATAATGGATCATACTTTATTCCCCCTACTTGTTACAACATGTTAAAAAGTGAGAAACAAACATTCTATTAGTTCCTCCAATCATTCAAATTTCCTGATGGGTATACATATAATATAGGTCGTTGTGTGAATGTTAAAGAGGGAAAAGTGTCAAGGTTGAAAAGTCATGATTGTCATGTACTTTTGCAATGGCTAATTCCTGTTGGAATACAGGATGCCTGCCGAAGGATGTGTCCCTTACTTTGGGTCAACTCAGAGAGTTTTTTAAGCAATTATGTTGCAAGATACTTAAAGTTCAAGAGCTTAATAAATTAGAGAAAGACATAGCATTAATTCTGTGTAAGCTTGAACTATTATTCCCTCCATCATTTTTGATGTTATGGTCCATTTGGCAATTCACTTACTATATGAAGCAAAACCTAGTGGACCAATTCAATTTCGATGGATGTTTCTGGTTGAAAGGTAATTCATATTAAATTGAGCAAGTTTTTTCCTATATTATTTGTTTGTAACAATTCCTAAGTTTTTAACTGTTTATGTTCAGGTTTTTATGCTCTCTTAGGCATTATGTACGTAGTAGAGCTCGACCAGAGGGGTCTATTACAGAGGCTTATATAACAAATGAATGATTGACTTTTTGTTCAATATACTTAACTGATGTGGAGACAAGATTTAATAGACCGGAACGTAACCTTGATTTCAATGAAGATGGTATATTGACTATTTTCTCCCAAAAAGTTAGGCCACTTGGTGCGGGTAAATATGTCGAGTTAAGTAAGGACGAATTTGAAATTGCCCATTGGTATTTTTGAACAATTGCGAGAATGTTGACACATACACAGAGTACGTATATTCCTTTTCATTCAAACAATCATATTACAAATTCCTTCATTAATTCTGAGATCTTATTGTGTTTTTTTTCCCAATAGAGAGCACAAGGCTACAATTTAAAGTAAAGGGATCGTTAATGTTGAAGAAAGACATGGGCAGAAGTTTGGATCATGGTTTAGAAATCGAGTACGTTGTTATATTAATTACAAATTATGAAAATATAAGAATATGATGAGATCCTCATATTTATTTTCAATTTGTCGTACAGATGATACGATTACATAACTGTAACATGCAAGAAGCAACAATAGCATTATATAGTTTGGCATGTGGGCCTCATATCTGTGGGAAGAAATACTCATGTTGCATTATTAATGGGATGTGATATCAAATAGAAGACCGAGATAGTCGAGTTAAAAGTCAAAATAGTAGGATTGTCGTTGAAGGATGTCATGACGACAAAATCATTGACTTTTACGGTGTTATATCTGAAATTATAGAGTTGTACTACATCAAGGATAAGAAGGTTGTTCTATTTAAATGCAAATGGTTTGATCTAACTGACATGAGAGTGAACGGGCATATTACTAGCATAAATGTTTGTATGACATGGTATGATATTTAATCATTTTGTCCTTGCAACTCAAGCCAAACAAGTTTTCTACGTCAACGATACTATGTTGGGTCGCAATTAGAAGGTTGTTCAAAAGTTTCAACAAAGGAATGCTTTTCATTTTTGTGAAAGGGATATTAGTGAATTGGATGAAGATGTTGATGAAGTCTATCAAGATATTGGATTGGAGATCAATAACAAAGGTATTCCAGTAGAAGATACAGATATATCATCATTCCATAAGAGAGATGTTGAGCCCAACATAGCTCTACTAGATGAACTCTAACCCCATCTTATCTTACAAATAGATGAAGACTATACTCAGGATGACTTCAATGACAATGACGATACTTTGTTGGAATATATTAGTGACGAAGAATCTCCTGATAATGTACTTAATGATGATTATTTTCTTCATCTTGATCATGATGATTGAAAGTAAGTTTCATTGTTTGTATTGTTTCAAATGTTAATAACATAATTGCTTTATGTTGTTGATGTTTTAGTTATATTAATTAAGCATAGTTTTAATGTTTCACAAAATGTTAATTTTATTTTGCAATTACAATTATACGTATGTTCATAATTTGTTTTACACAGGTTTATTATAATGGCACCTGGGTGAAACAAAGGAAAGAGGGTGGTGATGGCAGATGAAGTTTCTCCTACAAAATAACCAAATTGCATCATCAAATGAGGGAAGTCAGCAGCAACAACCTTTACCAACATCATTTGGTAGTCATGAGGGATCTTCAGGTATGTTTTTGATAACCAAACATATTTACTTTTATGCTCTGATTACATGTTTAGTTTGTTTTTATCATTATATTTTTTTTCAGGTTTCAATACTGCCCTCAGAAAATGAGGTAGAGGTTAGAAAAAAGGAGTTGAGTTACAATGGATGAATGTTGCAATGAATTTCAAGTTGTTAGTGATGATTGACCCGACGCAAGGGCGCTCAGTGGATAAAATCCAAGCTGTAAAGTTAGCCAGTGAGTTGGGCATCGTTATTCAGAATGAGTTGCCTTGCCTTCAGCATATTAGGCAGTTGAAGGAAGAAAACTTGCTGCAAAATGCTTTGGATAAAGTTTTGGTAATATTTCAATTCATTTCATTATATGTATTGCAATTTTACTTAACTAAATTAATAAATTATCTAATAATTGTTTTCACAGATGAAGCTGAATATCGTTGATATAGACATGCCTTAGGTTTCAAGCAATGTTAGTTCACTGTTGAAATAAAGGGTGAAGGATCACCGATATCTACTTCATAAATATTATCAGTCTTTTCCTTCTGATAAAGAGGAAAGGAAACACGTGCCGGAACGGGAGACTGAAGAAAATTAGAATAAATTGTGTGATTATTGGGCTTTAGCGAAGGTTCAGATTTGTTTTTTTCCTCTTCATATTTCCTTCCATTAATAATGTTTATAGATCTCATAACTACTTCTCTTAATTTAGGAAAAGTGTTTTAAAGCCAAGGCCAACAGAGCCTTAATGAAGACTCCTCATAACACCAGTTTCAGATCATTTGTCATTGTCCAACAAGAATTAGTAAGTGTAACGTTTTCAATTTATTATTCTATTTTTTAATACAATAAATTCTAATTGGTTATAATTTTTTAAATTCATATTATAGAGTCAACCAGAACTCCAAGGGCGAGAGTGTGATAGGATCACACTGTAGAAGCACACACACTACAAAGAAGGTCAAGGTTGGACGTCTGAAGAGGCACAAAGTAATTATGTAAGTACAAATAAATTAATATTATAATTTATTTTTCTATGTAATAGTAAGTAATTATTTTTAGTTAACTCGATTTTCTACTTTAAATTATAGGACAAGATGCAAGAATTGTTGTAGATGTCATTGGCTGAGGGAAATCAACCCAATGTCGATGACATTTGCAACAATGTCCTTGGTACATGATCGAGCAATATCAAGGGTCTTGGATATGACCCTAAGCCTGTATGTGCCTCTTCGTCACGACCAACATTGTTGATGGCACTTCAAGAGTAGAATAAGACAATGAAGACAAAGTTAGATCGTAATATTAAAGAAGTTAACGGGCTTAAAAAATTGGTTAAACAAATGATAGGTTCTACATATGTTTGTGGTAGTGACTTAGATGAAGACTCTTAGTTTGTAAATGATGTGTAAATATTTTTTATATAAAATGCATTCTATTTTATATTTTATTTTATTCAATTTATTATTATTTAAAAATTATGTCACTAACATTAATTATAAAATGAATAATATTAATATTTCAAATTGTCTTAAAAATTGTAATAAATTCAAAATAAAATCGTTTTTAACAATTATAATAATAATTAAATTCAAAATAAAATTGTTTTTAACAATTATAATAATAATTAAATTCAAAATTAAAATTTGTCACTAAATAATATTAGCTTACAAAATAAATTTGTCACAAAAGTCTTTAAAATTGTAAAAAAATTAAATTAATTCTTTTTAACAATTATAATAATTATTAAATTCAAAATTAAATTTTGTCACCAAATACTATTAGCTACATATACAGAACGTCGCTAAAAATGTTTTGTTACAACAACATAATAGTAGATAACAGTATTTTGCTACCAAAAGCAAAATCGTCACAAAAAGCTATTAGCTACCAAAACTCAATTCGTCAAAAAAATTTTTTACCTACATTTACAGACGGTCTCTAAAAATCTTTCCCTACAACAGGAAGTTAGTAGCTAAAACTACTCTACTACTAAAATTAATTCGTTACTAAAAACAATTACCTACGAATAGGCTTTCGTCGCTAAAATGTTTTATCTACGAAACATAAACGTCGTACATAACTATGTATGACGTTTCTTAATATCGTTGGTTATACTTTTTAGCGACAAATTGTTTGTGTCGAAAATACTTTTTACCGACGACTTTAGGAAAACGTCACGGATGTTGTTTTACTACTGAGATTCAGCGACGATTTGGGCGATGATATGTTTTCGTTGCACATGAGTATTTGCGACGATTTTTTATTCTTTAATGACATTAAATTTCATCGCTAAATGTCGTGTTTGTTGTAGTGCATACTAATGGATTCTACTTTCCTATAAGAAATTCTTAAATATTTCTTACAGAGTAAGCCTATATTGTATGGATCCAAACCTTCCACCAAAGTTCTCCTTCCATCTGTGGCTACTATGTTGTGAAAAAGTCCCTACCCAGGACAAACTTACATTCCTAAATACGATCAATCGAAGTTATCTGTGCAGATCACAATAGGAAACTATGGAGCACATATACTTTAATTGCCCTTTCTTAAAAGACATTTGGGTAGAGGCTCTAAGAAATAATCCAATTAACCTGTTCTAAGAAATAGTCAAATTAACTTGTAGGATATGTGCTAGAAAGGTTTTTTCAAGGTGGTACAAGGGGAAAAACGCAAGGGAAAGGGATAAAAAAAATCATTCTCATAATGCTTGGAGCCTTCCTATAAATGATCAGGAAAGCGAGAAATAACCGAATATTCAGAAGCATACAACAACCAAGTCAAATTGTTAAGGTTCATTTGCATAGATGAGTAAGAGAACAAATGTCAATTCCCACGAAAAAAAAAAAGAAAAGCCAATACATGCGAATGGAATAATCATAATCAGCAAGTTTTTACTTTCAGAATGAGTAAGTATTATCAAGTTTCCTCTTGGCTGAAATAGGCAAATATTTGTAAACATGTTGTGTACTTTACCTAAATTTGTTGCAACATTTTGGCAAGTTTTAACTTAAAAAAGGTATTCGCCATCTTATTGCGGAAATAATTAAGGCGGAAAAGGCCAACTTAATAGAGGAAGAAATGGGATTGTAAAAATGTAGGTATATTTATATGTTGGATTGCGGTTTGCATGGTAAACAAAGACCAGAATTGTGATGAACAATTGTCTGTAATGTCTATATTTAGTAATCCCATATAGAATGTTGAAGCATTTCTTCCCAGTCAGCAAACTCGACATCTTCAACAACTGAAGAAATCATTGGCTCCGCTTGCAAGAGAGCCCCTGCGGCCAACTCCATCCACATCTTTGGTGAATCCAGCGGTGCCTCATTAATGGCCTCAATTTGGCTTTGTGATAGCCCAACTCTTATCGGCACCAACCCACCGCCACCACTGCTACCGTCACAGCCAGTACCTTCCGAGTACTTGTTCATCTTTCGAAACCGCATCGCCGCCGTTTGTGCAGCTATTTGCACGTCCTCTGCACTTGAACTTGCCGGTTTCGGTAAACTACCTGCAAGCTCCGGGAAATTAAGGTGGGCTCCTCTTCCTCGAAGGTGTAATGCCGCAACGTCATATGCAGCAGCTGCCATTTCCGGCGTCTCGTAGCTCCCTAGCCAGATTCTGGTTTTTTTTCCTGGCTCCCTGATTTCAGACACCCATTTTCCCCATTTTCGCTGCCGCACCCCACGATACCTCTGGACAACGTCCAAGTTACTACTGCTTTCATCCATATACAAATTATTTGCGGAGATGTATCAGACAAGAGCTTAAATAGTAGTGACAACAGTGAGGAAGTGATGACAAAGTGGGGTCTTAGGTGAGGACTAAGGGAACTTCCAAGTAGGTGGATAGTGGGAAGATGCTGGCAGTTCCATTGCATGTGTGCAATTTTCTTTCTTTAAAGTTTATTTTCTTGGGTTAAATAATGATATCATTGCCAGCATGTTGCTTTCTTTCATTAACAGTATCGATTCTGGTAAGCGCTAAACAAACCTTTTTTATTAAGTGGCTCCGGTTGTGTTGACAGTAGCATGACTGTTGCGGATAACGTGTCCATTTTTACCAAGTGAATTATAAATAACAGCTCACAAACATGACTAGCTGTAATAGAAACATGTAAATCGTAAAGTTTTGGGAAATGAGCAGCTTTATGGTAATAAGCTTGCACAGGAACGTTTTTCTCCCAACAAACTTCGAGAAAGGCCGTCCAGATTTCCTAATTCGTTTGCTACTACTTGGGATATCACAGAGGACAGTTGCAGAGTTTTAAGGTGAAATTCAACGCGAGAAACTGCTTCCTTTAAGCTTTTATACAGTTCTTTCTTAATAAATCTCATCATAATCAACTTGAAGTTGTTCCTATAATTTCCAAGTTAAAACTATAATGCCTAGAGCTCCGCCTAACTATCCATGAGACTGCCTAGATTATTACTCGGATGTTAAGGTCTAAAACACCTATCTCACCATTAGATTAAAGTTCTTTCAATCTGTACAACTTGTAAATTATTTGTAATCAAAGAAACATATCTTATAAATAAACATGTAAATTCATTATCCAATATCACAATGTAAATAATAATAAACTAACAATCTTAATCTTAACACACATAAAAAATCCAAGTGTCCCTCTTTATTTACGATCATTATAGATATCGTCACTTGAAAGAACAACAAGTAATAAATAGAAACTAAGAAACATAACAAATCAAATAAAAATATACTTCTTCCTATCGATTGCTACATTAATAATTTTACCACACCATAATTTTCTCACTTCGAAACCTCCAAAAACATGTCAATAAAACATATATAAAAAAAATTCAAGAACTTTTAACAATCACATCACATGCATAAACTAATGGTACTAAAATATCTATATAATTCTTTATACTTAATTAAATTTTTTGTCTACTACTTCACCCAAATCAATAGACTCATTCTTAAATGAAATTATTATTAAATAATTTTTTAACTAGTTAACAAATTCAATATTTAAATATCGTAATCTACTATTAGTTAATGGGCTCCAACCAACTTTAATACTATAGACATCAACTCATATCACGACACACCCTTTAAAAAGTCTCACGCAACATCATAGACATGTAATAATCAATGTATCAATACATTAATCACATATAAGAACCAAGCAAAATGTTATATAACGTACACAATATCCAAAGATGTTTTTTTAATTCCCTAATGATACATCATATGAAAAGTTTTTTTTTTCTAGAAAGTAAATAGATTGCATTAATAACTAACTAGTGTTTACATGGAATGTATAAAATAAAATAAAAATTCTAGACTATCAAAGCTTGTTAAGGCTCATGTGTAACATATTAGGACTTGACAACTCACTAGAACTCACTAAAGGGACCAATTTAATTTCAAAAGTGAGAAAGTGACAAGCCTTTTCCTCTAGTTATAAGTAGCTCCCTGAAACATCTTTTATTGCATTCACTTACATTATCTGGAGAGTTGAATTTGCCCTTGAAGACCCTGATACATCTTCTATTGGACTAACTTGTCTAAACTAGTTTAGTCTAAGTACGCCTTTCTAGAAACCTTATTATCGTCTACTTAACAACTAAGAAAAGACTAAAACAAAAGATATAAATAAACAAGATTCATATATCACATGTTAGCTATGTAAATTGCAAATTGAATCCATTAATCAATTTTTCATTCACTACCGATTCTTTTAAGCTTTTTTATGTTCACTTCTCTAATAATTTGGTTGTAGATGCTTTGAAAGGGATCTGTCAGAAGCAATGAATTAGGAAAGGAAGTAACTAAAATTATTGGGAGGTGACTCTAAGCTCTTCAAAAATAGCACTCGATTGCTGCATTTATGCTCTATGGCATGAAAAAAAAACCTAAAAATTCATTAAGGAAAATTAATGGCCCCACATTTATTTCCAATACTTTGGGTTAAAGAAACTATGGTTTCCTCTATGGCTTGTGACAATGCTAGATATTCAAACTAAGTGGAGCCTGCCACACTCTCAAGTAGAGGTTGCTCAATAATCTCTTTAGTCCCAAAATGCAATTACTCTCTTAGCTTTCTAAATCTCTGTCAATATTTTAATTTTAGTCTCTATTTATTTGCTTGGTAGTTATCTATTAATTGGAACTTTGTCCTTCGTTACTTCCCAAGATGAACCCTCTTTATTAACTTGTAAAGCCTTAGGTTTCCTTTTATTTTTAATTCAATTCCTCTTAAAAAACAATAAAAGTAAATTATAATGGTTACTTTGAGGAATCAGATATACATACTTAGTTGTTGTTTACCTTAAATCATATCCAAATGAATACACATTATACTTTTTTTTTCAAAATTTTAAATACAAACATAATAGTAAAGTTAAGATTAGTTTCTAGTTCTTTTGAGAGTAATTTTAATTAAATTCTATTTGAAAGATTTTCTAAAGTAAAAAATGAATTGATAAAATGGCCTTAAAAGGAAGTATTAAGGCGTAAGCCTATGAAAACTCAAACCCTATACAAGTCAATGTTATAACACAAAGAACCTAGCTACTGCACTTACTTAAAGGCTAAAACAAAAAACTTTAGCCTATTAAAAAACAAAATAAGGAGAATATATCCTTAATTATAAAGTATTAGAAGAAAAGTGTCCTAATTAAAAAGAAGCAAAAAATATAACACCTAGAGATTAAAATCTTAGTCTTCTAGCTTTCATTCTCTAATACGGTTATATATTAGGATTTAAGCTTTACTATACCTTGCTTTAGTAATTGTTGTCTTCCTAAGTTCAGCCTTTGATCTTCATAAAGCACCTTTGATTTTTCTATCTTCAATCTTGCCCTCTTATACTGGTTGAGATGCTTCCTCCCTTAACCATTTATTTAGTGCACTCTAACTTAATATTATATGTAATGATATGTTTGCATATCCAAGTAACAGTTAATTGAATAAATTGTTGTCAATTGTTTTTTTCTTTGAAATCTTCCTAAGTTCCTCTCTTTACATATTGTATAGGCCATACTCTTAAATGCAGTCTTAAATATCAAATAATAACCCTTAAATTGATGGTTCCTTTATCTGGTCCATTATAATATGTTCGAAAATTATGTTTTGTAGCAACTGAAGTTGCATAACTGATGGATACTCATCCATATGTTAGAAGAACAAATAGTCGATAGTTTTTAGCTCTTTTTTGTATAAATTACGTAAGAGGTTAAGCACACTGGTGCCTTTAGTTTAGCATATATTATGGTTGATTGCTAACTAGAATATAAAAGACACCTTTAGGAGTTAATGTTAAACCAAAACTACCATTTTCCAGTTAACTTTAGGAGTCTGAGATTTAAAGATTGCCTGGTAAGATTTGTTTGTAAACTTTCGTGATCCATGTTATATCCATACCACATAATCATCTAAGTTAGCATTAAGAGAATAGTTAAGAACATTGCCTATTATGAATAAAAATCTCCTATTATTGCATTATTTAACCCTTGTATGGTCTAATAGCATATGCCTCATGTTTATCACTTTCTTGATTAGATGAAGAGTCCTTAAGTCATTCTAGTTTTAATACCATAGTAATGTGTTGTTTCCATTATTTATTTTTTCATTTTATCTCTTTGTATAAGTATTCCCCTAGTGTTAAGAGCTACATTATGGTCTATGAGTAGTCAGCTTTTAAGTTTGGCTCTTGAAAATAATTCGATAATTTTTATGAATTTCTAATCATATTTAATTCATTACTTTCGTGAGTTTTTATCTTCAATTTGTATAATGTGATCATTTTACAATGATTTCTTAACACTAATTTATTTGCTTTGTTTTTTAAAACAAATTATTATATTTCAAAAGTTATAATATTCTCAAATAATGAAATAATTTTAAGTATCATATTAAGAATTAAATTACTTTGATTTGTCATATTTGTAGGTTTTTTAAGACGTTTTACGTTATTAAAAATAAGATGATAAATTTGAGTAATTAATTACTAATGTATTCTTATTAAGGCAAACTATCATCATTGATTATTCACCTTATTATTTTTAATAGAACATTCAATAAATGAACTTATAATAAGTATAATTAAACTAGCTTAGCTCATAACAAAATTTATCCCTTTAACCTTATCAACTTTTGTTTAGGAACACATAACCTCCTTAACCTTAATTTTGCTCATGGCTTCCTTTTATAGTTTCTTTCTTAGTTTTTCATTCCTTTTTGTTTTATTCTCAAAGATTTTTTCACACCTTGAATACATTCTTTATCTAAAAATCAATTCAACATCACTAACCACTTCCTTAAAACCACCTACTAGGAATCACCTTCAATGCTCCACCACTCTCTTTTGTTTTGACAAGGGTAAGTCTCTCTATCTCTATCTCTATCTCTTAAAAATTACTATACTATATTATTCATTCTCAGTTCACACCTTTGTTAATCAATCGTTCTTTACCTTGATATTGGTAATGACTTTGTGTGGTTTCCTTTCTCAACCCTTTGAATGCATTCTTTATAAAGACAAAGAAATTAAAACAGTTTCTTCTTTGAGAGTCAAACTCTCTTCATCTACCAAAATTGTCTCCTATAAATCCTCTACATGCTCTGCTTCTCACTCTGATATTCTAATTTCTGACCTCTGTAATATAGTTAACTACCTATTAAAGTCCATAGAGACAAATGATTGATGATCATTTCTTTTCCATGTATTTTATTTATATATATTGACATAGTCCATATACGTAAAAGAAGTTGTAGTTGTTTTATGCGTATAATTAAGAACCAAAATAGCAAAAAATCTCAAACTTTAACTATTATGTCTGTGTCCATGAAAATGTTTGATGAAGTTATATCTGTTAAGTCAAAAGACTTTACGATGAGTAATTTTGATGACAATCAAATAATAATGTTAGAAACAAATGAACGTTT
>JAOQMS010000003.1:20523608-20545021 GCA_027563885.1 Erythroxylum longipes
AGAGGCTCTGGAAGGGAAGAAAGAATACTTATAATTGTTTGGAGTATAGTGAAACACTCAGACGAACTCTGAGGACTGGACATAGCCCACGATTTGGGGTGAACCAGTATAAAATTGCAGTGTCTATTCTTTACTCTTTACTTCAGTTTATTTTGTTGTTTAACAATTATAAAGAAGTTACTTGCGATTTATCTTAGTAATAATTTTCATATAAACTTTGTGATATCTTTTTAATGAGAAAGAGAAGTTCTTAGCAAGATTCTTTATTCACAAAAAGGATATAACAATTCAACCCCCCTTCTTGTGTATTGAGTTTCTTGTACGTAAAGTTTATACTAACGTGTGATTTACTTCAATATCTTTGTATACGATCATCATATTAATAGACAGATGCAAGTATTATATAGCTAAAACCAATTGCAATGCAAAAGCCTTACTTGTAATGTTAATGATCCTTCAAAGTGAAAGTTTTATGGACCATAGGGGTAGAGCCATAACTGATACACTGAAGTTGAATATTCATATTAAAAATAAAACAACATTATTAACCTATTAATAGAGGAGAATAACTTCCCCAAAATTTTTAAGAGGAAAGGATTTTTTAGCATAAATAAAAGATGAGGTATGTAAGCAAAATTATAATTTTATCCCTAATATAAGTAGAATGTCAATTAAAACTCATCTGACTGTGTCATCTGCTCTAGAAGTAGGTTATATGTCTCATCTAGTACATGAACACTTCCTTAAACTTCCATCCGAATTGCCTAAACCTATCAACGTTCTTCTTACTTTGCAAACTGAGAAACCATCTTGAAGAGGAGTTATAGGAGATCCCGAAACTTTTGGAAAGTTGCATTTTATTCCGCAGACTAAAAAGTGACCTATATCACCTCCAATAGTTGAAGAATGGAGTGAGCAAATGGAGATCTACCCTCATTGGTTACTTCTTAGACAAAAGATTAGCTTTTCCAAGTGTCTAATAGTAGGCTAATAAGAAATGGAAGAAATATGGCCTAGTGAACACACAAATAACTGAATATGAACTCTTTATTTTCCTTTTATCCTTAAAAGAAATCACATAAAGGATTATAGATTTAGGTCTGTGGCATATCGAGGGTAAACCTATTTTCTTAAGGAAATGGGAAATAAGCTTCAGTTTTGATATATTAGAGTTGAAAACCACTGCTATCTGGGTTAAGTGCCATCACATTCTTATGGAGTATTGATTCTTAAAGGGCCTGAGTTTTCTTGCTAGCTCTTTAGGTACTCCACTTGCCTTGGATGATATTACAAGCTTTGGAGAATCTACTTGAAAATAGAAAATCTTTGGGTGAAATGGATCCATATGTATCACATTTAATAGGAGAGAATATAGACTATTAAGTGTAAACCAACTCAATCCTATGCACTTCAGCAAATCTTAAATTCTAAACAACTTGTGCAACCTCATGTCAAATATATTATTGGAACTGGCAGTAACATAACATTTTGGTATGACAATTGACATCCATTGGGGCCATGATCTTTTACTCCACATTTCTAAAGTTTAAGAGGATCTATACCTGTCAATACTAAAGTTCAAATGCTTATGTAAAATGGAAATTGGATATGACCTTTTAATTCGTCAAGGGGTTCTTATATCATCATAGAAAATCTTGCAAGCAATCACTATGATCAACTCAATCCTGACTATTAGGAACTGTTGATAAATTCCAATATTATAAATTAGTATAGGACTCAAGAATTGCACAAGATTGCTCCTTTATATTGTGGTTAGTAACTCTACAGAGGTTAAATATAAGAGACAACTTAAAATTCCATGTTCCTAATCTAAAATGTGCATTATGTGGAAATTTATTAGAGACACATGAGCACCTTCTCTTTAAATGTGCTCTCATCAACCATTTGTGGAGACAATTTCTCCTAATGTTTAATCTGACTGAGACCAACCAAACTTGCATAGACACCCTTTGGTAGGAAACTAAGGTGATATTCAACTTAGAAGGAGACTAAAAGTTGTTCAAAGCTGCTTTTGCTATGCTAGATGACTACATTTGGAGGATGAAGAATGCCAAATTTTTTGGTGAAGCTAAGGATATCTTGGAATATAACTTGCAAGGGTACATGAACAAACACAAGCTTATTGCTCTAACAAGCTCATATAAAGACTCAATCACAATAAGACTGAATATGAGATTAAACTTATAAACCATGGTTAATACTCTTTAAGTTTTCTTTTAATTGTTTTGTAACTATAGCTGGTTTACTCTACTAATGCTTGGAGTTGTTATCATTGTAGTGACTATTATTCTATCAAGAAATTCATTAATTACTTTCTCAAAAAAATATTTTAATTAGTTTGAGACATTAGTTGCAATGTATGCATGTAAGCATCAAAACTAAGAAGTTTTGAGATAATTTTAAAAAATTTTAAGGTTTATTTAGTGAAAATTAAAGTCGAGGAGATAAATTGTTCTAAACACCAAAATGTATAAAGTTAAAAGATTTTTTTTCTTTTACTTTATTTAGCAACATATATGCACCTATGCAATTGGTAATAAAATAATTAAAGAGATTTTTTAGGTAGATAGTCTAGAGTTAAATTTTATGAAAAAGTTACAAAATTATTGCACATTAAAATAATATAGTTTTGTCTAGGTAAAATAATAAAATATTATTTAAAAAATATTTTAAAAGTTCTACAAGATATATAAGAAATACAAGTTCCAATAAATAAAAGAAAGAGAAAATATTAAAGAATAAAAAATACATACATAAATAAGAAAATGTGAAATGAGCTTTGGTTAGTTGATCCTGCCTAAAAACTATTCAATGTAATGACTAGTTCATATTTGTGATGATTATATGAAGGATTGTCGCCTATAAATATATGCATATTAGATTGCATCTTTTTGACATTTTAATGTTTCAAGAATAGATTTGAAAGAGTTTTCAAGCATTATAGTAGTTATGTATTCATTGCGAATTAGATTTTAGCTTTAGAGAATTAAACTAAGCAAGGTTGATTGAAGTTGTAAATTCAAAAATGTTATGGATTTCTCTTCATCACTAAAGAAGATTGTAAAATATTTTTGCTTCCCCAACAAGTAATAAAGAGAAGTTAAGAAAGTTCATTTTTCCCTTAATTTAAAAAAGAGATTAGTGGAATTTTAAGATTTAACTATGATTTATTTATAAAACCACTATATGGCCTTGGTATGACAAATGGACCTCCCATAGTCCATTAATCCTAAGGGATGATATTTCTTGTCTCATCGACAGAATCCCTCTGTAAGCTAGAGTAAATACGGTGATTAATTCAAACTCTTGGAGCTTATTAGGGAGAGGTACAAATAAAATACCGAGGTATTTTCCCAACTACTTGCTTGATGTTTTTGTTAGTGATTAGCCTATTTGGTCCCTTTGCAATAAAGGGGAGTTCTCTAATGCTACATGCCTTAAAGCTCTTGAACCAAGTTTTCCTCTAGTTCCATTGTTTAACATTGCCTGGAAAGCCCTAGGCTTCATTCATCACTTGACTAACAGTAAGGAATATATTGAAAACAAAGGATATGATTTTTGGTTCGAATGATGTCTTATATATATTATGTAATTTGAAAGTGGAAAGTAATGATCATCTTTTTTTCAATTAAGTTCCATTATTGGGAAAATATCTTGAGATGGACTGAAGATAAATTTCTTTCTATGGGACAAGATAAGATTTTTCTTAGCCTCAGTTTGAATTATGCAGTTTACTCAATTTGGTTTAAAAGAAACCAAAGAATTTTCAAAAATAGCAAAACAGACAAATATATATTATCTCATAGATTAGTTTGCGGGATTAGAGAAACATTGGCGGCTCATCAGATCATGGTGGAGAAACCGAGTGCACATTCAAGAAGACAATGAAATCTATAAACTCCTTAATGTCTAGTGGCTAATCACATTACTTTGTATGTTCCTACTTTACTTGACTTTTGTAAATGTATTACCTTACCGCCTTGTAATGTAACTTATTGATATTTTTTATAGCTATGAAATAAATCATTCTTTAATTTTTTTAAAAAGCCATTATAAGACCACTTCGCAATTTTTCCCCAACCTCTTTAGTTATTATGCTTGTGTACTGTTAAATCATTTAGTAAAGTTTCTAAATTATTTTTAAATTGACAAAAAGTTTAAAATTATGAACATCTAATTTAAGTACCTTACGAGAAGAAAAATAAAATTTGATTCATTAAAATTAAAAGATATGTTTTGCATGACAGAGTTGATTTATTTTTAAAATGAAAATGTGTTTTATTTATTATTATTTTTCACTTCCCCCAAATATAATCGTTTTATATTTTTCGAAGAAGGATAATCCTTCCTTAGACAATCAAATTTCTTTTCTAAATTTGAATAGATGTTAAAAAGTTACGTATTCCACGTGAGCTAGAAACACGCACCTGTGCTGACCTCACTGCCGCGCATTGGCTCTTTCCACAACGCGGTTTCATGCCACGTGGTAATGAGGCATTAAGCACAAAAATATAATAATTGTATCCTGTCCTGACCATTGGCCAAGTCTTCCTTAGGTGAACACGAAGTGGAAAAGAAATCAACGAAAGCGTAAGGCGACTTGGACTCAATATAAAAGTCAAATCATTTCCAACATATCAATTAGGTTAAAAAGTCGGAGACTTAAGTTATGTCATATTCTCACACGTGACTTTTCTTTTGTTTACATGGGGCCGGCGGTGTTATGCATCCGTCTGCCACGTTTGATGTAATTTCAATTACCTGTTCCGTATAAAGTTAATTGAGTCCAATTAAAGGATAATGGTGTTGACAATGTATGTGAATTGTCATTCTACGTAAGACTTTTGTTTTTTTTTTTTGTGTCAGTTTATGTAATTATTAATTTAAAATATTAATTTTGCTCAATGATATTTTTCATATTTTTATTCAAAGAGTAATAAACAATATTGTTGTTTTTAAATATAATGTGTGTATATATTACATGTGTGATGTGACCCACAAATTCTTTTTTTGGCCATACCTTGAATGCCAAGAAAACACAAAATTTTTCACAGTTAACTACGTTATTTCTCAACCCTTATTCTTACTCCATAAATTATATACGAGTTTAATTTGGATGAAATCAGAAACAGTCCATATACTTGATAGGGGTAAAGTTATGTACTGTTGGATTTTTCCGACCAAAACTTTTTCTGAATATTGTTATTCTTTAATTTGGATGGAATATACATCTCATACATCTTTTTCTAAAACAGCTCTATTGCTAATTTAAAAGGTTTACTAATTTCTTTTCAGTTTTGATAGTTAAGTGTTACTTTGTTATAGTTGTTGAGATGTCGCTCCTAATAGTATACATTATAATACATAAAATAAATAATTGACTAATTAGTATTAATATGAAGTTAGTTAAAAATAAGACTGGTTTATTTCATAAAGTTATTGTATAAATAATTGGGTACATAAATAAATAACTAAAGGATAAGTAAATTTATTAATTATCAAAAACATTATCATAATTTAAGATATAATTAAAATGTTACATAATTATGGTTTGAAAAAGGTTTCTAAATTCATAATGGTTTGAAGTTAAATTTATATAATGTCCCTCTACTAATTAGAAGTAAAGCTACGTATTACTAAATCTTCATAGATTCTGGTTGTTGTTGATATAAATTTAATTTCCAAACCCTAAAATTAATGCAGTCTTAATTCTATACATAATGACAAACACACATATTTAGCTATAAAGAATGAGAGACATCCATTCCAATATTTAAGATGTTAGCAATAAAAAAACTTGGTCATAAGCAAAGTTAACCAATGATTTAATAGTTTTTCTTTCTTAAACAAAAGATAAAGTTTCTATTTAAATTAAGAAGATGATGAAACACTGGAGCTATTATTATTTTTTATTCTGATAAGTCAGAACAAATAACTATTTACAGAATCCCTCATCGTATATAAATATTAATTAGAAATTGAGTTCTAATAAATAAAAGGAACTCTTACCTCTTTTATCAGTAATTTATATTTTTTAGTTTTTACACTATTTTGAATGGAATTTAAAAAGAAACTACTTGTTTTTAACACAATAAACTAAAGCCTGATAGATAGCCTCATAGTACAAGTTCATTTTCCGATTCTACAATTCACGTTTAAAATTCTCTGCTTCCTATAATGACTTATGCATAATTGATTCATAACTAAGTTTAAGCACAAAATATTATTTAAAATTATAATATGATAATTCCCTTAAAGTTAATTAATTTTTGCATATTATATAGCTAAAAATTATATGAAAATTCAATATAAAGAGGATATAATATAAGCTCAGTTTTCATAAATATCTTTTAATGAACTTCTAATATCAGGTTTAAGAAGAATGAAGCAAAGGTGGCGTCTTTGAAGTTAAAAGATTTAAGCGCCAGTTGAACCTCTCTTATATTTAATATTTAATGTAAAGTTAAAAGATAAATACGTATGGATCTATTTCTAAACCAGACACGACGAAATCATGGCTGTCTGCTGTTCCTATCTCTAGGATGTTGAGGACCAACTTCTTGTTGAACTTGCTCGAAAGTGTCAGGATTTCGCATCTGATGTCAGAAAGTATACTTGATGATCGTTTGTCAATAATTTTGAGCGACCATCCGCTTTTGTACATCCATAAATCTTCTAAAGCCATGTTAATCAATGAAAGGTACTTCTTACAAACCCGAAAAAAAAAAAGCAAGTGCTAACACTATTATACTGAAAGTCAAGGAGGGTAAAAACAGCTGGATCAAGCTAATACTTCCAAAGGCCTTTGTCAAACCCATTGCTCCCTAGTGTCCTCAACAAACTTTTTATGACCACACCGTCCTCATTCCGTCTACAAAAGTACGGTTTCCGCGTCCACCGGCAGCCACGCCAGCTGACCATTTCCACAAAACCATGCCCCCGTACGTACCCAATTTCTTTCTTGTGAAAATATGATTGTCCTTCCTAGATTCTATTAGTTGATTAATGAATCTGTAATGTTTCTCAAGAGGTCATTTTTAATGAAATATGTAACTTATATAATGAACTTTTGTCTATTAAATTAGACCAAAATTAGGTCAATCGTTTTTTAGACTTTTAAAAAATATTTCTTTAAAATCATTTTGATTTTCGATCTCACTTCTGTTAAGAGCTTCCAAAAATATTGGTGACATTGACGATCATTTTCTAATTTTAAGATGTGAATTCCATAATTATATATATAAGAGATGTAATCTAAAAAAAGGGTAAAAATTTTCTGGGAAATTTTTCTTATTCCTTTATATACATATAAGTATCTAAGCATGTCAATAGGTCGGGCTGGACCGGGCCGAGGGAGGGCTGGGATGGGCCTACCAGTGGGCCCCGGCCAGCGGTCGGCTCGGTGGGCCATGAGAAGGCCTGGACAAACCCGGCCCATCGGTATTTTTTTAATTTTAAAAAATAAAATGACATTGTTTTGGATAAAATGATGCTGTTTTGTAGAGCAGCAGGCAGGGTCGGGCCGATCCGTGACCCCACCCCAGCGGACCATGGTCAGCCCGTGGCCTACCTATGGCCCGCTAAACCGGGGCCAAAAACGGGCCGAGCCGGAATTGTCATCCTTATAAATATAAGTGACATCCAATAGAAATGTCCAATTATGAGTGTTCATTCTTTCTTTGCCTTTAAGATCAAAATCTCGAAAGGATACGAGGAACGATCCAGTTGATACTAGTTGTTTTAGATTCATCCATTTTCAAGGATTCACCTAATTTCTAATAATATGTTACTACTAAATTGAGTGTACTAGTCAGCTTAGAACTCACCCATTGTATTAATATTTAAGAGATGTTAAACTTTAAGATAAATTAAAAAGAAGTAATTTGTCTTTCATTAAACTTACTTTTTCTTAATTTTCTTTTATCGTGCATAATAAAGGCATTTTTCAAAAAATATATCTTTTAAATCATTTGACATCCTTAAATTAGCAAGATTCTTTTAAAAAAAGGTTATTAAAATCAATTTTTTTAGTTTACAATGTTTTTGAAAAATTACATTTTCATTTCATGATTTTTTTCTAACATTCACACACATAGACTGTCTTTTTATAGAGTTTTAGTTATAATAATAGTAAATCTGTCATTATATAAAACCTAAATGGATTTATACTGTCTGAAACACCTAGTATGAGATAAAAAAAGATGATGAAATCTTAGTCTAGAAATGGTGTATACTAAATGAGCTACAATATGAATAACAAGATTTGAATTGATCATTTCATTTTTGAAAGCAAAGAATAATATATTTTATATAATGATAGATGACAATTTGTGTAAGTTTGACTGTCCAGTTCTTTTTATGTTCTCATGTGTATTTTCTTATTTAAACATTAGTCTATTTTAGGTATAATCTTTTAATCATAAATGCTTTTTGTCTTAAAGAAAAATGATTGCACTAATCATAAATCGAAGAAGAAAAGTTAAAAGACTAGATAAGTGAAAATTTTTTTCTCATAATGTCAAAGACCAAACTTATAGAGTCACTTCAACTAGAAATGTTTTAAATGGATGAATTAAGAGAAGAAATTAACCTAGATGGTTAAAGAGTCGTGACTTAATAAGATAACTAAAAAAAATATCTAGCTAAGAAGGGGATGCAACCTAGTAGATTAGGAGCATAAGTTCCCTTTATGACAACACCCCATCTATTTGATATTTACATCGAGTTTACAAAGCCTCCTAGATTGGCATCTCAATTCCCAACAATGTTAGAGCCACAATTTCTATCATCATCAGTTTAATTCAATTCTCACTTGCATGAACTTATCGTTTCCATTGAATATCCACTTACTAGTTTGTTATATAGGTATGCTACGAGCTACTAATGTCTGCATATCCAATACCAACTATCTCCACACATCATATGTCATAAGTTGGGGTATCATACCTTACCTATTCCATATAAAATCCTCTACTTCATGACTATAGAGTAACAATTGTGAATAAACATTATTTGTATGACCCTTTGATGATTAAAGTGATAAAGAGACCTAATGAGGGGGTTTTTAGAGAAGAAGTGGCCAACCTAGTATAAAAATATGGAAAGATGATATAGATGAATGGAAATGCTGCAACTGTTGTTGTTTAGTCACCTTGTGAGTTTTGATAAGTTTTTATTATTTAATTGCTTCCCAAGTTTAAGGTAATAAAATTTGAGAAGTATGAAGAGAATTCACTCAAGGGATTATATGAGAACTTTTTACATGAAGATATATATAGATATTAATAATAAATTATTGGTCTACTTTTTAGAGAGGCTTAATTGATCAATAATGCTATAGTTTCTTAATATAGACCAATTATCTGTAAAATGTTAGAGAGATTTGGTAAATCTATTCTTAACCTAGAGTAAGTTCAACCAAGACACCATATTAATTTGTAAGGATCTCTAGCAAATGGATAAGGAATTCATTGAAAGCATAGAGTATGCAAGAAGGTGACATGTAAAGACTTAGAAACCTAACCACCTTTGTTAACAAAAGAAACTGTTAGCCTATTTTTATAAATGTTTAAAACATCCATAATATGATAAGTTATGTGTATATTTCAAAATTTTCTTGTTAAATAATTCAACATTAAAAGGTCTGAAGAAGTTATAGTTAAGTACTAAATGGTCTTGGTTAATTTTGTGTGACTTTAATTGCTCTCCCTTCACTAATTAAACTAAGAGGCACCATATTATTTAGGAAAATTATAATAAAGACTTCAAAATGTTCTAATCAAGTTGGCCTTGAGGAATTGAGATTCAAGGGCCAATTATATACTTGGAATAACAAATAAAATGGGATAAGAGTTATCAAGAAGAAATTTAATAGTTATATAGTGAATTAAGAGTTGTTAGCATAACTCCCCACTAGCAAAGCTTATTTCAATCCCCCAGTATGCTCTAAACATGTCATAATTATAGTCTTAGCATATTTCTTTTAATATAATAATTAATCCTTTTATATTATTTAAAAATCTTGTTAGCTTTTGAAGTCTTTGTTACAAGGGGCTATAGGTGAAAGTTGAAGGCTACGAGGCATATAAGTGTACAAGAAAGCTATAAGGTATTAAAAAGGAGCTTAAAGAAATCAATTATAAAGGATTTAAATTAATATACAAAGCAATCAAAGAAACTAGAAAAAAGCTTTTTTCAACAGATAATTATTTTACTCTAATCCTTTAGATGATTCCCTAAAACTCAGAGAGAAAACTCCTCAATCAATATGTCAATACACTAGAGACTTAAAACAAACTTTACAGATAAAAATCAAAATTTTTATGGCACATAGATGGAAAAAATTTAAATGTTCCATAATACAATCCTTTTAAGAAGGAATGTCAACATAAGCATCATCCTTATTGATATAAGAGGAGTGACTCATGCCTCACAAGAAGCTCTAAAAGAGTTGAATCTCTCATATTTTAAAGATACCCTTGGTACTACTTTTAATGATTTTGTCTCTATATACGCTAAAAATTCTATTGCCCCGCATGTTATGATTCAAGTGCAAGAAAGATGTCTTTCAAGCCTTTTCAAAAGAAGAGACATTGAAACAACCTAATCAAGTATGAATCCTAATAAAGCCTTGGACCTTGATGGCCTAAATGCATTCTTATTCTAGAGAACATGAAAAATGATGTAAGATAGAATCATAAAGGCAATCATGTAGTTCTTCAACGAAGGAAAAATGTAAAAGGAGATAAACAGCACCTGTATATGCCTTATTCCCAGAATTCCAAACCTATTAACTATTCAGGATTACAAATCAATCTCTTACTATAATTTTATTTATTAGTTCATATCTAAGGTGTTAGTAAATATACCAAATTTTATTATCCTCAATCTTAGTTAAAATATATATATATAAGCTCAAGTTCTATTCAATAATTACCACAAAAGAAAAGAAAAAAGAAGTTGTTCCTTGAAAAAAGACTTTAGTAAATCTTTTGAATCAATCATTTGAGCTTCTTCTTGATAACTTTAAAGGCTTTTGGATACCTAGATAAGTTCATTAGATTGTCACTTATGAAAATTAAGTCGTCAATATATAGGCATACAATAAGAATGCTTCCATTTTCACCTTCTTTGACATAAATAGTATGTTCTTGTGAAAATTTGATGAATCCATGGCTTTGAAAATATTTGTCAATACATTTGTACTAAGTTCTCAAAGCTTGTTTCAACCCATTCGATATCTTCTTCACCTTTAGCACTTTATCTTCGTGTCCTTTCACCATATACCCCAATAGTTGTTAGACATACACCTCCTCAAAGTAGCCATTTAAGAAGGCATACTTGAAATTCATTTAATAGATCTTCCACTTGTTTTGTACAACTATGAAGATGATCAAATAAATTGTCTCTAATCAAGCCACGAGAGTAAAAACTTCATCATAGTCGACTTTATGTTGTTGACAGTATCCTTTAACGATAAGCCTTACCTTATACCTCTCTACTTTTCCTTGAACATTTCCTTTAGCTTTATATATCCATTTCACCTCAACCGCCTCTTTTTCCTTTAGAAGAGTAGAAAGTTCCGATATTTCATTCTTTTGACTACTTGGATTTGTTCATCCATTGCAATTTTCCATTTCACTTCTTATATTACTTCTTTAAAGTGTAGTGGCTCGGAATCGACAAAAAGACAAAATAATTTTGTATTTTCTATTATCTATTATACTCATAAAGATCTCTTCGACTTCTCGTTCTTCTAGAATAATTATGCAAGCTAAAAGAAGATTCATCTCTTAGTGAGTGGGGTGTAATATCAATATCTTTATGCTCTTCATAGTTTGAATATTTAAGCATAGGAAATTAAATACTTTTTTTATTTGGAGATACATCCCACTTCCACGAGTTTTCTTCATCAAAATCAACATCGCTACTTATCACAATCTTTCCATTGGTATGCTTAAACAACTTATAGCCCTTAGAATTTGAGTTATACCCAATAAAGAAATACATTTCACTTTTTTCATCTAACTTTGCTTTTATCTCTTTTGGAAACATTAACGTATGGAATGCTTCCAAACACTCGCAAATGAGAGAAATTAGGCTTCTTATCACTCTAAGTTTCTTGAGGTGTCATCCTACGAGCACTTCTAGTAAGGGATAGGTTAGACAAGTACATACCATAAGCTGCTTCGGCCCAAAACTCATTAGGCATATTTTTGCTTTTGAGCATGCTTCTTACCATGTTAAGAATGGATCTACTTTTGTATTTTATAACTCCATTTTATTATGGAGAGTATGGAGCTGTAAGAAAATGATGAATGCCATTAGCTTTGCAAATTTTGTTAAAACTTCATAGAAGTGAATTCTCCTCCTCTATCTATTCTCAAAGCTTTGATGACAAATCTACTCTCTTTTTCAACTTAGTCTTTCAATCTTAAGAAGGCTCCAAAAGATTCATCCTTCCCTTTTAAGAAATAAACCTAAGTTTTGTGAGAAAAATCATCAATAAAGAGTAAGAAATATTTAGCTTTACTATAAGAGGATAACTTAATTGGGCTATAAATATCAAATGACCTAATTGAAGTGGCTTGATGGCTCTTAAAGCAAACTCCTTTGAAAAGGGCTTTCTCACTTACTTTTCCAAGACAAATCCTTCATATAATTGATTAAATTCAGTGATGAGAGGCAACCCATCCATTGTGTTCTCTTTTGACAATAAATTTCATCCTCCAAAATTTGGATAACCAAATCTTATATGCCCAATATCAAAGTTGATCATCCATGGTGCTTAAAGACACATGCCAAAGCTACATGATCAACTTTGATATTGAGAAAGAACATTCCATTATTTAGTATAGGACCCTTTATATCAAATTATGTGCTTTATCTTTCAAAGTGCAATAAGCGTCTTTCAAATAGATATCATACTTATCCTCTAGCAATTGTTCTAAGCTCAAAATATTTGCTTTTAGAGAAGGAACATAGTAGAAGTATGAAACCAGTCTATAGCCACCATTGTTTGTAAGTACAAGAAAATCACCTTTTCCTTTAATGGGAACTTTTGAATCATGGCTATAAACAATTTATCCTTTTTAATTCTCATTAAGATGTATGAATAACTCCTTGTTTCCACTCATATGGTTGCTTTCACCTATGTTGAGATACCACCTAAATTCTTTTGTTGCCTTTGTTGGATAATAACAAGAATTGCTCTACTTCTTTTGTTTTCGCAAGATGAGCCTCTCCTTGGTTTCTAGTAGAGCTCTAACATTCATAGGAATAATGATCATATTTATGAAAATTATGTATTGATCACATATATAATAAGCCTTTGATTTTGATAAGAGTATACCATTTCTTCAATATGCAAAGGGACTAGTTTTAAGGGCATTTATTCAAGGAAGATGAAAGCAGAAAAATAAAGAGCCACTGAAAGAAAGAATAACTAGGCATCACCTTAATAACTAGGCATCACCATAAGCCTTCAAGCTGTTGTTGGTAAAGTAAGTTCATTGTTTGACTTATACTATTCTATATGTATTTCAAGGATGAACTACATTTTGGTGATGATGAGGAATATTTCGCTCAATCAAGCTTATAAGCCATAATGATAGAAAATGGCACTTCAATTATAATAATCTTGACAAGTTTGGCACTCAGTACACTTCTTGGTCTTATCTCACTGTACATATCATATTGGTGTCGATATTGAATTTGGTTTTGGTACAATATGGTATTGGTGAACCATTTTGTAATTTAAAAAAATTCATGAATTATTTTATAATTTTAAAAAATTATAAAATTTTTAATTTTACATAAACCATTTCTCTAAAATTATGCATTGTAATTTATTTCATAATAATTTCAGATGATCTCAACCAATAATGCATTCTAGAATGATAAAATCATCTTAAATCTCAATGAATTATTTCTAAAATAATAAAATTATCACAAATTTGAATCAAGAATTTATTTCATAATCATAAACATCATTTCAAATTCAAAATCTAAATTGTAATTTAAAACTTAATTTTGTTTCTTTAACTAGGGACTACTAATTTAAGTATGGTAAGGAAGTCACCTAAATTAAATACTAAAATTATAATATAAGACTCATAAATTACTAAATTTATAATTTAAGAGTAAGAGACAAAGTCAAACACTAAACGAATGATTTAATTCTCCTTGTATCTAATTCTTTGATCAGTCAAATATTAATGACTTAAATTCCTAAATCAAGCCAAAGCACTTAATCTAAGTCATACCCACACGTTTTATCCAAGCCACGAACTTAAATAGTTAAATTGGTTAATCCAAGTTACAACCCTAGAGCTACCCATGTCCAAAATTCATATACAAAACAAAAATGACCTAAAGTTATGTTTGGTAGGGTGGTTAGGAAGGGAATGAAATGAAATGTAATATTATTTTAACGTTTAGGGTGATTGTTTATAATAAAATGAAATAAAATAAGATGGAAGGGATGGTTTCACATTACATCTTATTTTATCCTAAATAATAAAAAAGAGTAAATTCAAATTTGACAGTTTAGGATAGAATATAAAATGATAAATATGTACTACCTAATATACTCTCAATAATTTTTATAATACTAATTATACCTTCAACTCTAATAACAAACAGCAAGACAAAAAATCTCATTATTCTATAAAGATAAAATAGTCATTTATTATTATTATTCATATATTACATTTCGTTTTATTCATTTTTAAATAAAATTTTACTAGATTATAATATGAAATTTTCTATCTCTTGTAAATAACAATTTTTAATATTACATGCATTTATGTTAAATTTCATTTTATTAAATTCCATTAAAATTCTTACGTTAAACCAAAGTGGAAGAATATGATGTAAGAGGAGCTTTTCGTTTCGTATACAAATGACAAAGTTGAAAGTTGGTCTGGCCGCCTGGGTCGTTGGCTCATTGCCTGTAGGAGTGAAAAGGTGAGGATTGTTGCTGACAGGTGGCACAGCATAGTAGATTTAGTGGAGACTGATATGGGTTATAGTAGCAATGTTGGGAGACCGACGGCAAGTAGCAGATCTAGTGGAGATGCGACTTGAGGTGTGCTTGCATGTGTGTGGCAAGGCAGCGATGAAGGTGGCGACTGGACAACGACTAGATGGCGAGTTGGAGTGCCAATGAGAGACTTGGGACTTTGGGAGTTGGGAGGCATCTGAATGGGCAAGAGGAGGGACGAGTTAGGTAAGGGAAGGTTAAATCTTTTTCTTTTTTTCAATTTAATCCTAAAGTTTTGAAAAATTACAGATTTTACTAGTATTCAACAATATTTTTAATACGGCACTACCGTTTGATAAGGCTGGCATGGGCTGTACCATAAGCCATTCCGGTATTAGGGTGGATAGTACTATTTTTGAACCGTTAAGATACGGATCTCGCAACAACACTATCATCTCGAGAAATAGATCAGCCACTAGTTCATACGACTAAAAACGCTGAAACTGCTTACGCTCTTCATGCTTTTACAACCTAGTCTTGCTTATTGCCTTCTACCTTGATCAATAGTTTCTTAATCTCGCAATAACAGCGGATATCACCTGCCGGATGACACGGTTATGGCGACCCTCGAGCAGGAGGGGAACCTGGCCAAACGAGGACGAACGCGAAAGCGAGAGAATAACATGACAACCAGTCCCTTGATGACGTACAGTGCAGCAGTCGCCAATCATCCTTTGATGGGCCATGGATCATATTTGGCCAGACGTTGTCGGTACAGTGCTGGAAGTCGTCGTTTCGCCCGAAACACAGCCAGGCCTGATGTACGGTCACCTGGATACGACTACCGGATCTACCTATCGCTCGCTACCACCCGGATATTCTAACGGCACTGAGCAACATTGTCGACAAGACTGTGAAAATTGATGAACCCACACGGCTCACCTACCGCGGACGGTATGCGCGCATAGCAGTGGACATCGACCTCCACCAGCCTGTAACGATCAAGGTGGTGCTTGACAGTGAGGTACTGCAAGTAGTCTATGAGGGCCTATCTTAGATATGCTACAGCTGTGGAATCGTCAGACACGAGACAGCGGCATGTTCGCAGCGCCAGCGCGATGCGCCGCCACCTTCGGTGCCATCTGACAGTCCACCACAGGAGGAGGTGGGGATAGATGCTATTGCAACAGGTAGCACGGAGTCAAGAGCAGTGCCAACGGTCGGGAAGTCCAACGGCTATGGACTATGGGTGCAAGTGCAACGTAGAGCCAGACCAGCTACAACCCGTCTCCCACAGAAGGTGCAACCTTCCTCCCAACGTCATGTTCCATCACGCAGCCTCAAAGGGTCCAATCATCTGGCAGGTTCACGTTTCACACTACTGGAGGGCACGGACCTGTTGGAACCAGTCAATGACACTGTAATGGAGGGCCCACTACCTGAACGTCTGACGGGCCAGGGACAAAAAATTCCGATGTCCCAACTAATTGGACCCCATACCCCTGGGCATATCTTCACTTCTAAGGGCCTTACCCCATTGCCAAAGAAGGGGGAAAGAGGAAAAATGCTAGGCCAAGCCCAATTAACTCGGGGCGAAAGTTCCTGGGACAGTTCCCGGTTTTACAACCCCCAATCCAAATACAACCTACAAGTGAGGCCACCAATATTGCAATTGAGATCTCCTCGCATACGAAAATGGTGTGCGACAGCCAGATGTTGGTGGCCCACGAAGTCGACCGAGAGACGCAACCCCACCTTATGGACGGAGTCGAGGGAACCGTCCCTTATGCAAGCCCGGGGGGGGGGGGAGCAATCTCAATACAGATCCCCCAACATTAACCGACGGAGCCACTCAAATGGAGGTCCAGCCGTAGAGCGGGCCCCAGCTAGAGCAGGCACAGCAGTCCTTGGGCAATAGCTTCCCAGACGCCCCAATGGGAGGTACACTCATTAATTAATTATTCTTATGTCGATCCTTCTATGGAATTGTCAGGGGGCTAGGGGGACTAGATTCTTAATGATTTTACGTAACTACCTGAAGAGTTATAAACCGGGAATCCCGGTACTCCTGGAAACCCGTATTAGTGGAGATCGTGCCCGGGGCATCATCCGGGCATTAAGGTTTGACTACTCGTTCAGAGTCGAGGCGGTGGGTTTTTCGGGAGGGATCTGGTTATTATGGAGGGCTGAGTTTCATATCTCGATAGTCTTAGCTCATCGCCAATTTATTCATACCACAATTGATTATGCTTCTTCCTCGTTCGATTTTACCGCAGATATGCTTCTTCCTCTTCGATTTTACCGCAATCTACGCTAGTCCACAAATCGCTACACAAAACCTCCTTTGGCCAGCGCTAGATTTGGTAGGTCAATCTGTCAATAAACCATGGATTATAGGAGGAGACTTTAATGCCAAACTGGTGAGTACGGATAAACGAGGTGGGTCCAAGACTACGAGGACAGTGAACTCTCACTTTTAAAACTGGGTTCAGGATAGTAGATTGCATGACCTGGGGTATGTTGGATCCAAATTTACATGGCGAAGTGGACCGGTGCAAGCACATTTAGACAGTGTGTTTGGGTCTTCGGAGTGGTTACATACATTCCCGCAAACGATGAATTACCATTTACCGTTCTTAGGCTCTGACCATCGTCCTATGTTGCTTCAACTCACTCCTAATATTTCTCGAAATATAAGACCCCCACCATTTCGATTCCAAATGCGTGGTTAATGCATCCTGATTTTAAACAAGTAGCCATGGAGCATTGGATCCCGGACGCGGAGTCGGTCAGTCACGCTCTTACCCATCTTTCCCACCACCTTAATAGATGGAATCAGTCGGATTTTGGAAATATTTTCCAGAGGAAAAAATGACTGTTGGCACGCTTACAAGGTATCCAACGAGCCCTGACTGATGACACTTTCGAACCTTTGCTCTATTTGGAGGATCAATTGAGTGGGGAACTGCTGCTGGTGTTAAATGAAGAAGAAATTTATTGGCATCAGAAAGCCCGGTGTGATTGGATATCGCAGGGGGATAGAAATACCAAATACTATCACACTCTCACCCTTACCAAATGTAAGAAATTACGGATCGAGGGGCTCACGGATGACCAAGGAACCATCCTAATAGACCAAGGGCATTTACGCCAGTTAGTGAGTGACTATTTTTTTCAACTATATACTCAAGAACAGCACTATGCCTAGTTTCCCGCTTTCTGGTACCTTCCCCTCCCTTTCCGAGGACAACCTTCGAGGTTTAGCACATCCGATCCACCCCAATGAAGTCAAAGAAGCAGTTTTTGGAATGAACCCGAATAAAGCTCCTGGGATCGATGGATACAACGCCTTATTCTTTCAAAAGCAATGGGGGCGGGTCGGCCCCAGAGTGACAGAGTATATCCGGTCAGTGTTCCGTCAGGAAAGCTGGGAACAAAAGCTAAATTAGACCATTCTGGTATTTATCCCCAAAAACCCATCTCCGACACATATCACCCAATTCCGACCAATTAGTCTTTGCACAGTGACTTATAAAATTCTCTCCAAAGTCATTGTTAATCGTTTAAAGCACTACCTAGATCTGCTTGTCGCCGAAAATCAGTGCAATTTTATCCCGGGCCGTCACATAACCGATAGTATCATCATAGCCCAGGAAGCGATCCACTCAATGCGTAAGATGAAAGGAAGGAAGGGTTACTTTGCGATCAAAGTGGACCTAGAAAAGGCCTATGACCGACTCCGATGGGATTTTATTCACAACACTTTGGCAGATATTGGCTTTCCGGAACAACTGATCTGGGTCATTATGAAGTGTGTTACGACCGTGACCATGCAAGTGACTTGGCAGGGCACATTATTGGATCCCTTCAACCCTTCTAGAGGACTCCGACAAGGCGATTCGCTGTCGCCTTACTGGTTTGTCCTATGTATGGAGCACCTAGGCCATCTTATTGAGAGAGAAGTGAGAATGGGTCGGTGGCACCCATTAAAATTGAGCGCTTCGCCACCCCCCCCCCCTTCTCACCTTTTTTTTGTAGATGACTTGATCCTTTTTGCGGAAGCGACGGATACACAAACGCAAGTTCTTGCATAGACACTGGAGGTATTCTGCACAGCTTCGGGGCAACAAGTTAACAAGGACAAAACGAAAATTTTTTTCTCCAAGAATGTTCCCCCAGCAACAGCCAGACGTCTTAGTCAAGCATTACACATTTCCAACACCAATAATCTGGGTAAGTATCTGGGCATGCCTTTGTTCCATGAACGATCCACGCGCAGCACATATCAGCGTATCCTCGATACAACGTAGCAAAAATTCACTGGCTGGCATGCTAAGAATCTGTCATTAGCGGGCCGGGTCACTTTGACTCAGTCAGTGATCTCATCCCTCCCTATTTTCATGATGCAAACAGTTCGTCTACCGAGAGGCCTATGTGATGATTTGGAGCGTATCACGCGCAACTTCATGTGGGGATCCACACACGAACACCGGAAAATATCCCTGGTTAACTGGGACTCAGTGTGTAAGCCCAAACAGGCCGACGGTTTAGGTCTTCGAAAGATCAGGTCTATGAACGATGCCTTGCTTACTAAGATGGGGTGGGCGCTATTTACCAAACCCAACACCTTCTGGGTCCGAACCTTAAGGGCTAAATATCACATGGGCCTATTTTATATACCTCCTTCGATCGATAGACCAGGGCCCTCGAGTTTCTGGCGGGGAATCTCGGCTTATTGGCGTTTCGTGTGCCGAGGAATCCGTTGGCAACTGGGCAACGGGCATCATATATCCTTCTGGACAGATAATTGGCTGCCAGAGTGGGGTCCTCTTATTGCGGTGGCCACAACCCCTGTCCCTGAACACCTACTGTTCACTAAAGTCGCAGATCTGATCAATGCGGATGGAACCTGGCAATGGAATTTATTCCAACCCTACCTCCCGATCACGGTTTGCATGGACATTACAGAGACCTCCCTCAATCCCGTGGATTCCGAGGAAGACACCTTAAGATGGACTCACACTAAACATGGGAAGGTTACGATAGCTTCCGCCTATGAGTTAGTTGAAGGACATTCCCGGGGTAGTTCTCCAGTTCACTGGGACCTTATTTGGAAGGGGGGGCTGCTTAGAGGATCCGCTCCTTTCTTTGGTTAATGACCAAGAACAAACTCCTAACTAATCAGCAATGGGTAGCACGTCACATTACAACAGACAGCAGTTGCCCCACTTGTGGCCAGGACGAGTCTACTCTTCACGCCATCAGGGATTGCCCGAGAGTGTGCGCCTTCTGGGGCACATTTCCCTTGGAAGTAGTTACAACGAAATTTTTCCAACTGGAACTGGAGAACTGGGTACAATCCAATCTTCTGAGACACTCTCAGGATATGCACGAGGATTGGGCTACTCTTTTTGGTGTCGCTTACTGGGTGCTTTGGCATTGGCGAAACAAAAGTCTCTTTGACGCCGACTTCGTTTGGCCAGAGGATGGGGCGAGAGCAGTGAAGGAGTTTGTGAAATGGATAGTCAACGTGAGGAAAGTTGAGAGTAGCGTTATTTCAGCTCCGAGCTTACCGGTGGGTAGTCCAGTGGCATGGTCTAAGCCACCGGAAAACTGGGTTAAGTTAAACACTGACGGAGCGGTCAAGCCGACATCGGCTGCGGCCGCAGCTGGTGGCTTAATTCACGACTGGCACGGACAATGGTGTGGAGGGTTTCTACATCGAATTGGAAGAAACTCGCCCCTTATGGCCAAACTCTGGGGGGTCCACTCAGGCCTCACCCTCGCTTGGGCAATGGGGTATCGCAGGCTTTTGCTCGAAGTGGACTCCTTAAAAGTTCTTCACCTTCTATCCTCTTCCACTACAGGCCTTGACGATAATAATTTTCTGTTGGCAGGTACTCGCGGCTTACTCCTACGGGATTGGGAGGTGCAACTTCAGCATGTACATCGAGAAGGGAACCAGTGTGTCGATACCCTGGCTGCACTATCCTCCCTCACCAGTCCAGGCTTACACATCCTTCAGGAGCCTCCGATACCAGTTCTATAATCCCTTCACAGGGACAACCGTGGGACGGTGTACCCCCGAGCCAGGCGATAGCTTTATTTTCTTAGGCTGTGAATTCCCTTGTCAGCAAAAAAAAATGATATATTGAGCAACATATTGGGTATCGTTCCGCACCGGCCAGTATACCGTACCGCCTGAAATCTGGAACGGTACCCGGCTATATGGTACCGGCCTTGGGTACCGGTCGGTATCAGCCGTTACCGGATGGTACCGGCTGGTACCCACGATACCAGATGGTACCGGGCCGGTATCGTAAATCCTCAAAAGTTTGGTATTGGTATTTGGTATTTGGTTCATTTGTTAATTGTTTGGTTCATGAAAATTTAAAATTATATATTTGCA
>JAOQMS010000003.1:20549603-20584682 GCA_027563885.1 Erythroxylum longipes
TTTAACAACACTATCCAAATTCGTCTAACTCCTAATGCACAATCACTGAAATGCTTACTGTAAATCTTCCAAGTAATAAGATCCTTACCTTCATAGAAGACTCTTGCTTCCTTCTTTCTTTTTCCTCCTTTGTCCTGCTCTCGGATTCTCTCCCTAGTCTCACAAGAATGGCAGCCTAACTCTCAACTCTCTTCTTTCTTCTCTCATCCGAAGCTTCTCTTCTCTTCTTTCACTCCTAAGCACGCTACCATCTGCTCCAAGACATGTCCACCATACCTTACCCAAAAGTTCACTTTACCCTTGTCATTTAAGCCATATACCGAAAATGCCCTCAAATTCTTCTCTTGCATTCTTTCCATAATCTCTTATGCTTAAGTTGATGGAAAAATTGTTCATGGGGCCGACATTACCTACGATATGATTTGAATGAAGATTCTTCTTGAATTTTCATTCCACTAGAAGCATCTCAACCTTTTTATAATCCTAACTTGGCTTAATAATTGTTTCTTTTGAAGAGTGTTTGATCATTCTTGCTCTCTTTAAGGACTAATTTTCCCACATTTTACATAAAAATTTTAAGGATTTTTTGGACGCAAGAGGTGAGATTATTTAAGATTAAAAAAATTGAAAATAATAATACCATCTCCGCTGCATACCATTTGCTCTTTAAGAAACCTACAAAACAAGTCAATCAATGTGTCTTAATACCCAAACAAGTTGGTTCTTTGATTAGACTCCTTCTTTCCAATTTATACTTTAAAGGGTTTGCTTAATGTCCTTTAATTAATAAAACAAAATCTATCAAAATGTCCATATTTACCACAAAATAACTTACTGTGTTGAATGACTGATGATGATGCATAAGTACATTACTTGGTATTCTATATGTGTATGCATAATGAGGAATATTCTTTTGGACATTAAAGGTGTTGAATGTTTTCCTAGGGTACAGAAATGTCATACAAAGATAATATGTATGGTACCTACTATGAATAAAGGCATGACATATGCATCTTTAAGTCCTAAAAGGGTATGAGTAGATTTGCATGTTATCATGGGATTTATGCTTATTTTTCTTTAATAGTATTAAAGCTTTTGCCTAAATTTTAAGCCATATAATAAAGCATGATGCTATTTTAGAATTAATCTTAGTGGATTTGGTATATACATGCATATTCCTAGATGCAGATGCTCCATACTCATTTATCTATTTGGTAATGGTTCTTTACAACAAAAATATTTTCCTTTTACAAATTTAGTTCTAGAATTAGCTTTAATTCCATCGTTATATCATATTCCATTACTATTATTAGAATTATTTTGAGATCCTACCATGGTTTCTAGTTTTTCACTCTCTTTAATGAACTTGGATAATCAATTCTTTATAACATTGATCTCCTTTCTTAATGTCTCATTTGTATGTTTTTATGTGTCTAATACATGATTTCCATTAATGATCATTCTATGCAATTCACTTTTTATCTTTTTATTCTCATTCATACATGCATCCAACTATTTTTGAACTTCCTTGAGTTTGGAAGATAATTTCTTCCTTTTTTTTACTCACGATTTCTAAACTTTTCGCTAATTCATCATAGTTCAAATTACTATTGTCATCACACTAGTTAGAGTTGGATGTTACTGCATAACTGGCCATAGCTTTAAAGTACATATGAGCTATCTCTTCTTTTAAATGCTCATTTTTTAATTCACTTGTGTCATTCCAAGTTGGGACTTTAAGTACTTTCTTCTTGTTTCTCTTCTCCTTTTTATAGTTTATTTCATACTTCTCTTTATCTTTGAGTAGAGAACATTGTGATTTAATATGGTTGAGCTTTCTATATTAAAAGTAAATAATATTATATGATTTATGTTTTAAATCACTTTTACCTTCCTTAAAATCCTTTCTTTTAAAAATTTTTTTCTTCAAGAACTTTTTGAAATTTCTAGTGATTAAATCAATGTCTTCTTCATTGCTTTTGTTGGTTGATATACCTCTTTCTCTTTGCTTGATTCTTCCTTTGAGATTTTGAATACTTAAATTAGAGAGAATAGTTTAAGCATTTAAATCCTACCTTATATCCTAACTCCCTTCTTCTTTAACAAAGTCATGGCCTTCCTAAAATCACAATATCCATTTGTTTGCTTCCAATCTTTAATATTTTGAACCCATCTCTTAACTCATCATCCTACCATCGTTTCTTTTTTTTTCACCATTTTAGTTTGCATATCATTGTTTTGTCGTATTCTAAGCATTTGCCATTAACCTTTTTAGTTTTTAGTTTTCGTCACATATGGAGCATTGTGTAATAGTTAGACTTATATTGAAAATAGATACTCATTTTAATACCTTTAATTTAGTCAAAATGAGATAGTAACATGAATTTAATTACCATATCTTTGTTAATTTTAGCTTTCGAATGTATAAAGATCTCACATCTTTATAAAATTAATAATACATTTATATTATATTGTATTATTGAATGACATGTGGATATGTTATATTAAATTAAAAATGAACATAATTAATATAGTTCTTTTAAAATATTTTAAATTAATTATATATTTTAATGAATGATTATTGAAATTATAAAAATAGTATCCAATTTAACTTTAAATTATGAAGATACTACAAAATAATCTTAATGATCTTGTAATAGATGTATTACTTATAAATAATATATTCCTTATTGATTGCATAAATATGATTATCTTGATAGCAAAAAATCTTGTTCATTTCAGTTACAATTAGGTTATGTGATATGTTAGTATAAGCATATTATTTATTACTTTGAAAGAAGAAAATTTTTTATTTGTATTATACTAAATTTCTAATACAATATGAAAAAGAAGAACTTTTTAAAATTTTTTGAATATGGTTATGGAGATTCAAATTTTAAAATCTCCTCCATTTGGAGTAGTTTAAAAAAATTTTAAATCTCTAAATAAAATCAAACCATATACAACCTTAATTCTAGTGGTTAAACCAACGGAGTTTTTATTTTTTTTGGGGTATGTCATGAGTTATCATAATGTAAATGAATGACTTCTTTAAATTGTTGAGATGTCGTGGTCTAAATTTTATTAGAAGATTTGACCATTTTCTAAGAAAAGATGAAAGAAAGATAGTGTTCCACTAAACGTATATAATCTACCTGAACAAATTTGGTGTATAAGAGATTGAAAAGATGATAAAGATAGAATAAAATTCTTTTGAACTTAAATTGTTTTAAATTAATGGTAACATTGTTGATATGAGAATTTTGAACTTCATCTTGTACTACTTAAAATTTGATTTCATTTGATTATTTAAATTTAATATTTTTTAATAATTTTAAGAAACATGATAGATTATCTTTTTTTTTCTAGCTCATAATCTTTGTTTATAATATAGTTTTATGGAATTTTTATGCGTATTTTGTTTGAATTCTAAAATTATCTAATTTATTCTTATAATAAAGGATATATTAAACATATTCTTAATGTCTAAAGAAAGATTGCCGAACATTTTCTTCAATACAATAAGTAACTTCTTAATTTGCTCACCATTATAATTGCTTTATGGGCACACATTGATGAATTAATTAAATGGTTTATGATTCCATGGAATAATTGTTTTGAATCTTAATGTTAAATTCATTTAATAAATAAATCAATCAATCAAATAAAAACATAACATAACATAACAATAAATTGAATTTTATTCTAAATTGGTTTCCGTTGGTTTTACCATTTTGAATGAGTTTTATGTGAAATCCGACCGAATTTCACTAGATTCGAATGAAGTTGAACCACAACCCTTACACACGATTTACTTGTTTATAAGAACAGTCCGTATATTGGTAGGCATATAAAAGGATTGAATCGGGTGGTTCACATTCTTGGTAACCATACGTAGGAGAATGTGGAGTGGACCCTGCTATACTCCGACATCAGCCATAAAGTTATGAAAGACAAGACAACCGCCTTAGGACTTTGATGTTGGCTATGGCCCACCAAAATCTTCCATCTATACTTATTACTTACCCAATTCTAAGCTCTTTTTTTTTTTTTTTTGAAGAGATACCCAATTCTAAGCTTGTTCATCCAATTTCAGTCATACGGTTAAATGAGCATCTGTTCCGAAAGAAGAAGCAAAAGACTTCCCATAATATTACCGGATCTACTTCTCCCGACATTCCACGAAGGGACGTAACAACTCTTTCGGCCAAGCCTTACGGCAACCAACAAACCCAAAATAACATTCTACAACGTTCCTGAATTAATTGAAACATCCAATTTCTTCGTATTTGCATATCACAAGTATGTAAAATAATATAACTCTTTATAATTAATATTTAAATCTCTCTTGAAAAATAAAATACGCTATAATTCCTGTAAACAACTCTTCCTAAACTTCAATATTGGGCCACGTAAATAAATAGGAACAAATAATTACTTTAACACATATAAAATTTTGGTGGAATATTTACTATTTTTGACATAAATATTTTAAATGAGGGAGAGCTTTTATTCAAAATAAATATAGCACATCTCTGTCATAACATATGTATATATATAATTTAAAAAAGGATAAAAGGTCCCATAAGCCCGTAACTTACAAATATCCATATATAAAATGGATAAAGGTCCCATAGGCTTGTAACGTACAAATATCCAAATCTAAGCAATCACGTAATATTACTACTATATATGATTGTCCTAGTCAATAAGAAGTCCTATATTCCATTTCCGACATAAAACTGCTTGTTACCTAATTTACTCTTTTTAAGGATCCCAGAGGGAATCATTGTGCGTACTATAGTTCCACTCATTCTCTTCGCTATCACCGGAGAAAATCATTGCCTCGTCATCCAATATCGACGTCCCTGCTGCCATTTGCATCCACATCTTTGGTGAATCCAATGGTGATTCGTTAATGGCCTGAATTTGGCTTGCGGATAGCCGAACTGTTACTGGAGGACTACCAGTAGAGTTGCCAATGCCACGGCCTTCAGGCACACCAGTCGCCGGAGGGTAAAGGCGCATGGCAGCCTCATGAGCCGCCATGCGAATGTCTTCGGCATTTGAGCTCACAGGCTTTGGGAGTCTGTCGACAGATTCCGGGAAGTTGAGTCGTGCTTCGTGGCCTCTAAAATGCAACGCTGCAACGTCGTAAGCTGTGGCGGCCATTTCTGGAGTCTCGAAGCTCCCTAACCAAATTCTGGTTTTTTTTCCTGGTTCACGTATCTCTGACACCCATTTTCCCCATTTTCTCTTCCTCACTCCTCTGTAGGTTGAAGACAAACCTCCACTGCTACTGCTAGTTTTCGTTTCCATAGATATACCAAACTAAGCACTATAGGTTGATATTCTCATAGGTCTTTTTTATCTCATAATTATTGTGTTGTAGGTAAGAGCTAGTGTTATCCAGTTATACATATATATAGATGTACTCGGAGGAAATTTAAGTTGGTGAAGTGAGCTTCGAAGTAGTTGCCTTGCCCCAACAAAGATATACGTCTTGGTGTGTGCATCTCTGACCATTTTGTCATTAATTAAAAATCTGGGAGTTTTAAAGGAATTTTATGGTTATCGTATGAGATGATGGAAAGTGTTATCTGAATCCTAAATATTCAACGGGAGAGTTCGTGGGGGAATATTTAATCTAATTCATGTTTAATAAGAGACTAAAAAGTGTAATGAAACAGACACTATTGTTCCTGTTGCATAACGCGGCTTGAGAGCTCTAGGTGGAGGACATTATTAGGACCCCACAGATCCGCATATACATCTACTTCCGTGAAGGATATTTTTCTGTTTATTATATCGTGTAGTGTGTTTTTGAGATCGGTCGAGATATAAAGTTAGCGGCTACTTTGGGTTTGATTGGCTTTTGATCGATCCATCATCACCTCCTGTGGAGTAACAAGAGGATTATAAGATACAAAATTATGACTTAAAAAGAGAAATTAATGAAGGAACAGGTGTTGTTATTGAAGTCTATTGGAGTTTCGAAATATTTAAAATCATAGAAAAATGATAAGCCAATTTTTTATTTAATGGACTTGTGGTAATTTTATTTCAACATTTAATTTAGAGAGACTGAAAAGAAAAACTAACCTCATTTTTATTCTGTAATAATGAGTAATTAGAATTATAACATTTAATAAAATAATAAAAAAATTATAGATGATTTGAAGCCTTACAAAGAGCTTCAGGATAATCAAATACGTACATGTCCATATCATTGACATGTGTGATAATGGTTGAAATCCGATGAGCTGATGAGGGCATCCAACGGCAAAAACCTGATCTGAGTAGCTAACAAATAGCAATTAAGGGTATTGAAAAAAAAAAGAAGCAATTAAGGGTATTGCAAAGGCTAGCGGCAGTATCATTTTGTTTACAATTGATGAACTTTTCTTTATTGTCAACATCAGTGCATATATATATATATACACACACTAAGATTTTTGGCCATTTCTTTTTCTGTTTTTTTCCCCCCTTTGAGTAGTTATTAACTCGCAATTTTAAAAAGAACAAGTCCCAAAATGTACAGAGATATTCACACTGGAAAGTTTTTCATCGTCATGAAGTTTTCACTTCAACCTTCGATCAGCAAGAGAGTTTTATTTTTTATACATATTGTTCCACATGTCTCTTTTAGTCAGTCGTATACCTGAACCTCAGTATAAAAGATCTCAAGGGCTGTCCTATACAGTACAAAAAATGGTCCCATCACCGAACGGTTGGTGAATCTATGCAGCATTTTTTTTTTTTAACTTTTGAATGGCACGGACTAAAGTGGAAGCGTCTCATTCACGAATTGAATGGTTCATGTACTCCTACTCCCCCTTAGTTTTGTTGCGGATGTGTACACATTTTATGTGACACTTTCCACTAATGCCCAGACAAGTCAGCTAGAAATTAGACACATGTATTCTGTATAACTCTGCAAAAACAATGAAAAGGATGTAATGGATGGCCCTATGAAATTGAAAACAGCTGGATCATTCTCAGCATCCACAATCTCAGATTTTAAGTAACTCAATATTATTAATTAAGCCTTAAAATCAATAAGAAACCTTTTAATCAAAGTCAGCAATCGTTCTTCAATCACAATACATTGATTACAACTTTCTCTTTCGGTTTCTTTTTATTTTCTTCTGTGAGGTCATGCTATTTTAATAGGATACAATTATAAGTCGAATCACCGGAGGATTGAGCTAGAAACTCATTGGCTGCAATACCGTGATTACTTTGTAGATTTTTGCTCATTTCTGTGCTTTGCCTTCCGCCCCGGTTGACTAAACCTTACCTAATCCCATTTTTGTTGAATTTTCTTTTAGATACTTAAGGAGCCATTTAGTTCTTTTTCTCTTTTTATATTGTAGTTTTAGTTTGAGTTTGAGTTTTAGTTTTCTGTTTTAGTTTATTTTTTCCTTTTAAAATAAAAAAATTCTGTTTAATTATTAATGTCATTTTAGTTATATTTTTATCCTGATAATAATTATATATTAGATAAAACTTAAACATAGAGATACCCTGATTTAAGGGTTACGGGGATAACAGGAAACCAATGACAATATTATAGAGCGTATCTCTATAAGAGTTCTAAGATACAAAAAGAAAATTGACAACTAAGACCCTATGTATGCTAACTAAGACACAAGCACTTTTTCCTCAACGGTTGTAAACTCTCAAGGCTTGCCTTTTAGGAATCTCTTCCTTGTATAACTCAAAACTCAAACAGGATAATAGGTTTGATACTTTCTGATGCACAAGATCCTTATAAAAAGGCAAGTGCATAACATACTTGTATCTTGGTGTGATAAAAGTAAACCTACTAAAGACTCAAGCTTTGAGGAGAGAGATATTTAGAAAGAAGCCATAGGGAACACGCAATTGTTGTTGATAGTAATTTCTTAGATGCAATCAAGCATTCTTGCTTCGATTTAATCATGCAAACTTGGTTACAATAGAAGAATCCCTTGCTTATATAGGCAAAGGATGTTACAAAAGGCAAAAGTGATTAGATAAGATCAAAGTCACGTCATACCTAACATATAAGAACAAAATCACATCACCTATTCTAGATAAGAACAACAACACATTAACTATAGATAAGAACGATGGCACATTGTATACTAAATGGATAAGAACGATATCGCATCATAAAAAGACCTAAACAAAAAGACAAACAATATTAAATAAAGGCACCCATAATAGTACGTGGAATCCTAATCATCATCCTTGTTGGATAGGTTCTTGCCAAGATTAGATGGGAAAGTTTCTCCACTTGTATTTCTAGTATCATTGCATAATTTTTTTAAAAAATTATTGAGCTCCTCTTCATCAATGACAAAAATATCATCATTAGGATCTTGGACATCTTGGAAGGAGGAGGTTGGAATATGAGATGGTCCTATAGTGTCTAGGCTATAAGTTGAAGATGGTTCAGCAGCGTCAAAGTCCAAATCTATTGGGTTATCTATGATCTCAAAGGTCTGGCATTTTGGGTTCACTAGGAACAAATTCTCTTAAATAGGGTCTAATAGAGGTAGGATAGCTAGGGGTGTATATTTAGGAAAATGGTTTATGTTCTCAAGAAAATCCCGAAGGTTTTTAAGGACTATTGCCTTGTACCTTGGCCAATAAAATGAGGTGTGCTGGAAGAAAACCTAATTCTCAGAGTAGATTTCTCCAGTACGGTATGGTTGATGAAGAATAAAGAAGTATTGGACGGATTGCTTTTCTAATGGAGCCTCTTATAACCCATACTCTCCAATGACTTGTGAGAATTACGACCTCCATCGCACCAATGATTGATACCATTTAAGGAAAGTCCATAAGAGAGAAACTTTCATTATCTCTATCACACAGATGTTGATAGACTAGTAAGGGAGGAAGGGTTATAGTACATGCATAAAGAGTAGAGAGTGCTCATAGATACCATAGCACGTTTCTCATAGTGGACCATTGATAAAGAATACATTGAGGTATGGTGCTCGAAAATTGAAAAAGGTAGCTTTGTTTGGCTGTGAAATAGGTGGAAATAATAATACAAGCTTAATCGGGCGAAAGAGGTTATCTCATAGACAGTAGTGAGTCTGTTTGCAATAGGAGGGAAGAACTTCTTTGTCTTTGCAGTGTTAGGCAGGTCAACCATTGAGAGAAGGGGAGGAATATTTCTGGAAGAGGTGAGAAGGCTGATATGTTTTTAGGGCTGAGAGAGGAAATCAGCTAAGATGTTCTAGTGGCCTTTGATGTGGTGGATTATGAATTTATAGTGAGAGAACCAATCTTTCCAATAAAGTAATTGGATTTCTAGTAGTAGTTTTTTGTTTGGATATAGTATCTTTGGAAAAGATGTATTGTTCATTTCTACTGTAAAGAGATAAAGGCTGAGGTGAAAATTGAACTTTTCTATACCTTTTTTAACTGCTAGAATCTCCTTGTAGATTGATAATGTCTTTCTGATTATTTAAATTTTCAGCTAGCATGTTGACAGTAGAAGCTTTTCCCATCGATTTCTTATATTAAACTTGTTCCCCAAAAATCTTCACCGACATTTTCTTTTATCCGAAATTTTTAGTAGAGGTGGATGCTGACTGATCTTCTTTAATTGTTAGTCCGCCTTTGTCTAATCTGGACCCCATGGTGGTGGCTTTTCCTTTAATAGTTTTGATAGTTGGTTGACATGTTTTGACACGTGAGGGATAAAATCCCCAATATAATTAAACAATTCCTAGAAACTGTTGGATCTACTTAATAGTGAGATTCGTATTTGGGAAGTTTAGTAGTTCACTAACTATGAGTGGGCTAGGTTGGGAGAGACCATCATGGAATTTCATACCTAAGAAGTCAATATGAGTTGAACCAATTTGGTTTTATAGGTCGAGAGTATGATCCCATGTTTCTTTGTGAGATCTAAAAATTGTAGCAGTAGGGTTTGATGCTCTTGCTAAGTCTGAGAGTAAAGCAGAATGTTATCAATGTAAACTAGAGCATTGGAAAAGATACTGTCATAGATTCTAGTCCTGACTCGTTGAAACAATGAAGTGGTGACTTTTAGCTTGAATGACATGACTGTCCATTAGTACTGGATATTAGGAATGCAAAATGTTGTCTTATACCGATCCTTTGGGTCCATACCCATTTGCCAAAATTCAGCTTTTAAGTCAAACTTTGAAAATAGTTTGGCTTCTTTTAGAAATAACACTTGCATATTAATCTTGACTAGAGGAAACTTGTCATCTTGTAAAAAAATGATTTAGAGACTTGTAATCAATAACTAACGTCTTTTTTTCTCTAGTCTTTTCTGCTCTTTTTTCCACATAAAATGCTTGGCATTCCAAATCTGATTTGGATGGCTCGATCAATCCTTGTTTCAAAAGTATAGCACATTCTTCTTTTGCCATCTTTAAGTCATTTGGATTTATTGCTGGATTTGTGGTTTTTGTTGGATTGATGTCCTCATTTTTCTTGAATAGTAATTGGACATAAAAGTTTGAATTTGGCCACAATGGATTGAACTCGTCATGACTTTTTGATCATAGTGTAAAAGTTTATCTCTAATTAATATCCTTGTATCCAGAAGGAACATCTTATAGTTCTAACATATTGTGATCTTCAGTGTACTCCCAAAAATCTTATTTGTAACGAATCACTTTTGGCACAATCTGTAACTTTTTTGTTTGGCAATAAACATTTATCCCAATATGTATTTCAGGATCAGGAAGATTGCTTTATAATATCTTTGTCCAAACAATACAGCTCGGGAAGAACTTGATTCCGATCCTTCTCTTCATGATAAGATCTATCTTGAAAGATTTGCCATCAGCCGTAGTACGAGGATAACACGAGACCAATGATAATATTATAAAACATACCTCTATAAGAGTTTAAGATACAGAAAAAAAACTGACAACTAAGACCCCAGGTATGCTAGCCGAGACATAAGCCCTTTCTCTTCAATGAGTTTAAACTCTCAGGGCCTGCCTCTCAAGTATCTAAGTTAATCAATCTTCATAGGTACGATAAATTCTGATGCACAGGATCCTTATAGAAAAGCAAGTGAAGAATATACTTGTATCTCTGTGTGACAGAAGTAAACTTACTGAAGACTCAAGCTTTCAATGAAGAGAGAGTTTTAGAGAGAGACAATAAGAAAACACACAATTGGTATTGATAATAATTTCTTGGATACAATGAAGCTTTCTTACTTTGATCTAATCAAGCTTGGTTACAATAGAAGAATCCCTTGCTATTTTTATTTTATTTAAATAAATAATTTAAAAATTATCTTTCTATTTATAAATTAATATTTATTTTAAATATATTTTATTATTAAATCAAAATTTATTTGAATTTTTATATATTTTAAAGATATTTTAAATTTAATTATATTTTTAATAATTTTTCAATTAAATTTATTTAACTTAATTACGAAAATTTAATTAAATTATTAAGGAAAATTAAATTATTCATAATTCATATCAATACTTAATTTTATTTAACTAAATATATATTATTAATTGAATTATTTATAGTTTTTTTATTAATAATTAATATATTAAATAATTAGATAACATATATTTAGTTGATATTAATTCAGATTGTGAAAAAAAATAAAAACAGAAAACAAAAGTCACATTTTATGTTTTTCATAATTTTAAAAAATTTGAAAAAAGATAAAACCACAAATAGAAATAAAAAACTCAAACAAACATATTTTTTTATTGAATTTGAAAATAAAACAGAAAATAAAAAATAAAAATATAAACAAGCAGCCTTAGTTTTAGATCCTGTATACCCTAAACAATTAATATATACATAGGGCTACTGATCATTTAAATGATGTTCATAAACTATTTTAAAATAATATTAAAATATAAAAAGTTGAAAAATGACTTGTTAGTCCATTAATTTAATTTTAAATATTAAAATAATTGAAAAGTTACATTTTTATAAATTTTTTATTTTCTAATCGCTAACTGCATATGACCCTCACAGTTTTCTTATCGTCTTACATTTTTATGACTTGTATTTCCTTGATTACTGGTTATATTTGACAGCACTCCTAGTTAAGGTGTACTATTAACTTTTCATGATATTTATTTATTTTTCTTTAAAATGAACCATAAATTTATTTATTCCTTTCTCTGTCATAATAAAGATGTATCTCCTTTATAGAGATACTCATTTTTAAAATATATTTATTATTTAAAATATATAAAATATATTGTAAAAATTCAAAAAAATAATTTTTGCTAACTTTTTGTCCCATTATTTGATGGATCTTTTTTATATAATCAATTGGGGCAATTATTCATATGAATTCAATCCTGAGGGTGATAATCACTCACTTGGCATTATATGTTAAATTATGACAAATATTTAACAAAAATATCCAAAATTTTTAGTATCATAATGAAATTTTATGTTATTTTAAATAATAATAATAATAATAATAATAATAATAATAATAATAATAATAATAATAATAATAATAATAATAATAATTTATAGATGAATGAAATCGTATAAAAAGTTTTGTCTTTTCTTCTGTGTCCTGCACATCCAATATTAAATTCATTACTCGATTATAAAAACAGACACAATCATGTAACTAATGGACTGTATCTCCCCGTATAAAACACGCTTTCGGTCATATATTGTTGACATTTCTGTAATAATCGAAATTCCAAAGTTATATTAGATTGGTCTGACACAATAGAGAAAAAGGGAACAAATTACTATATTGATTTTACGTGGAATAGTTTGGCTATAATACCAATGTTATGAATACCATACTAAATTTGGTATCAGATTAGTTTTTAGAGTAATTATATTAGTACCGGTCAATACCGGATACCATTTCGAGTAATTTTTTAAATTTATTAAATAGTTCCTGATTTTTTTTAAAAATTATAAAATAATCCATTATCATATTGTACACTTATACTGTACATTTTTAACTCTGTCTCAAAAAATCAAAATAATAAATAATAATTACAATTACTATGAAATATTAATAATTTTCAGATATTTCACATATAAATAATAACCACAATTTATACGAAAAAAGACAATCATTATCATATGAATATAAAATTAAGAACAATATAAAGTATTTAAAATATTGCAATTTCAATTTTCATTATATAATAAATAATAATTACATCAAAACATCTCATAAAAAGAATAATAAATATCCTTAACTCTCAAATTATTATAATTTATAACAAGAGTTCGTGATAAAGAAACAACCAAGTAGAATTAAAACATGAAATAAAAACATATATTATTTAATTTACTATCAATTAAATATATTATATATTTAATTAATTAAAATTAATTATTACTAAAATTATAAATATCTTAATTTAATTTAATTTATAAAATTAATTTAATAATTATTAATAAATATAATCAAATTTAAAAATATTTTTAAAATATATATTTCAAATAAAATTTTACTTAACAATTAAAGATATATAAAATAAATAATAGTTTATAAATAATAAATTTTAAATTATTTATTTTAAAAATAAAATATTTTTATTAGTACTTTATTAATAAATATTATATAAAGATTAAAATAAATTTAAATAAAATAATTTATTTTTCAAAATTTTCAATGCTGACCGGTATATGGCCGGTATTACCAGCTGGTACCAAACGAAATAGGCCAATACCGACTGATACATAAGTACCCCGATTTCGTACTGGAATCTGGCTGGTACGGTATGTATCGCCCAATACAGTACGAAATTCAAAATTTTGTATAGAACAAAAGTTAAACAACGAACTGCTGAAATTCTGTCTGTTTGATCCAAAGTTGTATAGCGATTTCATAAGATCGTTTAAATTATAATAAAATACCAACTTTGGCATGTATATGTTACCTGAATAAATAGACCTTTCAAGTGAAGAAAACAATAATTCTTGCTTTTTAAGAAAGAACACAAATTATAGTAATGGAATAATAAAGCGAGCATTAATTGGTGCAGTCTTGTTTTGCCCTACATCCATACATTAATAATTAATTAAAACATATTTGATTACTAATGTACTTGTATAAGTTAAGAGTGGTTAGTTAATAATGTGACACAGAAAGAAAATAGATAACAAGAATAGATAATAATGAATGAAAGAAAATAAGAACACAGAGATTTCAAACAAAGTTTGATTATTTGGTGTATATAGGTTATTGAGAGTTAAACATGATTATTTTAGGCATATCAAACTACACTAGCATATGTTATCTGAATGGGGTTCGATTGTGTGTAAGTTTTAATTATTAACCCTCGATAATCCGCAAACGCACGGTTTGTTAGCGTAGTACCAAAGGTGTCGATCCCATGAGGCCAGAAACAAATAACAGAAATTCAAGATGCAACAAAACTAATACAAAAATTTAATTCAATACATCAAATTAAGAATCAAACACAAAATAGTAATTATTAAGCAATTTGCAATGCTCCCAAGAATCAATCAAAGGAAATTACCGGTTGAGAGAAAGGAAATTTTACCTATTCTTAATGCTAACCTAACTGATTATGAATTATTAGATTATTGATTCTAGACTATCTTAGGGTTGATTACTCTCTCTCGAGTTTTAGCCATTAACCATAAATCATAAATCCTAATCAAATTATGGAGGTTGCAATATCTCAATTCACAACCTATCCAAAACCCTAATTAGTTCTGAAGTTCTCTAATAAACAATCGGAAACCTATACAAGATCTCTCTTCGAACAATTTAATCGTTTTTCATTTGATTCACCCTAATTAAATCACCTAAGTCTCGTTAGTCCAATTTAATCGTTTTTCATTTGATTCACCCTCTCAGTTTATTATCAAATTATGCAATAGTAGAATCAAACCACAACAATATCCAATAAACACATAAACAATTAAATTCTCATTAATTCAAGAATAAAATTTCAAAAGTGAGTTTAAAACATCCTCGACATTTTAGAACCCGTCATCAACTGTTCAATCCAATTCTATACAATAATAAAACTGAAAAGAACAGGAAATACAATCTAAAATGGATGATGGTAGGCAGAGACATCAGGAAACCTCCTGAACTGGGAAGTACTTTAAGTCAGCTTCTTTTCCTCTTTCCTCTTTCTTCTTCTCTTCCTCTATCTCTCGATGATCTCTCTCTAGGGTTTCTCAAGTTGGTTGATGCAAAAAGCTCTTTTCTCTGCCTCTTTTTGTTCTTTTTATACCTCTTTTGTTTTGGGTAATCCTAGGGTTTTTTCAGGGTTTGAAAAGTCAAAAAAATCCCTCAAAACTTGATGTTCGTGAGTGTCTGCGCATTTGCCCGACGCAAGCCACATCGTGGCTAGCATCTGAGCAAGATCGTGGACCAAATCTGGAGGTTCTGTCATGATCGGGGCCTGACATGGCAGGATTATGAGCTGTTGTTTTAGCCCAAATGTCTCCAAAACTCCACCGTTCTTCTATGTTGACCCTAAAATACTATTAAACACATCAATGTACCTTAAAAACATAATATTTAACCTCAAAGAACGTGTGATCAGTGAATATGATTACCTTTGATCCCAAAAGGTATGGTCGAAATTTGTCACATGCGTACACTACTGTGAGTATTCCTTCTATGTGGTGGTGTAATTAAACTAAGGTCCTGCAAGAGTCTTGCTAGCATAGTAGATCACATACAACCTTTTATCTTTCCTTTGGCCCAATACACAACCTATAGCTTGGTCGCTTACATCGCACATAACCTCAAATGGAAGTGTCCAGTCCAGTGGTGATAGAATTGGTGCTAATGTTAATGCCTCCTTTAGTTTGTTGAAGGTAGACATACACTTGTCATCAAACAGAAAGGGCATATCCTTGACTAATATGTTAGTCAAATGTCTTGCAATTTGCGAGAAGTCTTTGATAAATTGACGATAAAATCCTACATGACTTAAGGATCCTTGCACACATTTTACATTGCTTGGCGATGGAAGTTTCTCTATAACTTCTATTTTTGCTTTGTTGACTTCAAATCTTTGGTGTGAGATTTTATACCCTAACACTATCTCCTCTTGCACTATAAAATGACATTTCTCCCAATTCAGTACCAAGTGTGAATCTTCACATCTTTGAAGAACTCTGTCCAAATTGGTTAAACACAATTTGAAAGAGTCACTAAAAACTGAAAAATCATCCATGAATACCTCCATTATATCTTCGATCATATCAATGAAGATAGACATCATACATATTTGAAATGTAGCTGGGGCATTGCATAGTTTGAAAGGCATATGTCTGTATGTGAAGGTACCATAAGGGCAGGTGAATGTGGTCTTTTCTTAATGATCAGGGTATATGAAGGTCTGATTGTATCTCGAATATCCATCTAAGAGGTAATAAAACAAATGACCAGCCACTCTTTCTATCATTTGGTCTATGAATGGGAGAGGAAAATGAACTTTCTTAGTTACTGAGTTGAGTTTGCGATAATCTATGCACACTCTCCATCTTGTGATCGTACTTGTTGAAATTACTTCTCCATTCTCACTTTCTATTACCATCATTCCACCCTTTTTAGATACACATTGTACTAGACTGACCTATTCATTATCGGAGATGGGATAAATTATCCATGCGTCTAAGAGTTTGATTATTTCCTTCTTGACCACCTCCTTCATGTTAGGGTTTAACCTTCGTTGATGCTCCCTCACCATTCTACATCCTTCCTCCAGGCTTATTTAGTGCATGCAAACATTTGAGCTTATACATCGAATATAAGAAATCTACCATCCGATGTCTTTCATTTGCTTTCTCACAATTACTACTACCTTACTTTCTTGTTTCTCATTCAATTGATTGGAGATGATTATCGGTAACGCTGGACCCTCACCTAGAAAGGTATATCTGAGATGTGTAGTTAAAGGTTTAAGTTTTAATGTGTGTGGTTTTTTGTGGTTGGTGGTATGGGTGCTTCAATTTGGACTAATTTATTTTGATGCATTTGAACATTCGACTCCTCCATCTCATCGTCTTTATTAGACTTAAGTTTCTTATATCCTTTATTTGTCTCTATTGCTACTGATTGTACTTTTGTGATGTAACTCTAAACTTATTCTTGTAAATTTTGATCCATAATTTCAACCTTCATGCATGCACTGCTTGCTGTTGGGTTCTTTAAAATCTTATTCATATTAAATTCGATATGATCTTTGCCTATTTGAAGTGTTAATTTCCTTTTGTGAATGTCAATTATGACTTTCCTTGTATTCATAAACGGTCGACCAAGGATCAGTGGATAGTTCTTATCTTCTTCAAAATCAAGAACCATAAAATTTACATGAATAATGAACTTGTCCACTTGTATTAAAATGTCTTCTACTATTCCAAACCATTTTTTAATAAATTGATCAGTTTATTGAATTAACATCGGTGTTGGCTTGCTTCTTGAATTTTGATAAAGGCATAAGATTAGTAATTGCTCCAAAGTCGCATAAGCACTTTGTGAATTCAATTTCACCAACCACATAGGGTATTGTGAAACTCCCTAGATCCTTCAATTTAGATGGCTTCTGACTGGTGACTATGAAATTGTAGGCGCCAGTTAGAGCTACCGTCTGATTATCTTCCCAAGTACGATTCTTTGATAATAAGTCCTTAAAAATTTTGCATATTTAGGCATATGTTCTAAAGCCTATACAAATGATAGATTTATTTGTAACATCTTTAATCTCTCAAAAAATTTTGCAAATTGCGTATCCAACTTCTTATTTTGTAATTGTTGAGGAAAAGGAATCTTGGGTTGATACGGTGGAGGAGTGAAATAAGGAGGGTATTCGCTTATATTCACTTCTTTCTCCTTTTCTTGATTTTTCTCAACAGCAGGGAATGGGTCCTCTATTGTCTTTGTGGGTGGTTCAAGTTCCTTCCTACTTCGAAGTGTAGTAGCCTTTAGTTGCTCCCTCAATTTTGTTCCCAAAGTACTAGGAAGAATTCCTACATTTCATGTAGAAAAAGTGTTTGACAATTGGTTTACTTGGACCTCTATCTTGTGGATTGAAGAGGCATGGTTTTTTGTTACTTGTTTGAATATACCTTCCAGACTCTTTTGTGCATCGTCTAGGGTCTTAATCTTGTCTAAAATTTTGTCCAGTTTGGATTCCATTGAACTCAATTTATCTTGCTGGAAACCTAGTGGTCTTTGAGGTCTGAACTAACCTCCAACATTGTTCATCCAAGAGAAGTTTCCACCCAGGACGTATGTGTTGAGTAGGGATTATTTTCACCTCCTCGTCCATATTGAGCTCCCATATAACTAATTTTCTCCGTATTGTTATCCTTCATCAAGAAGCAGTCCACCGTATTATGGTTTATCTATCCATAGAGTTCAAACTGTAGTTGCACTGCTTTTACCGAAGCTGAGGACGAAGCCTTTATGTTGTTGAGCTATCTAGTTAAGTTGTCAATTTTTGATTGCATCTTCACCATTTGATCAATAGCTACCACTCCTTTTTATTCTCGGAAGGTAGTGGGTTATTTACTCCACTCGTTCGTCCATAGGTAGCTATTACTCACCATATCCTCTATTAGATCTTCTGCTTCATCTATTATCTTTCTCATCAGTGATCCTCCTGAAGCTACATCAATTGTGCCTCTCATATGTTGGGTTACTCTATTATAGAATGTTTGCAACAAGAACTCCTTAGGTAAGTTATGGTGTGGGCATTTTCGTTACAAGTCCTTGTATTGTTCCCATGCTTCATAGATTGATTCCCATCACTTTGCTAGAAGTTGGCAATATCCTTAATAATCTTCAAGGTCTTGGTAAGGGAAAAATAGTTTTCTAAAAAGGCACGAACTAGTTGATCTCAAATGTTGACATTGGCTGGGATGAGGAAGTGGTACCAGGCCTTTGATCTATCTCTTAGGGTAAAAGGGAAAAACCTAATTCTTACCGCATGCTCCGACATCTGATAGTATTGAAAGGTATTGCAAATTTTAAGGAAATTTACTATATGTGCATTGGGATCTTCATTCGTTAGTCCATAGAATTGCACATTCTAGTATGTTTAGGAGGGCCGGTTTAATTTCAAAAGAGGCTGCTTGTACGGGTGGCTTAGCTACTCCTTGGTTAGCTACATTGAACCCTGGTCTTATGAAATCCATAGGGTTTTTTGTTGACGTACTTGGTTCACTTCGTGATCTAAATCTTGCTGAAATTCCTCAACCACTGTTGCTTGATATGAATGGATTTTGCTATATTTTTATATGTTATTTTATTTAAATTCATTTCTGTTTTGTGTTTAATTGTTCATTTTGTATTCCTATTGATTTTACATGTAGATTTAATAATGGAATACAAATACAAAGTTAAAGCATGAAACAGTAGCAAAGTGGAAGCAAAACGCGTAGCAGAAGGTTGTTTCACGTGAACAGCCCCATATATAGCGTGAGTTAAATGGTAGCAATCCCATAGTTAAATGACATAGACGCACAAACATCTATGTTTCGCTTCACTGCTCATGTCTACGAAACACAGACATTCAACATAAGGGAGGCTTTTAAAATAGTGAAACGCACAATAATAGAGGGGGAGGGGGCGTGAATAGGAGAGTGGACTAAAAATCACAAAGTTAAATTACCACATCACCAAACAATACAGGAGGCTTATGGAAGAAACAAAGGAAGTGGAGTGAGTAGCGTGAAGCAGACAAGAGTGGAGGTGAATATTAGGTGGTCGAAGATATTAATTTGTCAAATCAATGAATAGTGAGAGCATTAACGTGAGAAGAGAAGAAGAGAGCTGCGACAGTGAATAGCCGTAGGGCTTTCGGCTAGGGTTACAATATGGGGGGTTGAAGCATTTTCTTGGGAGACCTATAGAAGGCTAAACGTCCTGACGTCGGTTCGGAGGTAACATCGACACCGAAGGCTTAGGTTAAGTGTATTTTCCTGTTTTTATTGTTTCTTTCTCTCATTAGAAATTGATTGTGTTATTTTATGCTAATTGATTTGGTTTTGTATATGGATAATCGGAATTTTGTTATTGTTCAGTTATTTGTGTATGAACCCATTGGGTATTTTGAAAGGATGATTTTAATGCGTTCATTGAATCGTTTAATTACATACCCATTGTTAGAATTTCGATATAATATGTAATTGTTATGTTTAAATTCATGTGTAGCAACTAATGATTCGTTATCATTAGGGATAATATGACCTAGGTTAAATGACGAATCGTATGTGGTTGTTGCATTGATTAATTGGTTTTCCTAATTCGTAATGCTACTACCTAATTAAATCTAGAGAGTGTATCCTAGGTTATTCAGTGGTTAGGTTTAATTAATGATCGTATCTTAATTAAACAAAACCTAAGGGAAAACTCGAGTTAATTATTAACCTACGATTAATAGTTACTAGGAGATATTTGAGAACAACAAATCGTTGGAATATGCTTAATTAGGGTGTAGGCTGAGATTGAACTAAAGAACCAGGCCCTTACTAAATTTCCCACTTTTATCAATTTTCTCATGTTTTCTTTAATTTGTTTTTATTAGTCTAGCTACTTTTTATTTTTTTATTTGAAAAATCCAAAACCTCCCCCGTTTACCTAAACATCAGTTAATTTCATTTTATAAACTTTACACACACTCTCAGTGGGATCGACCAAGACTCACCACTGCTATATTAGTAGTCTAGTTATTTTATTTTACCTAGCGTTACGACGTGCCAGTCATTGCTTTTGTGATTTCTTATTCTTTTTCGCGCGGAGCTTTCCTAATTTATCATTCTAATAAAGTGATATCTACCTTTAACGTTTTAGCTGCACGACTCGAACTTCTCGTAACTCTTATGTTCATGTAAGAGCACAAATTCAAAAATAGAAAGAAAGAATAAAAACTAAAGAACCACACTAATTGCCTCCCTGGCAACGACGCCAAAAACTTGATTGGGGTTGGTTGTGTGTAAGTTTTAATTATTAACCCTTGATAATACGAAAGTGCATGGTTCGTTAGCGTAGTACCAAAGGTGTCAATCCTACGAGGAGGGAACTAATCTAATATTAAAATCTAGAAACAAATAATAGAAATTCAAGATGCAACGAAACTAAAACTAAAATTTGATTCAATATCAAACACGAAAATACTAATTATTAAGCAATTCGTAACACATCCAAGAATCAACTGAAGGAAATTACCAATTGAGAGAAAGGAAAATTTACCTATCCTTAATCCTTAATCCTAACCTAAATGATTATGTATTATTGGATTGTTGGTTCTAGACTATCCTAGGGTTGATTACTCTCTCTCGAGTTATAACCATTAACCCTAAATCATAAGCCCTAATCAGATTATGGATGTCGCAATCTCTCAATTCATAACCTATCCAAAACCTTAATTAGTTTTGAAGTTCTCTAATAACTATCGGAAACCTATACAAGATCTCTCTCCGCACAAATTATCGATCCAATTTAATTCTGGTCTCTATTAAATCACCTAACTCTTATTAGTCCAATTTAATCATTTTTCATTTGATTAACCCTCTCAGTTTATTATCAAATTATGCAATAGTAGAATCAAACCACAATAATATCCAATAAACATATAAAAAATCAGATTCTCATTAATTCAAGAATAAAATTCTGAAGGTGAGTTTAGAACATCCTTGATAGTCTAGATCTTATCATCAACTGCTCAAGCCAATTCTATGCAATAATAAATCTTAAAAGAACAAGAAATACAATTTAAAATGGTTGACAGGAGGTAGCGACGTCGGGAAATCTCCTGATTCGGGAGGAACTTTGAGTCAGCTTCTTTTCCTCTTCTCTCTTCCTTCTTCTCTTCCTCTATCTCTCGATGATCTCTCTCTAGTGTTTTGTAAGGTGGCTGATGAAAAAATCTCTTTTCTCTGCCTCTTTTTGTTTTGTTTTATATCCTCTTGTGTTTTGAGTAACCCTAGGGCTTTTTGGGTCTGAAAGGTCTAAAAAATTCCTTAAAACTTGACGTTCATGAGTGTCTACATATCTGCCTGACGTAGGCCATAATTATGGCTCACATATGAGCGTTCTGTCATGATCGTGGTCTGCAGGCCACAATCGTGGGCCAAATCTGAAGGATATTTTATGATCGTGGCCTAACATGCCATGATCAGTAGGCCATTGTTTTGGCCCGAGTGTCTCCAAAACTCCTTCGTTCTTCAATGTTGATCCTAAATCACTAGCAAACACATCAAGGTACCTCAAAAACATAATATGTAAGCTCAAAGACTTGTACTAACCCATAAAACAATTAAAACATAAATAATTAACAAACTAACACAATTCTAACCTAAACACATATTAAATAATTGAATTAACAGCTAAATACATATCAAATTATGCCCTAAAATATGATGCAATTCACACTTATAATTCTCTTAGGCATATCATTGACTTTTTCATTATTTTTAGGCATTAATTTAGGGAAAGTACAAAGTGAATGACAACAGGGTCGAGCCTTACTCATTTTAAATCTTTTTAATATCTTACAAAAGTAATTGGATTAATATAATCACAAACTTTTTAAATTTTTTATATCTTTAAATCTCTATTCCTAATATTTTTGGTAACACCAAATCCTTCATCTTAATTTCCTTTCCTAAAAAGGACTTTAATTTGTTCATATCATGCATATTCTTTGCAACAATCAGTATATCATCCACATATTGTAGCAAAAAATAAAAGATCCATTTTGAACTCTCTTAACGTATACATAACAATTATACTTACATCTTTTATAGCCAATTTTGTCCATGTAAAAGTCAAACTTTTTGTTTCATTTCTGTGGAGGCTACTTGAATCCATAGAGTGACTTCTTCAATTTACATACTAGATGCTCCTTTCCAAGTAGAATAAACCTTTTATAATGCTATATGTCAATTTTATCCTTTAAGTAATCATAAAGAAAAATTGTCTTCACCTCTATTTGCTCTAAATGCATATCCAAACTTATTACTAATACCATCAAAATCATGATGGAATTATAAAGAACCATTAGGAAAATATTTCATCATAATTAATCCCCTTCTATTGTGGATAAATTTTAGCTACTATTCAAGACTTGAAGTTTTCTCCTTTTCCAGCAGCTTCTAACTTTATCTTGTATATCCATTTGAAACTTATAGGCCTCTTATCGATGGGAAGCTGCACTAGTTTCTATGTCTTGCTCTTACTTAAAGATTTAACCTCCTTTACCATCCTATTAATCTATCCTTATCCTAACTATTCATAGCCTCTTAAAATTTACTTAGATCCCTATTTCTTATAATAAGCGTGTAAGATAACAAATCTTCACAACTATATCTATTCTGTAGCCTAATGATACATCTTGCTCTATCTGTAACTATTACCACCTGTACATTGTTTATACTACCCCTTGCCAATATTGACATATGTTTTTTTATATGTTTGTTTCAACATATAATGCTTATTAACAATTGTAGCCTTACTAATCTTTATCTTTTTTGATGTTGGATCCCAAAATTTTATCTATTCACACCGTTAGGTGGTCAATAAAGATACACTTCTTCAACTTTGAATTAAGTTTGGAACCCTCTTCACTATAAACATGCATATAAGTAAGAGAACAAAAGGTTTCAAATCTAGATTAATCTACCTTAATTCATGTCACAAAAGGTTTCAAATCTAGATTAATCTACCTTAATTCATGTCCACACTTACTTTGTAACCTTCCTATCCAGTTATATATATGATGAATTATGATGACATACTCAGAATTTTGACCTAAAAAACTTTGTAGAGCCTTACATTCAACCTCAAATAACTAGCCCTTTTAATTATAGATCTATTCATCCTCTCTAAAATGTCATTCTATTTTGGTGTTTTTGAATTGTTTAATATCTCTAAATTCCATGCTTCTTATATGATTTTTATAATTGTAAGTCTATAAACTCAATACCATATTTTGATTGGGTACTTATTTTTTTACTTGTTTAATTCTCCATCTTAGCCTTCCACTTTGTGAATCTTACAAAGACCTTGGATTTTTACTTCATAAAATATAACCATATTGCCCTTGAAAAATCATTGATGAATGCTAAAAAATATTGAGATCCACCTAACGACCAACTCTCTAGTAAGACTCCACATGTTAGTATGCACATAGTCTAGAATTCCTTTGATTTTTTGCTCCCCCATCTTCAATGTCAACTCATACTATTTACTAAGACAATAAAACTTATAGAAATCTAACTAAAGTGTTTGAAGCCCTTTAGTAGGATCCTTTTATGAGCTTTTGTCATCCCTTATTCATTGAAAGGACCCAATCATGTACTATCATCATTTAACTTAATTATAGAAACCTCTTCAGCTACACTTATACTCTTTATTAGTATATAGATTGTTACTGCTAATCTTAACCCTTTCTTTATTATCAATTCACTCTTTTATCATTTTAATATTATTTTCATAAGTTTATAATCAATGCCATTTACATGAAAATAACCTAAACAAATCATTTTCTTCCTTAAATCTAGTACATTTTGATCATCATATAGCATCCTGACAATATTATCAGACATCTTGATCTTAATCTGCCCTATTATGATGATTTTGCAAGATTTATCATCCCTTAATTGGACAGTGCCAAAGTTACAACATGTGTATGATATAAATCAATTCTTACTTGATTTCCTATGATGTGAGCATCTTATATAAAAATTTACGAGTCTTAAAGTTAAGTGGTTAAAATGTGGAGCATATCTCCATCACTACAATATGAGTCCCCACTTTGTACTACATTAATAGACCTTGATGAATTATCACTTCCTTTGGTCATCATGCTTCTTTTTGTTTAGACAATATCTTCTAATATCCTATTTTCTCGCACTTGTAGCATTAAACTATCTTTTTTACTATTGGATTTAGATTTAGAACTACTCTTGATAGAGCCATCCTTATTTCACATTCTTGAATGGTCCTAGTTCCCCTTTAAAAAACTTCCCTTCACCTTAAAGATTTCATCAATATTAAGCCTCTATTGAGTGATAGCTAATAGTACAAAAGTGATGTCCTCTAAACCAATAATCTCCATACCTAATGTGAGCACAATTACTATATTTTCATGAGAAAGAGGAAGGGAACAAAGTAGGATCATTGCTTTGTCCTTATCAGTAATAGGCACCTTGAGCTTTAATAGTTTACTAAATATTTTTGTTAAAAGTATTGATGTATTGTTCTAGATTTGCTCCTTCATACATCTTCATCTTGCATATTTTTTTCTTTATATATAACTTATTTATGAGAGACTTTGATATATACCAAATCTCAATTCTCTTTTATATTTTTACAACGGATGCAATCTTTATGAAATGTTACATTACCTCGTCCGCTACAAAAAGTTGTATGGTTCAAACTTTCAATACATGTAAATCTTCCTAATTAAGCTCACCTATGTCTTCTGACTTGTTCTCTTATAACCCTCTTAATGTGCCTTACCATAATAATAAATCCTTTACACTATATTACTCTATTTTAAAATTGCTAGTTCTATTAAACTTTGGCACTTCAAAATTTGCAGCTGAAGTCATTGTTTCCTCAACAATGCTTTACCACTTATTAAGAAAATAGATAACAGGAATAAAGAATAATTAAAGAAAGAAAATAAAAATATAAAAAGGTTTCTAATGAGATTTAAACATTTTGGTGTGCCTAATTAATTCCTTAGGAGGCAAAAATGATTATTTTGCTGTTGAATAATAAGATGACAGCTTCAAAAAGAGGCTTAATACACACACACACACACACACACACACATAGAGACACACACACACACACATACACACATTCATATACAGAAACTTCAATTGACATAATTTTACTTAAATAGTCCTATTACTAAACCAAACATAATTTAACTATGATTTTGACAGGTCTTAGATTCCTTCTAGGGATAAAATCCATTAGAAATTTCAATTTCTAGATAAGATTGATTATGCTAATATGATATGGGGACTTGGTTATCCTAAGCTATGGTTTTTATAACTCTCGAACATATTACAGGCTTTAACATGCCTATGTCCACTAATCATGGATCCTTCAGCTTCTTTGCATACTAATACATGATCTAAGATATAGTTGCATTCTTAGGCATGGATCCTCCTATTTCTTTATAAATGAGACATGATTTATGAAACACCTATGTCCCAAAAAATAGACATGATTTATGAAACACCTATGTCCTAAAAAGTGTCTCCTTTAGAAACAAACTTTGCCATACTAATATTCCTGTCTCATTAGCCTTTTCCTGTACCTTTAATTTCTAGAAAGGACATGCACTAAGCCACACCCATATCTTAGGTCATGTCCACCTAAACAACTTCCAGTAAGTGCTTATTTCTATCTAAAAACTATAAGATTACATACCCTTATATATGAGACCTATGTAACAAATGAGAACTAACTCACATTTAGTCAAAAAAAGAAATATGTTAAGTAAAGTGAAGTTTCAAATCATAATTTTTATGATAACAAAATATTTATTGTTATTATATTTTATCTTTGTAATATTAGTAATATAATTTATTAAATAATTAAGTTATATAGAAGAATCATGATAACGAGATCTACATACAAAATAAATATAATTTAATAAGTTAAATAGAATAAGAAATGCATTAAAAATCACAATGCACAAAAAGGCAATTCAAACAAAATGATCAAATCGAAAAATAAAGTCAAGATGTGCATTAATGAATAAAATGAAGCATAAATAAAACTAAAGAGTGTTTAAAAGCAATTGTAGTAAAATAGACCAAGGACAAGGAACAATAAATCTTTGCAGTATTATAAATTAACATTTCCTTATAAATCAAGCAATTCTAGATTTTCTATATAAGAATAGAAAGTTATAGAGTGTAATGATTTATGAGTTTTAAACTTTTATTGGAAATTTGATTAATCAATATGCCAATAGAAGAGAAATTGATCAAATATCTCCATGGCACTCTTTCAATAATAATTAAGCTAATTGAACCAATAATTTGTTTATTGGAATATTTCCCTATATTGGAAGAATAAAATAAAACAATTTGTTTTATTTTAAGGGGTTAATCTTTAGTTAATAGAGAATGACCCTTATGTCCCAATAAAAAATCTTATTGATAAATAAAATAGAAATTAAGGTACTAATGGATACAAATGAGTGGAACATTAATGATAAAAGTTATGTTAAAATCAAAACCATGCATATTTTATTTCATACTCTTTTTTTTCCTTGAAACTTAAATGAATTTTATTTTATAAAAGAAAGGAACTTAGCCTATCTAGTCTTAGTACACGGTTTCCATAGGATTAAAAACATTCCAGAAAAAATATACATAAAATTTATAAGAGATTCTCTAATATTTCAACAACTAAAATTTCTTATTGGCCGACACAGTAAGAGCATATAAGGACTTGTTCTACTAAAGGTTGAAAGCATAGAGAGCTCGACCATCCCTTCATCACCATATTTTTCTCTTCCACTCATCATACTAATCTTTTTGTTACTTCTTAGTATTACTTCTATTTTTAGGTGAGTTCCTAGATTGAAAAAGGAGAGCTATAGTAAGGAGGATCCCTGGTAAGTGATTTTCCTATGTTATATATTTCTCCCTCCTTGTTAGTCTCCAATTATTTATGATTATGCTAGCTCTTAACTAAACTATTTTTCATTATTGTTTATTATGATGAACTCTTTAGTCTACTTGGTAATATCATCCTTAACTTCTAGAATAGTACGATATTCATTTCTGAATGATCTATGATCCCTCCTTCCATAATAACTATAGACTAGCTCTAAAAGCTCTATATATTATAACTTTGTTCCTAGTGTGTTGGCCTCTAGGCTCCAAAATCCATTCAAGTAAAGTCCTCCAGTTGTAAAGGTTCCTTGAGATTTGGCTGATGTTTAGTATGGCTCTTTATATTTCTTTAGAGAAAGCACCCTTAAAATAAAGATGCTCTAAAAACTCTAAGTGTACATGGCATGGTTTATAATTAGATGGACTAGATAGGAAATGTAGCATGTATAAAGTCAAAAGCCTCCCTTGAACATTAGTTAGAGGTGAAATGATGCCTTAAGGGAAGAGTTTTGTTCTATATTACCTTACTCCATCTCATTTTATCACCCTAATTTTCAATACAGGTTCTAAATGAGCTATTAGTAAAAATTCATGTAGAATTTCTCATCCATTTGTATATGTCTTCCATGGAGTTATCTAAGTTGTAATATAGAAATATTTGAGTTAGTTCGTTAAAAAATTACAATATTATTGGTTCCCTAGAAAAATTACAATATTATCTCTTATTTACCCATTGTTTCACTTTTTTTTTCTTTGGGAATGTTTTTTAAACTATCCTAGAGTGTTTTGTATTTATTAAGGATACCCACCTTACTCCAATTATCGAATAATATGGAGGCCTTTTCATCATTACCCACCACACAAGTTATTTGTCTCGACATAACTTCTCTTAGGTTTAAGAGCTATGTAAGAAATAAGGATTGATCCTTAGGAAATTTTATCTCCCAAAATCTATTATCCTTTAAATAATAAGCATTGATCCATCTAGGCCACTTTATCCATTAGCAATATCTATACCCTTTTTTCCATCATTACTTTATTAGGGGAGCTAATACAGTGTATTTTGATTCTTCCTTTCTCCCTCGACATACAAACTTACTTATAACACATTTTGGCTATGAACTTACCTTCCTTACATCCTCTCCATAGGAATACCCTTTACATTTTCTCCAATTTTTTTACTACTTTATCTAGGAACAAATCTAAACTTCAATATATGTGAATTGAATTCAAGATTGTCTTTATAAATGTTACTCTTCTAGCAGGGGATAGGAATTTGTTATTCCAATTGGATATTCCTTTTTGCACTCTTTCTATTAGGGGTAAGCATTCACTAAATATTAATCTTCTTGATGTTATAAGCAATCCCAGGTACATAATATGTAGTTGTTTTAATTGTAAACTAGCAATAGCTTTAAGTTAAAGAGCTAGTTAGCTTGCACTCCTTGAAATTATGAAGTGAATTTTCTTCCTATTAACATTCAACCCTAAAACTTCTTTGAATAGTTGAAGAGAGAGCATAAAGAAGTGGACTAATTTATCATGAGCCTTGGCTGGAAGCAAAAGGTCATCAGTAAACATAAGGTGGGATATCTTTGTCTCCCTATATTTGAAGTGAAATTTAAGAGTTGGCTGTAACATGATGTTATGATCCAACAAGCTAGCCAATACCTCCATACAAATGGTAAAAATGTTAGGGTATAGGGGATCCTCTTATCTTAACCCTTTCCTCCCTTTGAACGTCCTTGTAGGTTCTCCATTGATTAGTATAAAAGGAGATTTAACACAAAAAATTATCCATTTTTTGAACTTTTCTATAAAATTAAATACCTCTAGGACATGCTCAATGAAAGCCCAACTAACTGAGTCATAAACTTTGCTAAAGTAAATTTTCATAAAACAATGCCTTGGGGCTTATTATTAGAGCCTTTAAATAACTACTGAACAAAGAATAAGTTGTCTCTTATGCTCCTCTTTTCCAAGAATGTTGTTTGAGAAAAATTTATAATGGGGTTCGTTTCCTTCTTTAATCTTTTAGCCAATAATTTGGTATAATCTTGTATAGAAAGTTGCAGCATGCTATAGGCCTATAATCTCCATATGTAGCAGAATTAGAGGACTTAGAAGCAAAGCATATTAATTTTTTATTTATTTGTAATAACATTTTTTTTTCTAAATCTAATGGTTCCAACACTACTTTAATAACCATATCCTTTATCTTAGGCCAAGTTTTTTAATAGAAAGTGCCATTTAATCCATCAAGCCCTAGAACTTTAGAGGGATTCATTTTAAAGACAAAATTTCCAATTTATTTCACCTAAAAGGAGTTGCAAGATCCTGACTAGTCTCATATGTGAATTGATTATGAATAAAGAATTTAAGGAGTTGGGATGAGGATAAGCTTAATACTTTCATGCCCAATAGGTCTTTAAAATAGTTACAAACCATTTCCTTAATGTCATATTGGGAAGAAAAACCCTCCTAATTTTGATTTTTAATGAAGCAGGTCCTATTTATATTCCTTATACCTAGGATCACATAATGAAAGAATTTTGTATTCCTATCCCCCTCCTTTAGCCACACTACCCTAGCTTTATGCTTTTATAAAGATTTATGATCATGTAAGGCTTTAGAGTATTTATAGATGGTTTTGCTCTCTTAATCCTTCCATAATCTATCCTCTAGTTATTTGTAAAATTCAAAGTGAATGTTTTTCCAAAATCCCCTTAGTTTGTTCAACTTGAAACCAAGTGTTACCTTTAGAGTCCAATTTTCTTTAATTAAAGTTCTCTTTGATGAACTTTAGTTTTTGCATACATAAAAATGAACTATAAATATGAAACTTCTTATGCTCATCATGTTCTTATTATATTTAATAAATTCTCATGTTTTGATATGAAATCACTAAATCTAAATGGAAAACTTCTTCTACTTGGGTAAGGAAGTTGAAGTTTTCGGACCATAATAGGAAAGTGATATGAAATATTAGGGGAGAGAAATTTTCTTTGCTCTTTAGAAAAGAGTTTAACTAAGTGCTACCTACCAATTCCCTATTAGTTTTCTTTCCTACAAACCACCTTGATGCTTGTTTATTACTCCACGTATAAAAGCACTCCTCAGAATTTAGGTCTATAAGTCCCAGCATATTGACATACTCATTGAACTCCATAGAGTGGTTCTTAAGACATATGTGTTCCTTAATAAGAATGTTTCATATTTGTTTCACCTATATGATAGATTTTGAAAGGCAGAGAGTGGTGTTGTTTTAATCAAATTTTCCTTTTGATGTTCAATTTCTTAAGTGATGCATAAATCAAGGAAGAGAATATATTGAATATTGATTTGATATAGGAGGATCTTACATATAAATGATCATAATAATATCAATAAAAGTTTTGATATCATCAAAAAGAGAGATTTTCAAATAAAGTGAGGTTCCAACTTATAGTTTTTATGTAACAAAAAATGTTATTACTATGATTTTTTTGAAAATGAAAGAAAGAATATATTAAAATGCCTAAATATGGGAAGCAGTGTCATGGACTTATATAACGGAGATTATCATAAGATTCCAAATAATCCTTGGAGACAATGATCAAACCTATAGCCAATAGAATCTAGAAACAAAGCTTATTCAAAGCCCTATCTACCATAATATTAAGTGCAATTTGGAAGATGAAAATAATCCCAAAGGATCTAAAATTAAATTAAGTTTAAAGTAATATTCCCCAAGTATAAGCTCCTTCGTTAAACTCCTTGAGTTGTTGTCAAGCTTAGTTTATGGTTTGAAGCATGTTCCATATTTTAGCCATATTAGTGCTAGTGTGAATATGTGAGCCACTTGTCACGATTGTTTCTCTAATCCAACTAGTATTTCTCCAAATCATTGCTAAGATATTTTGCTTCAAATAATGGAATATTATTTATTTTTTTAATTTTCATATTACATATACCATGTAACTAAAAGAAAATTTGATATAATCAACATATCTAAATTACTAAGGTTTTCTTGCCCACTTTACGATATCATTCCACTTATTTTATTAGGAGCTATTAAGAATAGATTTAGAACGATGAATAGGATGAGAGTTGATGCCTCTAACATAAACGTTACTTACAAGCTTTGCAAACAAAAAACTAAAACTATTAGTTGCCTATACTGCCATTTCATAACAAAATTTTAAGTTAAAATCTAAAGGCCTACAATTAATGAGAGTTGATGCCTCTAACATAAACGTTACTTATATGCTTTTCAAATAAGAAACTAAAACTATTAGTTACCTATAATGCCATTTCACAACAAAATTTGAAGTTAAAATCTAAAGGAGTAGAATTAATATTTATGTTAGAGGCATCAACTCTCATCCTGTCCATTATTTTAAATCTATTCTTGATAGCTAAAAAATGTATAAAGGAAGGTTTTGGGAGATAGTATCTAAACCTAAACCAAGGTATTTTTTGAATTGAAGTTTTGAAAATCTCTTGGCAAGTTTTACTTTGAACTTCTTTTATGGAAGTCTCAAGTATATAATAAAGTTTATCTAGTCTGACCAAAATCATGTTCAGCTCCCTTGATATTCTGCATTTCACCATTTTTTGTATTATCCCTTAAATTTAGGAGTTAATTCATGACCCAAGAGTAATATGTTTTTATTTATATTTATAAAACTTTCTCCATTTAAGAATTAAGTATGGATCCATTTGGCCCAAAAAGTCTCTTTTTCGTTATATAGTCTCCAAAATCTACTTAAAATCAATACCTTGTTCCTTAATTTGATTAGGGATATGCCTTATCATTATTTAACCTTAGACAAACAAATGCCAATCCATTTCAACTTTCCTTCTAAAGCATAAAATGGGCTTAAAAATTTTTTCTATAGATTTTATTAGTTTCTTGAGAAGGGACATGTGTGAAATCTAATACATATGTAAGTTGTAAAGCGTAGAAATAATATATTGTAGTATTCTAACAATGAGAGAAGCCTATAATTCTAGTGGCATGTTATCTTCTGGATGATGTCATAAAGACGTTGATAATCCTTGAAATTCATTTTTTAGTAGTTATTGGAATGCTTATATATTTAAAGGTGGTCCTTGATGATCAAACATAAAACAATGGAGAACTAATATGCTAAGTGAGTTGCTCTTTCTGATACAAATAAATCAATTTTATCCTTTTTAATAGATAAAATGAAGAGGTTGTAAAACCTTATTGAGAATTGATGATGGTATTGATAAAGTTGGAATTATCATTGTAAGGAAATAAATGATCATCTATAAATGGTACCTTCGACATTTTCAGTTTCCTAAATTTATGTGATTGAACTTCACTTCTTTTTTGATGTTGCACTTTATCAACCTAGTTAGCTCATCAATACAAAGAATAAAAGGATAAAGAGAAAAAGGATAGTCCTTTTTCCCTAATAAAAAATTTAAGAAGCTCACTATTAATGAAATATGCTATAAGTAGTTATGGTTATACATACAAATCCAAAGGCTTCTAATGTACGAAGAATCAAAATTTAATTAATGGAGTCAAATGTTTTGTAAAAGTCAATCTTCATATTACAACTTTCAAGAGTTATTTTTTTTGGATTAAGTCTTTTTTAGTTTACCTTTAATCTAATTTGGATTCTATTTGGTTTATTTCCTATATTTTTATAAATTGTTAAATTTAATAGACCCTTTATATATTATCAATATGCCCTTTGACTTTCAAAATCGATCAATAACTTCATAATATTTTTATTTTTATAACACCCATCCCTTCATTGTCAATAGTCGTTAAAAACCTTACATTTAATGTTGGACTCCGAATTTTTCTTAGAATTTATTTTATTAAATTAGCAAGCATGAATATAAGTTAGAATTAATGAATTAACAATTTTTAGAGTTTAATTAGATATATTATAAATCTCGTGTGGTTACATGAATTAAAAGAAAGAGTTAGAATTAAGTTAAGGAGTTAGAAGGCATTAGATTAATAAGGAAGGGTAAGCTTGGAAAGACAAAAGTTAGTCTTAAACTAATAAGAAAATAAGAGAAGAGAGTCGTGTATAGTAAGTAAGAAAAGAGAGAAAGTCATAGAAGAAACTAGAAGAAGAGGAGGAGAAAACCAAAGCATAGAAAGAGAAGAAGAAGGAAAGAAAAGGGCAAGGAGGAAGAAGAGGAAGAAGAATATTCAGCTGAGTATTTAGGTAACCTTTATTTATTCTTCTTGTTTTGATAGCAGAAGGAAGTAGAGAAAATAATTTTTATGTTGTAAATGAAGAGAGAAAGAAGAGAACCGAAATTCTTCTTCTTAGATTTTTATGAACCTTAACTAGATCTTAGTTCTTCTAGTTAGATATACCAAGAGCAGATTAAGTCTAAACTCATTTTTGCATATTTAAAGCCTATGAAAGTTTTATTCATGTATGTTGATTGGATGAAAATACGTTTCTTTGAAGGGAACCAAGAACTTCGAAATGAAGTGCAAGAAGAAGAATAAACTTGATCTTGGAATTACAAGTAAATAGGTTGCTAATATGTTTATGGTTATTGTGATGATGGGCTGATCTATTATATGTGTGCTTAAATGCTTGTTTTTGAAACATTATGAATGTGGGAAAAATGCACTGTGATTTCTTATCATGTTTACTTTGAAAGATTTTGTTGTATTTGGTATTAATCAACAGAAGAAAAGCATAAAAAGCATGAAAGTATGAGTATGATATGGAATATGTAAGCTTTGGAAAATTTTCTTGTGTGGGGAAGAGAGATACCATTCTGTTTGTCATATGCAAGTTGACCTAAAGCCTTTTTTCGGCTGCCCACTTGTGGCATATGAGCTTTGAAAAATGGACTCATTCAGTTTATGGTGTAAACTTCGGTTTCACCATTCTGTTTTATGGGATTCTCTCGAGCCATTATGTTTGTGCATTGCATCTTGATTTATTGAATATGGAGCATAATTAAGTGTTATTTTTTGTGATGATTAAATGAAACATACAATCTGATTTTTGTGGTGATGTATTCATTTCTATGTAAATTCTCAAAATTTAGAATGTGGATAGTGTGATCTACCAAGTCTAAAATGCAATCAAATATATATATATATATATATATGTATAGTTGATTGTGTGTGTGGTTTGTTATCGCTGGCTATAAATGTATTAGCCACTGAGTGTCGCAGCTCACCCCATTATTTTTCCACTCCTTAGGTGAAAAAAAAGCAGATCATTACTGAACCCTTGCAAAGCTTTGGCAACTCCAAGATTTCAGTCTTTTGTAACTAGTTAGTTCAGAAACTTTTGGTACTCTAGAAACATATCAAGCATGAACATTTATGATTGTATTTTTTGTATTATGCTACTGATATGGTTTTTGATATGTAATATGAAGATATGTACAATCTCTGCTTTTATTAGAGAAATGACAGTGAGAACTGCAGAAATTCTCTTTGTGTATGTTCAGAATTTCTTCTCTATTAAGTTATTAATG
>JAOQMS010000003.1:20593044-20607747 GCA_027563885.1 Erythroxylum longipes
CGATAATGGTCAAGGTGTTTGGTATTGGAAAAAAAAAGCTCACGTATTAAGATATTCTGCATGTTTGGTTGGGGTCCAGGAAGGGGCTCCAACACAGACAACATCTGATATTCATCGGACCTCAGTCCGTCATTCAACTGTCGTTGAGTTTTCAGAAATCATTCAGAATTCAGATGCAAATAAATATCATTCAGATTTCAGATGCAAGCAGAACACTTCCAACACATTCCTGAATATCAAACTCCTCGGACCGTTAAAGATCATAAACAGTTAAATAATTGGAAGTTAAACAAAATAAATCAATCCTAGGAAGATCATCTAGGATGACTCATAGTATGCTCCAATATATGATATTGCCTACATGGTCTAGCAATGTTTGAATAGTGGCCGACTTGATCGTCTAAAATCATAAAATTTATACATAATTCACATTACAAGGTCGGTCAATCAAATATATATTCATTTGTGCACATATATACATATGTCATGTTCAATGCATGCTCAGTTGACTTTTCCCAGGTATGTAACCTTATTCAAATTTCTTAACCATTCATCATCATACTTTGTATACTACCATTTCGCAATCAGGTTTGTACCTTTAAATTAGCTTTATTTACTCCAAATTCATCAATCATACTTTAAACTTATCCTTGAGCAATACCAGGATAAAAAATCTTCTTAAAATACACACACAATTAGTACTTTACATATGAAATTTTAGCAAGCTAAATCTATACATTCACCAAAAATTTTCTAGCAACATATACTTATACATTCACCCAATTCTCATTCATAAATACCATATGTTTTTCAATAATCATTCATCCATACCTTATACACATTATTCATGCCCTAAAGATCATGTTTGCATTAAAAGAACTCACATATTCCTTTAATAAATCAGAATTTCCAGATTTGAACTCAACACATCAAAACAGTCCCTTCTTTAAGTTATGACTTCAATTAACTACATAAACTTCAAGATATATTCTGGCCAAAATGTTTCACAGAAACATTAATAAGATACCAATAATCATTTTTCATGTTTTATACTTTGACTAATTCGAGCTCTAAAGTCCCCAACAATAGGAAATAATATAAGGTTCCTGCACAGGGTCTATCACAGGAAGTATTAGGAAAACAAGCATACCTCAATCTCTAGTGACTATTTAATCAAACCTCTTTCACAGGGGTCAAACTAAGGCCTAGATCTACAACTTTTATTATTTTAGTTTCTTTGAATTCATGCCCTAAAGATATGTAACATAGGTCGAACGAGGAAGATGAAATTGAAACAAGAATTTCGACCTACGGCTCTAATTTTCCAGATTTTTTTTACACTTTATACCAAAGTTAAAACATCCTCTTTATAGTTTATCAATTATACCTCTATTAAGCCTAAACCACACTCCAATTAATCATCAATAAGCTCTCCAATTATAGTTAAAAATTATTCAATTAATAGCTCACAAATTCTAGTCTTTCATGTATCAAAAATCAAACCAGAAATCTATCTTACATTATCATGCATATAGGTCTAATTCTTTCTCAATTCAAGAACAATCTTTTAACAAATTTCTTTGTCATAAATCGAACTTCTTTATAAGTTAAATTCCAGTACAATTCATCCACATAATGCCCTATACTCCATAGTTTCCATATACTAAATACAAAATAGAAAAACTTCTAAGTTCATGCAACATTTTCCAGCATATATCTTCACTAATATCACATGCATTTCATTCCAATTCAAGCATCATTCTTATATCATTTGACGTGCCATAAAACTCAGATTGTTACTTACCTATTAGGATTCCAATTTAACACAAAACTCTAGATTAACCAATCCTCCCAAGCAAGCCAAAATCAACGCAATTCTAAGGTGAAAGTGAGTTGGTTTTTTTAGATAGCAAGGTGAAGACAACTTTGAACAGATTTCTTAGCTATTTGGTGTAGGGTATACGTATGGTTTTGGCGTACAAACTTAACTAGGGTTCAAAAAAAATTATAGAGAAAAGAAGGAGCTATTTCGGTGAAGAGAAGAAAGGAAAGAAGTAGCAAAACTCAGCTGCAAAAACTTGCTACATCACATGCTAGGTGTCACCTTCTAATGTCAACATTTGTCCTAAGGCATGTATTACATTTTCCTGATCAAGAAGCTGCCACTAAGCCTCAAATTTAGTAGCCATTTGTCTCTTACTAATTAGTCCACATGTCACTCCAAGATTATTCCACTTGTCACATACTAATTGATCCAATTGTCACACATTTAACTATGCCAAATATCACTCAATTTTAGGCTTAATCACCTTTTTTTTTCATGTATCAATTTATCCTACCTCTTGGAATCTTTCCTAATCCAAATGTACATTTTAATTCATCAATTTCCCAATCCATAACATTTAATTCCAATTTACTAATTGAAATCCAAACATACCAAAATTCAAGAAATACCAAATCATAATTCACATAATGTTCACTTAACATTTTTCATACCCCAGGACATATCAAATGAGTGCATATGCTTACTTGTAATGTGTACAAATATTAATTCGTTTATGAATGCTAATGTTATGCATGTATATGCAATGCTTAATCTAGGGTTGAACCCTAAGCGTATACCGAAAAATAGGATATTACATACAAGTTATGGAATCTATGGTAAGGTATATAAGCCACCTTTAGCGAAAAGATATATCAAACTAATGATGGTAAAGAAGCAATTTATGGGAGGCAACCCATGAGTTAGTTTTTATTGTTATCTTAATTCCAATATTTTTTTTGTTTTAGCTTTCTTTTTATATTAGATTTTAATTCATTGAATTTTTTGGAGTGTTTTAAGATAACAAAATTAAGCACCTTAAAGAAAATTATGCATAATTGTGATGTTAGGGGTTATGTGTTTATGAGTTATTATGTTAAAGTGAAAAAATTTTATGTTTAATCATCAATATTTGGACACGTTTATAGAGAGTTAGACGCTCTCTAAACACACTGGTGTTTTGTTACATGTTCTGATAGATGTTAGTGTACAAGATTGTGTAACCTCACGAACATCTGTAGCTATGTAATAAAAAAAGCCCTAAGCATTCAAAGTTTTTACTTTTCATCGTACTCTCTCTCAAACCTGTCGTTGCTCTCTTCTCTCCCAACCCAATTTTTGCATTTTAAAACCTAATTAGCAACAACCAAGTAAGTTTTTTTTGTTGCTTTAACTTATTTATACATGATTCTTTGGGTGTTTTGCGTTATTTGAGGATTTTTCAATCAAAACCACCAATTTCACGATCTCAGGATTTTTGGAGAATTTGTGATTTTATGGTTATGTAGTTTAATAGTTGAATTTATTCAATACCTAATAGTTTTAATGATTTAATTTGACAAATTGCATGAAATTTAGGTGACAATTCAACTTAATTTGTGTCAACTTTGTGATTTTTGCTCATTACATGTTTAATTGTGATAATTTTTGTGTTTAATTAGGTTAATTAGTTATTTTCGAGATTAATTAAAACTAAGTTTGTGTTTAATTGAATGGGTTGATTGTTAATTTACATCAATTTTGTGTATTTGGTCATTTAGGATTTTTAATTTCAATTTTAGGGTTAGAATTGTAATTTAACAATTAAGTTAGATTAATTTGTTAATTCCACAATTTATAATATCAATTTTGATATTATTTTTTTGTTAATTGATTTTTTAATTAAATGTATTTATTTATTTATATGCATTATTTTATTTGTTTCTTATTTAGTTTTTAATTTTTTGTAACTAATTTGTTTCGCAATTAATAAGCATGATCGAAATTAAGTGTGGGGAAAAGGGTCTCACACTTTTTTAAAAGTTGTAGGCAAATTATCACGATAATGGCATGGTAAAGAGACTCTAAGAAAAAGACATCGAGGCGAGTCTTCTATAATAGTCCAACCCCAGATAGGCCATATATGCTTTTATTCAACGCTAGGGCTCAAGAAGAACATTATTAAAAATTGAAGGATATGAAATTCGAAGCTAATTGGTATATCGACTGGGAGGATTTGGAGCAGGTTAGCTTAGCCTAATAGTTTTGCAAGCTCATGCATGTAGAAGGATGGTCTCGATTCTTTGAAATCGTGGAACCAACTTGTAGAGAGCTCACTTTAGATGTCCTCTCCACATTTTCTGCAGCGAATGGATGTTATGATAGGGATCGCCCCATTACAATCTAGTTTTGGATGATGGGGGAGATGCATCAGATGAGTTATACTGAGTTCTCCATCTCTATGGGTCTATATGATTCGGAGTACGCTTAGATACCAGATTACCAAGCATTAGTATGAGTAAGCAGATGCCTATCTACCTAGGACATGCATTTATCCAGTTTATTCAGCGTCAGAATGATGACATGAAGGTCGATATGATATATGTTGGACCTTACACGACAAGGCTAGCATAAAGAATGTGTGTATTTGATAGGCTACCACAAATGCTGGAGATGATGACCATGGTAGCGCTTAACTTGATAGTAATGCAACATATGCGGATGGTTCATTAACATTAAGGCTTACAGGAGACTTTTATAGACTTATTGGGGAGCTCGACAAGCCAACATTGGATGAAAGAGATAGAGCAGAGCAGCATACATTAGATTAACCACCTCAACCACAATAAAAACATCCATAACCATCACTACTAGAGCAAGACACAAAAATACCAGATGTGGAGATTCTAAGAGGTCCCTAAGCCAGTTTCAACAATCTAGCATAACTAAAGATAGCATTATTGGAGCGATGGGTTGGCTAGCTTGTGGTTACTCAAAGGATAGTCAGACATAAGCAGACTGAGCTTCCAGAGTTGGTAGGACAGTTAAAGACGTTGATTTCGCTATTGGGTGAGTTATAGTTTACAATGGGATGGATGGGAGAGTTGATGCTCTTAATAGCGAGCCATCTAGGCATCAATTTCTAGCATCCACCATCTGGATAAAGAACATCATCTGCAGCTCCTACACCTAGCCAGGATCACCACCAAAGGAACCCATCTTCATCAGATCAACCAGGATCACAAAATTCTTAGTTTGTATGGTATTTCTTTTTCTTAACTCTTTATTATAGTTTTATTTTATTTTCATTAATTATTTTGTTCCCACTAACACTATAGCTAATGATGTTTCTATTTCTTAATTTCAATTGCGTTATTTTTATTTCTCTTTCTTCTTTTTATCCCTTTTCTTTTTCTTATATTTTTCAAGGCTGTAGTCAATAATTGGATGGTTTAAATTTCAGGAAAAAAATCTTCATAATAAGGAAAGTACCACTAACCCTTCTCACTTATTATGTATACTTACATTTAGTACATTGGGGATAATTTACAAATTTAAGTGTGGGGAAGGGATTCATGATTTTAAATGATTTCTTCAAGCTTATTATAATCCTAATTATAATATTTTATGAACTAATATCTTGATTGAATTGAAATCTGTGCATCAATACTCTATTTCATTGTTGAATATTAAGTTGAATTGGTATCTAAAAGGACGATTTTAGAATAAAATTGCTTCTCTAAGTCATATTTTTAGTATTCATTGAGAAAATCAAACTGGATGATATTGTATATTCATTACATATATAAACTCAACTTTTTTGTGAGCTTTTGAGCCTAAGAGCAAAAATTTTAAAATTTTTAAGTTCTTGTTATTCTTTCATTTTTGTTATCATGTATAGTAGAACAATTCTAGAACTTGCTTTTATTATACATATTGAGACCATATTTGTCAAATTAAAAGCATTACTAAGATGCACTTGGATTAAACAACTTATTTTAGCCTATTTCTTTGATATTTACCATACTCATAATTTTATCCTTTAGGAATAACTAAGTTGAGCCTTAACCTTTCTTATTGTTATTAAACCACCTTTTTAACCTTTATCCTATTTTTATTAAAGACCTTTTTATAATTTTGAACCCTGAAGGTTATTTACAATATTTACTTGTTAAGACCTGAAATTCTTGAAAGGTCCGTTATTACTTTAATTGTGGTACTAAATGCTTGAATTATTCTGTTTGGATTGAAAAAAATATAAAAAATATGAGCATTAAAAAATTTTGAATAAGTATATGGTATCAATAAAGTTGTATTAAAAAGGACCCGGTGTTTTGTAAACAAGTATTGTAATTTTTGTTTACTAAATTTTCTTCAATTTAACCCTTTTGGATATCCTAACCATACCATACCTAAGACTCATTACAACCGTATAAAGACCTTTTGATTTTGGTTTCTAGTCTATACATAGGTGGTGGAGAGAGATAATATTGCAAGCCTATGGTAAGATTTCTACTATGCATTGATTGAGAGTTTTGAAACTTTTCACTCTAAACACTTGAGCACATTGAGTGAAATCTTGGCAAGGGTGTAAAAGTTTATGCTTTTTATTTCAATGCGATTATTGATGTGATTGTTATTTATATAGACCTAGGAAGATAATTTTAGGATAACTTGACTCTAATTGTAAGTTAATTTGATTCAATATGATATGATGATTTATAGTATGAATAGACATATTGAGAATGATCAGGGATTGATGTTGTAAGATTTATAATTTTGATTATGGTTAGTTTGTTAGGGGATAAACAAAAGCTTAAGGGTGGGGATGTTTGATATATGCATATTTGATCATATTTATACCCCATATTTGATGTATATTTGCATGCTATTTTATACTTTTATCATGTATTTGGTACTTAATTTGGTCCATGTGTGTTTATAGGTTATAATTTTCTTTATGGACTTAAAGGAGAAGATTAGGATGAAAACATGAGATAAAATAAAGATTTGAAGAAAAAAAGTGATACATAGTCGTGCATCAGCCCATGTACTTCTCTAAGGCCATGCAAAATCACAAATTCTAGGTATTTTTGGTTATACACAATCTAGTATAAGGTCTGTATTGAACCGTACATCACCCAAAACACTAAAATTTACTACAAAAGGATATGTTCAGGGGCAAAATAGCGGAACGGACATTAGAAGGTGATTACAGAAGCTGAGATCATTCAAAATGGGTGATTTTGAGTCAAAGAAGTGGAAAACACAAAGATATCATCAAAAGATCCATCAGAATATAAGATCAAACCTCTACCTTGTAAGAATATTCGATAGAAGACAAGTAGGGAGATTTAAAATTATAAAACCATTGTTTTCAATTCATTTTTCTTCTGTTTATGTTTAATTTCGTGTTTTATAATGTGTAACTAAATTTTTTTAGTGCCTAGATTAGATGAACCCTAGTTTTATGCAATAATATGTTTTGATTTTTTTTATTAATGTAATTATTCGAATTGATATATTATGATTCAATTATGTGTTTAATATATGTTATAATAGATTTGTAATATTAATGTATAATCTAATTTTATAACATAGAGATTAAAAAATCTTATGTGTCAATAGATCTACTGTAATTGGAAGGAATTGATTGCAATCTTAGAGATAGGATGAAATAAATCCTCTAGATTAGGGTCAAACCTAATAGCGGGATTTATAAATCAGTAAAGCAATTTTATAAACTTTAACCTAAGTAAGTCAATTGAAAACCTTAGGATTGGTTGTTATTAGACTCAAGAGTGAGCTATTAGCATACCATAAGAATCTCCATGATCTAATTAATCAATAAAACAATTGTTTAATAAAAGATCAGTCAATTAAGAGTATTTAGGGGGATTCAAAACCTAGACACTAATTTTGATATTGATAATTTTCTAAGTAATTTCTTGATTCTTGATTCAATCTTAATGCCTATTTTATTTTAATTACTTAAGTTTTATTTTCTTTGATTAAAATCCCAAATCAAACTCATAGACTAGATAATAAGATAATAGTAACTGCTAGTATTTATTGTCTTATGGGATTGTCAGGAATGGTGATATTATGAAAACCTTAGTAAGGGGATAATGGATCCCTTTACCTAGCACTTTACCCTCATTAACGAGTCTTATTGTTTCCTCATTTATAAAAATGCTAAAGAAGGTTAAAGTAACGTACTCACTAACCTAATTTATAAACTTAAATAGAAATCCAAAGGCCTGAAGTAGCTGCATATCCTAACTAATTCTGTCATCAGCTTTGTTGAAATTTACCTTTAATACACAAATCGTAGGTTACCTTTTATTTGCGCAGTCTTTAAATAATTCTTGGAATGATAGTATATTATCCCTAATAATTCTACCATTTATGAATGCTCTTTATAAGTCATTTATCAATAGTGTAACACCTTTTTTCATTCGTGCGGAAAGTAAATTTGTTATGAATTTTACACAAAAATTTACAATATGAAATTGGTCTATAATTACTTAAAGACTATGGAATAGATGTCTTAGGGACTGAACAAATAATCTATAGTTGCTCAGAGACTATAGATTATGTGTCTTGGGGACCAAAAAAATAAAGGTTTTATTAAGTTCCTTTAGCATCCTTCCATTTTCAAAAAACTCTAATATTATATCAATTACTAAGTTCTTATTCAGAGGCTATGTTTTATGGAAGAAAAACCATTGAAACCATCCAGCCTAGAGCTTTATAAGGGTTTAATTCATAAACCACTTTTTCTATTTCCTGGACAATGACTAGCTTGCTTAAGAATTCCTTCATATCCTCATCAATCTGATTATTGATAAAGGAGCTTAGTAGGAGCATTAAGGATCTACTATTTGCCTCATTTCCAAGGAACTCTTAAAAGAATCTGGCCTTAAACTGTGTAGTAACTTATTCTCCATCAAGCTTGATCAAGGAACTTATCATGTTGATAATATTCCTAACTTTAACTGAGTTATGGAAGAATTTTGTTTTCTTATTCCTAATTTGGATCTAGTTAATCTAAGCTCTTTGCTTCATAATGGAATTATGGATTGCCAATGATCTTATGTACTCACTAATTTTTTCTCTTCTTCAATTGAGTTGCGACATGTTGGTTTTAGGTATATAGTTTTTTAAGAAATTATCACTCTAGCTTTAGCTACATCAATATTTTCTTTAGTGTGCAAGGTCCTTTTTGAATTGAATTTCTTTAATTCATGTTTGATCAATTCTAATTTCCTCACACATTTAAAATTTTGCATCCCTTGATCATTAATTCCATTCCTTTAATAATTTATTTAACAAATCCATATTCCTTAACTAGGAAATTATTAAATCTAAAAGGATTTTTCCTTTTACACTTATTTTCCATTCCCTGTATGATTATTGGAGAGTGATTAGATGTCTTTGGAGCTTCAATGATAACTTTAATCTCAGGGAAAATATCTATTCCTCATTAACTAACGCTCTTTATATTTTTTCCCTTAAAATCTACCTTGTATTTTGCTTATTAATATAAGAGAAGAACCAACCTTCCATCTTCAAATTAGTTTCTCATATTTTTTTCACTCATTCCGTATACTCATTATTAAAGTACCTTTGTCTCGTATGTCTCTCACTTCATCTCTATGAAGGAAACTGTTAAAATCTCTTAGTATAATCTAGGAACCCTGTAAAGTTGTGCTAATGCTTCTTAGGCTTTCCCACACAAGCCTTCTTTGGAGATTAAAATTAGAGTAATACACATATGTAACATTCATTACATAACTACATTGGAGCATTCTTACTGTTAAATGCATCATCTAGTCATTAGAATTTGTTAAGTTCACCTATGGTTTGATAGGAATGACCGAAAGTGCCCTAATATTATAAACTTTAAGATATTAATGATCGAAATTTCCTTGATATTATAAAGTTTAAGATATTCTCCTTCTTAAAATTAATTTCTAGTAATCCAATTAAAGTTGGCTTAGTATTGAAGGAAAAATCTTTAACATTTACTAACTTATTGGGGTAAGTAATACCCCTAATATTCTATGATATAATTAACATCATCTAATGTTTAAGGTCTTTGCACCTTTAACCTAATTTTCCCTTACTAGTTCCTTCTATTACTACTTTGAAACTCACCTAATCCATGTCCAATTATTTCTTTTATTAAGACACTTTTTCCTGGATCTCCTTCCTCATATAATTGTACCTTCATTCTCAAGCTGACTTTAGAAGAGTTCTCCATGATATTACCTTTTTCCATTATGGTACTTTCATGTTGTGTCATATTTGACTTCCTTATTTCCGTGATCATCTATTAAGTTAGTTTTTAACTTCTCTAACTATAATGATTTTTTAACTTGAGTTCCATCTGTGCTTTCCCCTTGTTTTTCCCCTGCTACTGTACCTCCTTCCTAACTTCCAATTTCATAAGCTCCATATAGTCCCCTCTTGTAAACTTCCTTCTTGTAGGCTTCCACTACTTCTCTTGTTACTGTAATGATGGCCTCTAGTTATAGGAAATATTAATATAATCCTCAGTAAGCTTCCCATGCTCTCCCAGTATCATTAGAGGAATAGTTTTTGGAAGTATTTTATCTAGCTCCATATAGACACAAATTCTAGCAACTCCAATTCTTTCCTTCGTAGTTGTAATCTCATTAATGTATAGGGGTCTTCTAATGTAGCTGGCTAGTGAACTAAGCCTCTTAGTTAACCAATACTCCAGTGGTATATTATATATATTCACCTATATTAGTACATTTTCATATTTGATTAATTTTAGGACAATTCTTCTCCTTCATATAGAAGGCCAAGGACCAGTTTTTACTATTCCTCTAGCTTCTGCTTTATTTATGAACTTGACTAAACAATGGTTATCCTCATAAATCAAAACCTCCTATAAAGCCTTACACTGCTGTACTTTTTGTGCCCAACTAGTAATTACCTAGAAGGGAGGTCTTCTTTGCAAGAAGAAGCCAACTAGTTTAGTATTATAGTTTTGTGCTCCCATTCACAGAACTTCCATATCTGGTGCTACAATGATTTTACTTTTCAAGTTGTAAGGGGGCAATATTACAAATTGCTATATGAAAACATGATAATTTATTTGATATTTACCTTGTAAAAATTAATATTAATCCAACTTTATATTTTAAAATATCCCAATCTTGAAATGAAAATATTAATAATTGACAAGCTCCGAAGAAGTAATAATGCATTATAAAAGTGATAATTAGTTAATTTTCAATGTTTTAAGAAGACAAAGAATTAACATGATATTTCCAAATAGACAAACAATTGTTTTACATTTATATTCATAATTTTGTTTTAAAAATATAAATTTACATTTCAATCTAAATTTATAGTACATATTACGGTAAGAAAGCATAAACACTTAAAAAAACGATAGAATCATTACCCTTTTTTTTGTTGCTAAACTTAATTTCATTGATATTTGACAATGTCTACTCTAATCATCTTTTATTTTCTACATTTAAAATGTCAGATGCTGAGGGTGGTAAATTCTCAAGTTAAGCTCCTCCCATGCACTTGTTGTTATTGAGATAATCCTTAAATTTTTTTCCTTCACTTATTTATATGCTTAAACTTAAGTAGTCACGCCGACATTCGAATGTCATCTAACGTGGTTGCATGGCTCCTACCAAGAGCTTTTGTGAACCCCACATAAATAAGTGGATGAAAATCAATAGAACGAGGTTGGAATTGGGTTATAGGTACAAAGGACACCCTCATTTTGTCAACCGCCATCAATCATCGTAATCGTCATTGAGAAATGTACTGTTTAGATTAGTGGGAGCGATTCCTTTCACCAGAGGCTAGATTATGCTAACTTCCTCTCCTTTTTGAGGTTATATTAGATACGAGGGGATGCTTCATGACACAAAATAAGACATCCCCTTTACTGGAAGGCTTTTAGGTGTAACTCACATGATGAAAAGTTAATCAACACAAACTTAAATAACAAAATTTTTATAATTTTTCATTCAAATTATTTAAATATAATAGTTTAAAATAATAATCATAAAATAAAAGAGTCAAAGACAAACTTGATTTAGAACCTATAAGACTTTTCTTTACCAATGAAATATCCATAAAGCTATTCAATTATTTTGCCTTTAATAATATTCATAAAATAAAGATAGAGAATCTTAACAATTTTAAAGCATAAAGAGTGCTACGTCCTTTAATGTTTTCTCCTTTATATATAAAAAGAGTAGAATTTACCAAATCTAATTATAATGTATAATAATTAATTAATTAATATTTATTCTTAATAAATTCAAATATATCATGTTTAACACCTAAAATTTATTAAACTTTACAACTAAGTCTAACTTAAGTTAAATTAATTTTATTGTTTTGTATGTATACCTATTATGTTCCTAATATGTTAAGATGATTATAAATTATAATAACAATTCTTAATTAAAATTTAATAAATTAAAACTTATTTTAATTTATTTAATCAAACAATTTATAATCATAAACATTGATATTTGACAATATATCATGGCCAAATATTAGGAACGTCAAAGTGTTTTAACTGTAATTGGATATAATGTATAATTTAACCATTTTTTCATCCAACATTCTAATTTGACATAGAGTATTAGATCAGTGTCTACTCTATATAAATTCAACCACGTTCATTCTTTCAAATAAATAAGTAATTTATAATTATATTTGAAAACAACCTTTTCAAATCTCAATCTAATCCAGTTAGAGAATTCACAAATCAATACTAATTAAATAAAGTAGGATCTTTTCTATAATTATTATAGGTTATAAATCTTTTTTTGATTTACTTATGTATCTTTATATAGTTCATACTATATCTAAGTATTATTAATTGAACTACCATAAATACAAAAGGTTATAAGTAGCATTAATATATAGTAAATCTTATATGAGATATTTTGATAATCACAACTATAAGGACTAATTATAAAACCATCATAACGAGGCATACACCAATACATAAGTAATGTTTTATGAAGATAAAAAAAGTTTTTTCTTAAGATTTATCTCAATATTTTTTTACACATATGATTTTGTTGATTATTTTCAAATTGTTTTAATTCACTATATCCTTTTTAAGAGTTAGTTTAGTATTTGATTTATACATATTATGGGTTGTCATCAATTTCTATTGTTCACTTATATATTTGCCTATATATAGGCTTTAAGATTTTGAAAAAAAAGTTTAGTTCTTAACCTATGTTCTCTTTACATAGATATTACCTATGTTTACTTATTATTACTATTCCTATAGCGATACTAGTGCCAAGTGATCTTGAAAACAAAAATAAGTAAGGTAGTAAAAAATTATTTCATCTATTTTTCATTACGCAATGGTTGTAGAATCTAAATTTGTGAAAGCATCCAACCTATATTTTGATGGTCTCTACAACCATTAGAGCATGGAGATGGAGAATTTTTCCCGATCAAAGGAGTTTTGTCCAATTTTCAAATATGTAATTCAAAGGGTGCCAAAATGCATGACGTTAACAAACTCCCAAAAAACAAAACTGAAAGCTAGAAGGTTAAAGGATTTGAAAGTAAAAAATAATCTCTTTCAGGTTGTTGATCATCACATCTTAGAAACTATTTTTTGTAAAAAAATTCAAAGGATATTTAGGATTATATGAAGAAGAAATATCAAGGCTTTATTAGGGTCAAGTATGTATAACTTCAAACCTTAATAAGGGATTTTAAAACACTCGCAATGAATGATAAATAATTTGTCACCAACTATCATGTAAGGACAGGATATGAACAATAAAATGTGATTTTATAATAAAGATAGATGATGTCTCTGTTCTAGAAAAGCTTTTCTGTTTCTTGAAACTAAAAATTAATTTTTTGGTCTTCTAAATTAAAGAATCAAAAGGCATAGATTAACTCTTTTTTAATGAATTATAAAGCTCCTTATTAGTCCATGGGTTGAAGATGAATCAAGCTTCAATATTAAAAGAGAAAGCATTGAGGTTTCTGTCATTACTCATTCCAATAATTCTATAGAAAAGAGTAAAAGTAGAGGAAGAGCTAGAGGACACAAAGATCATAGAAATACAGATGTAAACAAGGATTTTCAAACCAATAATGACCAATTTTAAGGCAAAGATAGAGGTCAAAATTTTAAAAATTCCAAATAGATGTCACAAATTTAGTCATCATACATCTGAATGCTATACTAGACAACTTAATAAAAAAATAAAAGAAAGAGAGTTTAAATTTTTCCAAAAAGAAGGAAGCATTAACATTGCTGGTGGTTGTTTAAGATGGAAAGTAGCTCAAATTATAGATTTGATACGTAGATATAGCCTAATATGACCACATAAGTGACAACAAGCCTTTATGCTCTTATATAAATGAAGAATGATATTATATTGTGATTTTTAATGATTGTTCTAATTGAAAGTGGAAAAATGATATTGTGATAAAAATCAAGAAAGACTTTGTGGAAATGATCTCTAGTATGTTGGAAAGGACCATTGATACCCAAACCCTTTTTTATCACTTGGCTTGTTACTAGAGAGAGATTAAAAACTGAAAGACAAGCTAAAGGGATCCAATGACCAGATATGTTGTCTTAGTAATTTAATGCCTAAAATTGCAAATCATCTTTTTTTTGTAATGCTGCTTTTCTGCTACCATATGGGCTAGATTGCTTCACATTATGAATATGGCTTGTACAAATGGCAATTAGGATGAAATCTTGGTGCTGGCTAAAAACTAATACAAAAGAATGAGAAAAGGTGAAAATGGAAGCCATTATTGAAGGTGCTAAGGCATTACCAAGATTAATTACTTATCTTCATGTACAAGATGTTGGACAAGACTTAGTACATGGTGAA
>JAOQMS010000003.1:20615794-20630074 GCA_027563885.1 Erythroxylum longipes
TATGTTTTCGGTTATACATCGTGTTGTGTTATGGTCTCTTCCGCAGCGTATTGTGAATACTCGGGCCATACGCGATCTAATAGTTATGACTTTCCTTATTTTCATAAATGGTCGACCTAGGATCAGTGGACAGTTCTTATCTTCTTCAAAATCAAAAACAATAAAATCTATAAGAATAATGAACTTATCCACTTGTATCAAAACGTCTTCCACTTTTGCAAATGATCTTTTAATGGATTGATCAGCGAAGTGAATTAATATCGATGTTGGCTTGACCCCACCTAGTCCGAACTACTTGAATATTGATAAAGGCATAAGATTAATGTTTGCTCCTAAATCGCACAAACACTTTGTAAATTCAAATTCATCAACCAGACAGGGTATTGTGAAATCCCTGGATCCTTCAATTTAGATGGCATTTGGCTGGTGACTATGGAACTGCAGGTACCAGTTAGAGCTACCATCTGATTATCTTCCCAAGTTCACTTCTTTGATAATATGTCCTTCAAAAATTTTGCATATTTAGGCATGTGTTCCATTTCCTCTACAAAGGAAAGATTTATCTATAGCATTTTTAATTTCTCAACGAATTGTGTAAATTGTGCATCTAACTTCTTCTTTTGTAATCGTTGAGTAAAAGGGATTTTGTGTTGATACGGTGGAGGGGCGATATAAGGAGGGCATTCGCTCATATTCATCTCTTTCTCCTTTTCTTGATCTTTCTCAATAGGATGGATGGGCTCCTCTATTATCTTTATGGGTGGTTCAAGTTCCTTCCTACTGTGAAGTGTACTAGCCTTTAGTTGCGCCTTTGGTTTTGCTCTTGAAGTGCTAGGAAGACTTCCTAAATTTTGCGTAGAGAAAGCATTTGAAAATTGATTTACTTGGACCTTTAGATTGTAGATTGAAGAGGTATAGCTCTTTGTTACTTGTTCAAATTTGCCTTCTAGCTTCTTTTGTGCCTCATCTAAAGTTCCAAGCTTATCTAAAATTCTATCTAACTTGGACTCCATTGAGGTTGGCTTATCTTCTTGGAAGCCTGATTGTTCTTGAGGTCTGAATTGTCCTCCAGCATTGTTCATCCAAGATAAGTTAGGGTGAATCTTCCACCCAGGGTTATAAGTGTTGGAGTAGCGATTGTGCCCCCCTCTTCCATATTGAGATCCCATATAATTCACTTACTCTGGATCGCTTTCCTTCATCAAGAAACAGTACACTGTATCATGGTCTATTTGTCGACATAGTTCACACTTGAGTTGCACAACTTTCATAGGAGCTGAGGATGAAGCCTTCATATTGTTGAGTTTTCCAATCAAGTTATCAATTTTTGCTTGCATTTCTGTCATTTGATCAACAGTTATAATTCCCTTTTGTTCTCGAAAGGTAGTGGTTTGTCTACTCCACTCATTCGTCCATAGGCAGCTATTACTTGCCATCTCCTCTATCAGCTCTGCCACTTCATCAATTGTCGAATAATCCTCCTGAAGCTGTGTCGATCATGCCTCTCTCGTATGTGGGGTTACTTCGTTATAGAATGTTTGCAATAAGAATTCCTTAAGTAAGTTATAGTGTGGGCATTTCTATTGCAAATCCTTGTATCTTTTCCACGCTTTATAGATTGACTCCCTATCACTTTTTTGGAAGTTGGTAATTTCCTTAATGATCTTAGTTGTTTTAGTTAGGGAAAATACTTGTTTAGAAAGGCACAAACTAACTGATCCCCTGTTGTGACATTGGCTAGGTTAAGGGAATGATACCAAGCCTTTACTCTATCTCTAAGGTTAAAAGGGAAAAGCCTAATTCTAACAACATCTTCCGACATCTGATGGTACCGAAAGGTATCACAGATTTCAAGGAAGTTCACTATATGTGTGTTAGGATCCTCATTCGTTAGTCCATAAAACTGCACATTTTATTGAAACATTTTTAGGAGGGCTGGTTTGATTTCAAATGATGCTGCTTGTACAAGTGGCCTAGCTACTCCTTAGTTAGCCACATTGAATCTTGATCTTATGAATTCCATAAGGGTCCATTGTTAACGTCCTTAGTTTGCTTCGTAGTCTAAATCTTGCTGAAATTCCTCAGGCATTGTTGCTTTCATGATTTCTTCTTCTTCTTCATGCCGAGTTTTCCTAATAGATCATTCTAGTCAAGAAAAGTATAAATCTATGATTTCAGCTGCACGAATTGAAGTTCTCGTGACTTTTGTGTTCATGCAAGAGCGTAATTTCAGAAATTGAAAGAAAGAACGAAAAATGAAAAAATGAAAAACTAACTAACTAAATGCCTTTAACTATAAGACTAAACTAATCCCTTCCCTGACAATGGCGCCAAAAAACTTGATCGTGGTTTTTCGATGTGCGTAATTTCTAATTATTAACCTTAATAATCTGTAAGTGCACATGTCGTTCGCGTAGTATCTAAGGTGTCGATCCCACGAGGAGGGATAATTTAGTCCTAAATCTAAAGCTAACACAATTCGTAAAAATTTAAAAGATAGCAAAACTAAAACAAGAATTCAATTAAAATACGCAATTCAATCAATTACAAAAATATTAACAATTTAGTTATTGCAACACACTCAAGAATTAACTTAAAGGAACTATCAATTGAGAGAAAGGGAAATTTTACCTATCTTTAACACTAACCCAATTGATTATGACTTACTGGATTATTGATTCTAGACGATCCTAAGGTTAATTACTCTCTCTCAAGTTATAACCATTAACCCTAATTTATAAACCTTAATCAGATTATGGAAAATTGCAATATCTCAATTAACAACCTATCCAAAACCCTAATTAGATCTGAAGTTATCCAATAAACTATCAGGTACCTATGAGAACTCTCTTCACATAATTACCAATTTGATTAATTTCTCTTTCTTCTTAAATCACCTTACTCTTGTTAGCCCAATTTAATTATTTTTCATTCGATTCACCCTCTCAGTTTATTACAGAGTTATGGAATCACAGAAATCAATCACAATAAATCTAATAAACATAAAAACAATCATATTTCAAAATTAAGATAGAAACTTGAAGGTGAGTTTAGAACATTTCAACATTCACAATTCCTATCATTAAACTACTATTCCCAATTTTATACAATAATAAAAATGGAAAATAACAAGAAATATGATCTTGAATAGATACTGGAGGCAATGACGTCGGGAAACTCCTAATCTAGGAAGTATGTCGATGTTGACTTCTTCTCCACTTCTCCCTTCCTTCTTCTCTTTCTCAATCTCTCAAAAATTCTTTATAGGGTTTCTCTCAAAAGTGGCTGATGCAAAAGCTCTCCATCTTCTTTGTCTTATTTTTTATATACCTTTTGTGGGCAACCCTAGAGTTTTTTGGGTTCGAAAGGTCCAAAAACTCCCTCAAAACTTGACATTTTTTAGTGTCTTCATGTTTACCTGATGCAGACCACAACCATGGCCTTGTAAGCCATGATCTTGGTCCACATCTAAGCCTTCTCTCGCGATCATGGCAAGTAGGCCACGATTATGGGCCATGTGCTTCTGTCACAATCATAGCCTGTTGTGCCATGATCGTGTGCTGTTGTTTCAGCCCGAGAGTTTCTAAAACTTCTCCATTCCTTGTTGTTGACCCTGAAATACTAACAAACACATCAAGGTACCTCAAAAACATAATAATTAAGCTCAAATACTCGTACTAACCTATTAAAACATTTAAACATAAGTAATTAACAAATAAACATAATTCTAACCTAAACACATACTAAACGATTGAATTAACAATTAATTACATATCAAGTTAAGCCCTAAAATATGATGCAATTCACACTTATCAAATATGCAAGAGTAGAGATGTAGAAGTGTATCTAGTTAATAAACAAGATAGGAAATCCAAGCCATTCAATGCAAATTAAGATGAAATTCAATTGAAGCTATCAAAAAATTTAGAGAAATCAAACTTGATAGCACAACTTTTAATAGATCTTCTATAGTTTTCTTCGACTAGGAGAATGTTGTTTGAGATTTATCTGCTAGGCATAAATGCACCTTGAGAGCAATGAATAATTTGTTTCAAGTTCTCTTTGAGTCTGTTAACAAGTAAATTGAAGATCACTTTGTAAATGGTGATACAATAAGATATAGGGCAAAAATCACTTAGACAGTTTGCATTGAGGTGTTTAGGGATCGAGTAAATGTGAGTGTTATTGAGAGCTATGTTATGAAAGCTAAAAAAATAGGAATGGTTTCTCTGCTACCCTTATCAAACTCCAAAGATGAACATTGGTTGCCCTCTAACTTGTCAAGGGCCTAATTCCACTATTTTACTCATACTATCACTATCATGGATTTGAATAAGAAGATGTCCTCTTGAAGAGTGAGGAAGTGAAGCTGTACCATACTTATGGGAGAGGAATGATAGGTGTAGATTATCATATGTTTTTTTAGGTGTTTAATTGTGTTTTTAAGTGTTTCTTAGTTGATTTTCATGTGTATAGGCTTAGAATTGTGTTCTTGTTAGTGTTTGTATATGTTTTAGTGTTTAGTTTGGATAAAGAAAGAATTTCATCTTAATTTTATGTTTCAAGAGGTGTTTGAGTGTTTGTGAGTGTATAGAAATAAGAGTGTGAAGAAAAGAGCAGATTTTGGATGCATGTACATGATCGTGACAAGCAAAGAATAATCTTTGTGTATGGAGCTTTTGTCACGATCATACATAGGAAACTCTTTAGGGCATGATCGTGACAAGCTATCTTTCTAGTTGGCAACATTTTTCAACTTATGACATTTTACGCCTAAAAGCATCATGCACTATAAAAGAATAAGAAAAAAAACAAAAAAGGCGGCAGCCACCAGAATAAAAGTAGATTAAGAGGAGACATAAACGAGAGTTCAGAGAATTTTTAGCATTCTAGATTAAGAATTTAACTAGTTTTTCTTTATTTTCCCTTTATTTATTTGATTTTATTAAGTTTTTATTTGGATTGTTATAATGTTTAACATGATTATGGGTTTTAAATGTATATTAGGGATTGTTCTCTAATTGTTTTGCTAAATTTTATTCTTGTTGAATTCAATACATTTATAAATGCTTTGTGATAATTGTTATGCTTATACTAGGTAATAAATCAAGAGAGTGAATCAAGTTATATGTGTTAAGGTGCACAACGAGAGTTGGTAGCTTAATAAACCTGCAATTATTAGGTTAATTAACAATTGAAAATAAACTTAATTGTGAATCAATTATCCTTATGATTACATTAAATCCATTCGAATTGTTAGGAGTAGTTTTTCAAATAGAGAGGTTTCCATTCTATTATTATAGATTTCAATTAGGATTACTTGATTAGATCTTCAAAGAGGGTAATCAAAACCTTAGGATATATAAGATCGAGTAAAGTTAGATAAACAAGAATAAGGAGAGACAAAACAAGGATAGTATAATTCCTATATTTCCAGCTTTGATCATATTCATTCTAATTGGTAGCTCAAATTTTCAATTGTTTCATTTTGTTAGTTATTTCAATTTAAATCAATCTTTAGTACCTTAAACAAAGTTTTATTCAAGTTGTTAGGTATCTACTTAGTCTTCGTGGGAATAATACCTTTTGTATTACAAGATACGATTCGTGTACTTGTGGTATTGGAAGTTTTCATTATAAAACTTATTAACAAGTTTTTAGCACCGTTTTTGGTGATTAAAATAACATCTTATACAATTTTAATTTCTTTGATTTAAGGATTTGATACTTTTCTTGTATGAGTGCAAGTGTCGATATATATATATATATATATATAATTCACAGTAACTTCAGACTGAGTAACTTGCAGACCCTTTCTTCCATCGCAATCAAGGCATTACAATATGGATGAGAATTACTATAACACATATACTCTTGGGTGACAATACTACCTAAATTATTCATGGATTAACAATGCAGATGATAAACGAGAGCATAAGGCCCACAAAGTTGGTAGAAGGATAGACTTAGATCTTTAGAGTCAAACCTTTTGGAGTTAAAGTTGGATAGGTTAATGGATGTGCTAAGCTCCAAGTTTGATAGCCAATATGAAAGTCAGAGGAGGATGGAAGCCATATTTGATCAAACAATGAAGAAATACTCCTATTCAACATGAAGCAACTTTCTAATGCATTGTTAATAAGGAATGTGAAAAGTCTTTTGAGGGAAACAGAAGCACAATGTACATCCATTTTGTGTTGTGAAGTTTATGGGGGTAACCACTATAATTTTCAAAGTCATGCACTAGATTATATGTGGGAGCATCAATATTGTATGCGAAATTGGCCTCAAAATACACTATATAAGCATACTGATAATTTAGAATGGAACAACTTTTATGCTGTTGCATTGAAAAATTATGCTTCATCTAAATCTTTAATGGAAGATCTTGTTAATGGTGAAGCTAGCCACTATGTCTTCCAAGAAAGTGTTTATTCAGCCAAAGACACTAAGCTAGAGACAATATCTTATTGAAGCCTACTAATGCTTTAGAGTGACGAGGAGGAAAAGGTCAATGACATGAATTAAGTTTCCATTTAAGAAGAATATATGATAGAGGAGATAGAGTTTTAAGAAGATAAGGAAGTCTCCATTCAGGAAGTAGAGCAGAAGAAAGGATGTGGGTGATTGCAGAAAAAGAGGAACAATTAACCTTATTATAGGAAAAACTATTGGATTCAATTAATGACTCAGAGAGTTTCATTATTCTCTATTTTATTGAAAGTTTGTTACCAAAAATGGCATTACTAAACTTACTTAGATTTAGATTAATTATGTCCTTTTTATTATTTTGCAACATATAGCTTATTTACAGGCTACTAAACTGCCATATAGAGAAACGAGTGGAACTAAGACACTCATTAGAAACCTAGTTGAGGGTAGAAGGCAGAGTACGTCAAGCTAATGATGTTAAAAAAATTCTACTCAGGAGGCAATCTAAGAATTAGGACAAGTTTTATTTTTATTTTCATTTTATCTTGTTGGTATTTTGTTCTTTTTTATGTTTGTTTTTTAAAGAGTGAATTGATGGATCTTTATGACATAAAGTCTCTCCAAATTCCATTACCAGCACCATCACCACCTCAATCACCATAAGTATTCTTGCTTTAACTTTGTCTTTATTGTTCATTATTTTTCTTCTTATTATTTTGTTTCTCACATTAACGACAATTTACTGTCCAATTCTGGGGATGTATATGCAATCACTTATCAATTACGTGTGAATTTTGTATTGTTATCAATTTTTTGTGAAATTTTCATTTATATTTTTATCACCAACCTCTCCTAGAGTGCTCCACAATCTTTTCCAGTATATTGTTTGGTTCCCTATTAGTGACTTCCACTTAGCCACTAGTATGATGATGATAGATGTTAGCCATTTTGCATAAAAACAAATCATTTAAGCACTTCTTCAAATTAATGGTTGTAAAATTATGTACTCATAAGTAATTATTGCCCTAATTATGCCAAATTATGTAAATAGGTTCCTTAAGAACTTAAAAAGTAACATATCATCTGAAACTACAAAATCTAACCCAACGAGTGAGCCAAGATCGTCAACATTAGAGTTCACAGTTGCAGAAATAAGGAGAAAGCTTTTTGCTTATTAAACTTTAAGCTAAAAAGAGCACAAAATTTACTAAGGCAATTTATGACTAACCTTATAAAACTAACATCAACTTTATATAAGAGTAAAGAATCATCTGCGAAAGAGCAATTAAAGATGTTATGAAGTTAGTTATGCCTTCTCTTTGCCCTTTATTTTTGTACACGTGAATTTTTATATGCCATGTTGAACCACTCATCCAGCATATTGATTTAGAGTATTCAATTTTCACTTATAAAGTCTAGGTCAAAGTTAAGAAACTTTATAGCTCAAAATGGTTTATGCTGTAATTTCAATGGTAATGGACAAGATTTTCCTTAAACTAGCCTAAATGGTGTTGAGCAAGGGACAAGATTTACCATAGATCAACCACTTTTTGAGTGCTCCACAATCTTGTCCAGTATCCTTTTTGTTCTTTGTTAGTGAATTTCACTTGGCCACTAGTCTAATGATGATAGATGCTAGCCACTTTGTGTAACAACAAATCATTTAAGAACTTCCTCAAACTATTGGTTGCAAAATTATGTAGTCAAATGTAATTATTGCTAGTTATGCCAAATCATGTAAATAACTTCTTCATGAACTTAATAAGTACCATAGCATCAAAAATACCAAATTTAACACAACAATTGAACCATGAAGATCAACATTAGAGTTCATATTTGCATAAAAAAATAAATTTTTTTGCTTATTAAAATTTAAAACAAAAAAAGCACATGCAAGGAATCCATGAGTAATCTTATAAAACTAATGTCAACTTTACATAAGAGCAACAAATCATTTGCAAAAGAACAGTTAAAGATCTTATGAAGTTAGGCATGCCTCTTCTTTGCTTTTGTATATGTGAATTTTCAAATGCCATGTCGAACCACTCATCTAGTTCATTGATTTGGAGTATTCATTTTTCACCTGTAAAGTTTAGGTCAATGTTAGGAAACTTTATAGCCCAAAATGGTCTATGCTATAATTTCAACGGTAGGAGATAAGATTTTCCATAAACTAGCCTAAATGGTGTGGTGCAAGGGACAAGATTTTTCCACAAACCAACCTCTTCTTATGTGCTCCACAATCTTTTCTAGTATCCTTTATGGTTCCCTATTGGTGACTTCCATTTAACCATTAGTCTGATGATGATAAATGCTAGCCATTTTGTGTAACAACAAATCATTTAAGCACTTCCTCAATTTATTGGTTGAAAAATTATGAACTCATAGGTAACTATTGCTCTAGTAATGCCAAATTATGTAAATAGCTTCATTAAAAAATTAAAAAGTACAATAACATTAAAAACAACCAAATGTAACCCAATAATTGTGTCATGATGGTTTACGTTAGAGCTCATATTTGTAACAACAACGATAAAGCTTTTTTGCTCATTAAACTTTAAGCCAAAAAGAGCATTAAATTTGCTTAGGGAATCCATGAGTAGTGTTATAGAACTAACGTTAACTTTACATAAGAGCAACGAATAATCTGTAAAAGAGCGGTTAAAGATATTGTGAAGTTGGCCATGCCTTTTCTTTGCCTTTTATTTTTTATATGTGAATTTTCATTTGCCATGTCGAGCCACTCATCCAGGTCATTGATTTAGAGTATTCACTTTTCACCTATAAAGTCTAGGTGAATGTTAAGAAACTTTATAACTAAAAATGGTTTATGCTCTAATTTCAATAATAAGGGGCAAGATTTTCCATAAACTAGCGTAAATGGTGTCGTGAAAGGGACAAGATTTTTTATAGACCTACCTTTACTTGAGTACTTCACAATATTTTCTAGTATCCTTTTTGGTTTATTGTTAGTGACTTCCACTTGTCCACTAGTCTAATGATGATAACTGCTAACCATTTTGTGTAACAACAAATCATTTAAGCACTTCCTCAAATTATTGGCGAAAAAATTATGTACTCATAAGTAATTATTGCTCTAGTTATGCCAAATCAAGTAAATAACTTCTTCATGAACTGAAAAAGTATCATAGCATCAAAAGCTACCAAAATTAACCTAGCAGTTGAGCCATGATGGTCAACGTTAGAGCTCATATTTGTAGAAACAAGGATAAAACTTTCTTTCTTACCAAACTTTAAGATGAAAAGAGCACAAAATTTGCTTAGGGAATCCGTGAGTAACCTTATAGAACTAATGTCATCTTTACATAAGAGTCATAAATCATTTGCAAAAGAACAGTTAAAGATCTTGTGAAGTTGGGCATGTCTCTTCTTGTTTTTTTTTTAATTTTTGTATATGTGAATTTTCACATGTCATATCGAACCACTCATCTAGTTCATTGATTTGGAATATTCACTTTTCACCTATAAAGTCTAGGTCAATGTTAAGGAACCTTATAGATCAAAATGGTCTATACTCTAATTTTAATGTAAAGGACAAGATTTTTCAAAAGCTAGCCTAAATGGTATGGTGCCAAGGACAAGATTTTCCATAGACTGACCTTTCCTTGTGTGCTCTACAATCTTTTCTAGTATCTTTTTGGTTCCCTATTGGTGACTTCCATTTGTCCATTAGTCTCAAATGATAGGTGTTAGCCATTTGTGTAACAAAAAATCATTTAAGCGCCTCCTCAAATTATTGGTTGCAAAATTATGCACTTATAAGTAATTATTTCTTTAGTTATACAAAATTATGTAAATAGATTCATCAAGAACATAAAAAGTACCATAGCGTCAAAAACTACAAAATTTAACCTAGTGATTGAGCGAATATGGTCAACATTAACAAGGATAATTTTTTTTTGTTCATTAAACTTGAAAGGGATCAAGATACTAATTGAATGTTTCAAGATGATGTTAGCATTCCCAAGGCCCATTGCAAAGAATTGGAAATCTAATAACTAGAGCAAGAACAAAACAAATGATTAGGCATTACTAGGATTTATTACTTATCTTCATATAAAAGATGTTGGACAAAACTTAGTACATGGAGAAAAAAGCTTGGAATTTAAAATATAAGGTTGATTATCACACATAGGTCTAAAGGAAGCCCAATATGCATAATTAAGATGCAATAAGCAAGTGGGTTGGTTATTTGATTTAATTGAGCTCAAATTTACCTTTTTGTGTGAATAAGGCCTTATTAAGACCTTATCCTTAATAATTTTGCCCATATATAGATAAATCATATTATTTCCTTAATTTAAAAGGTATCCACATTCAAGGCTGATTTGTATCCTAAAATTAAGGATTTCCTTTCTTATGTAGGTCTTTCTTACTTGGGTATGAATTAGGAATAGGTAAGAAAACCCTTTCCTTATAGGATTAGGATATTATGGCCTATTTAAAAGGCCATATGATGTATTACGGGATTATCATTATTATTAAAAAAAGTTGAGATATTTTCCAGCAACTTTTGCTTATTCTTTTATGTTTTTGGTGGAATACAAATCTGACTTATTAAGGGAGTGATTAACCTTTGTGGCATCTTAAGATTGGCGTTTTAAGGACTTAGCATCCTTAAGGTTCTAATCTAATTGCTCAACTTGTTTTCTAGAATTTTGGGCATGCATAACAAATGGATCAAGAGTTCTTAAGGCAGGTCGCCTCGTGGGTTTGTATCATTTGGTATCAGAGGCCTTTGTAGAAATCAGGTTTCTATCCTTTCATTATCGTTGTTTACTGTTTGTTTCCTTTATCCTTTGTTGCATTCCTTTTTTATTTACAATTTCAGTTCATTCTTTTATCTAAGTTCAGTTTTAGATTCATTACAATTATGTCATTGCTATCTCTTAAAGTTTTAGTTTGTTCTTTTCATTTTGAATCTGTTTCATTCTCATTAAAAAAAGAAAAAAGAAACCATATTTGACAAAACAACAAAAAAAAGAAAAGAAAAGAAAAGAAAAGAGATGTTGTGAACTAATTTATATATCTTGCATATGATTTGAGTTATTCTATTAGGATTGCAATCTGATTCATTTTTATAGCCAAGGAATCATATGTCCAATTCGTGAATAATTTCGTGCTCCTCTCTTTGTTGGACAATTCATACGTGATAGAGCAATTACAAGATGTTCACTTGTCTTTGTGTTCTAATACGTTCTTTTACATGTCTTTTGCTTCCTCTTGAAGTTATCTTATTTCCTTAACTCCTTAATTACTATTTTCTTTGTGTTTACAATTTGCCTCAGCTAAGTTTTTAAAGTTATGATTTTTAAGATTTTTCATCATCAAACCAATTACTCCTCTTGATTCTCTTAAGAACATAAAAGGGGGGTTAGCTTGAGTGGAAAAAAAGGCAAGAGTGGTGGGATCAGCACCGTGAAAAGCTAAAAATAGAGTGAAACACAAGTGGAACTTACATTATTTCAAGTCTAAACACATGCGTGGGTGTGTGAGGATCCTATTTAATTTTGATACTAACTTTTTCTCAGATTATAAACTTGAGTAGTGAAAGAAAAATATGAAATTGAAATGAAATTGTTCATGAAGACTATCAATGATCAATTTAAAAAGTTGAACACTAGGTTGGATGGTTTGCAATCTTCATCGACTTCTAAATCCACTAGAAGGCATGTATTTGAGGAGGAAGAGAAAGATCAATCAGAGTATAAAGATTCTAACTCTATAAGAGTTAAGAATGTTGTTTCCAAAAGGGATAACAATTTGGGCAGCATAAAGATGAAGATTTCAGTCTTTCAAGGAAAGAATGATCCCGAGTTCTATTTGGAGTGGGAAAGAAAGGTTGAGCACATATTTGACTATTATAGCTACTTCGATGAGACAAAAGTGAAACTTGCAGATGTTGAATTCATAGATTATAAAAGTGTTTTATGGGACTAATTAGTGATAAGTAGAGGGAGGAATGGTGAGACCAACTTAGTTATGGTAAGAAATTAAGATAGTAATGTGTAAGAGATTTATACCTAGCCATTACTAGATAAAGTTGCATAGGAAGTTGCAAGGGTTTGTCAAGGGGTCCAAAAGTGTATAAGACTATTAAAAAGAAATGGAGGTTTCCATGATTAGAGCAAACATAGAGGAGGACCAAGGGGCAACAATGGCTCGATTCATAGGTAGTTTAAATAAGGAGATTACTATTGTGGTAGACTTATAACACTATAGTGTTGATGGAAGAATTGATACGTAAAGAAAATAAGGTTGAGAAACAACAAAAATCAAGAAAATCAGGTTTGACTTCTAAGTCTTCTTGGAAGTCAACTTGGAAAGACAAGGACACCAACTCAGCCTTGAAATCAAAAGTAGATTCAAAGCCAAAAGATTCAGTTACTGCCTCTAAAAGTAAAACGAAAACTAAATCTTCTTTTAAATCTCATGATATTAAGTGCTTTAGGTGTCAAAGGCTTAGACATTTTGCTTCTCAATGTCTAAACAAAAGGGCTATGATCATATTAGAGAATGGTGATGTAGAGAGTGTTAGTTTAAGTGATGATGAAATGACATCATTATAGGACTGTTCTGATGTTAATATTGAAGAACCTATGCATGGAGATATGCTGATCATAAGGAATTTACTAAAATTTAGTCTAAGGATGAAAATGAAAGGGAGAAATGTGAGCATATTTTCCATACTCGATGCCAAATTAAAAACAAAGTTTGTAGCATGATTATTGATAGTGGCAACTGTACCAATGTTACTAGTACTTTGTTAGTAGATAAGCAAAATTTAGATATCTTCAAGCATCCTAAATGATATAAGTTGTAATGGCTAAATGAATATGGAGAATTTAAGGTTTTTAAGATAGTTTTAGTGTCCTTTTCTGTTGGACTATATAGAGATGAAGTTATTTGTGATGTGGCACTAATGCATGTTGGACATGTGTTTATTAGGCTGTCTATGAAAATTTGATAGGAAGGTTAAACATGACAGGTACATAAACTATTACTCTTTCGTACTTAATAACTAAAAAAATGTACTAACCCCTCTTAAACCTTTGTAAGCTCAGGAGGATCCAAATAGGATAGTAAGTGAGTATAAAATGAGAGAAAGTTATATTAGTAAGCAAGAGGAAAAAGAAAGAAAAATAGAAATTGAGAGAAAAGAAAGAGAGTGAAGTTGAGAAGAAAAATCAACAGAGATGTGTTCAAGAAATAGAGAAATGCAAGAAATTAAATGTAATTACTGGAAAAAGTGAGGTTAAGAGTGCTATGTTCACAAGGCAACCACTACTTGTACTTATGTACAAGGATTTTTTTTCTACTAATGACCTTAACCTTACTTTGCCTAGTATGGTTATTTCTTTATTACAGGACTTTGAGGACCTTTTTCTCAAAGAGATACTATATGGATTACCCCCTTTAAGAGGCATTGAACATCAAATAAACTTCGTAATTGGGGCTATTATTCCTAACCAACCTGTGTATAGAGCCAATCTCGAGGAAAAAAGGAGATTTAATGACAAGTTGATGACTTGTGCAAAAGGGATTTGTGCGAGAGAGTTCTAGCCTATATTCAGTTCCCGTAATCTTAGTCCAAAAGAAAGATGGAACATAGCGCATGTGTGTAGATTACCAAGTGTTGATATTAAAACTTATCTACTTGTTTTATGCTCAAAAATTACAAGTGAATGGGTCGTGGCTTATAGTAAAAAGAGTGGATATCAATCCCATAGGGATTGATGCCTAGACAACACTTAATTTAGACACAACTTTATTTAAGAAACTAAATTATGAAATGCAAATAATATGGAAAATTAAATTAAAATTAAA
>JAOQMS010000003.1:20630174-20643371 GCA_027563885.1 Erythroxylum longipes
CACATAATGTTGCAACTCCACAACATTAGCAATATCTCTATTCAGTCCATTCAAGAACCTTGCCATAGTGGCCTCACGATCCTCCTCCACATTAGCCCGAATCATAGCTACCTCCATCTCCTTGTGGTACTCCTCCACACAGTTGGCCCATTGAGTAAGGCTTTGTGGAACAAATCTCTATAGTAGTGGCTAAGTAAGAACCTCCTCCTCATGAGAGCCTTCAAATCATCCCAATTATCAATAGGCCTCTCTAGGTTTCTCCTCCCATTAGTCACTAGTTGATCCCACCATACAAGAGCATAGTCTTTAAACTACACAACAGCAAGCTTTACCTTCTTTTCCTCCAAATAATTGTGGCAATCAAAGATCAAATCAATCTTTTTCTCCTGCTCTAGATAAGCTTCAGCGTCATTCCTACCTTGGAATGGTGGTATGTTCATCTTAATGCTCCCTAAGTTTCTATCCACCATATCCCTTCCTCTTAGGTTTCTACCCACATCATCATCTCTCCCACCTAAATTTCGCCTATGCAACCTTCCCCTAGCTCCTCTACCTAGGCCTCTACCCATAACAGCCACTACGTCATACTCCTTATCATGCAAAACGGTCATGGCATCATCTTCTTCATAATCTGAAAAATTAGATTGCTCCCTATTGTTTTGGATCCTCCTTGGTTGCCTCCTATGCTTGTTAGCTTCAAGGTAATCCATTCTGTCCTTCATCTCGTCAAACAAGAAGTCAAATCGTTGAAATTATTGTTGCATTGATTGAATCGTGAACTTGAGATCACCATCCATGCTTGTAGAAGTCTCTTTGGTAACACTTTCCTCTTTCTTAGACATGATGAAAACAGCAGATGAATATTAGTAAATAAGAAATAACCTCACTAACTCCCTTAGTGGTTACACTCAAAGAATGACACTCCACTTGTGTTTCACACTTCTTGGCTTTTTTACGATGCTAATCTCACTCACTCTTGCTCTTTATCAAGTTCTTTTGGAACAAAGCAAACCTTCAAATAATCCAAACGATGTGTTAGTTCACTAAATATAATCAAGAACAGGTTTTTTAGAAGAAAAGGTTGAAGAAGTTTAGAAAAAGAACAAAAGAATGTTAAAAGAAGAACACTTAACTTTCTTGAACTTCTTGACTCTTTCTTGCACTTTCTTGCACTTTTCTTTCACTTTCTTTTCTTTTATTTTCTTTCTTTTTCTATTATGTTCTCTTTTTTAATCTGATTTTCTATTTTTTTTGGTTTATGCAAGAACCCAAATCTTTGAAGAACAAGTTGTCTTGAACTATATTGCACAAAAAACAAAGAAACAAGATGAACTAAAACAAGAAAAAAAACGAAGAAAATCAAATCTGTTTTGGGTGGAATGGATAGGTGAGGTTGGTTGGTATGTTTTAGGGTATGAGCGTGGAAAATTTCGTGGTTTTAGTGTATGGGGTGTGGCAAAACAGGAAAAAAAATGATAGATAACGAAAACAAGATGTTAAGGGTGAATCTTGAATTGGAAGGATAGAAGATTTGGCTTAGGATGGCTCTGATTACCAAATGATGTGAACCCAATAGAGATGAACCCTAGAAAACCCCAATAGAGATGAACCCTAGAAAACCCATAAGAATCTGATTATATGATCCCAAGAAACCTAAACAAAAATCTGGTTTGATGGACCTTGACCCTTTGTCTAAGAACCTTTGCATAAAGAACCTAAACCCAAGAAATAATGAAATCAGAAACTTAGACTATATTAAAGTCTAAACCCAAGGAATACAAAAACTTGCACAAAGGTTATAATGGAAGTGTTGTGAACGCCACAAAGACAGGATTTCTTTGATAAGTTTTGGTTTTGTTCTTTCAAGAACTCAAGGAGAAAACTCTCTCAATTTTTCAATTGAATAATCTGAATTGTCTATCATAATGAATGTCCAAGACCCTTTAAATACTAATTCTAATAGAAATCGAGGAAACAAGGTCATAACAAATCTGATTTGACCAAGTCTCTAACTTCCTAATCTAATATGTATCACACCAATCCTAGTTTATGTAGGATTCTAAGACAAGATAAACCTAATCTGAATTTAACAAACTAATCCTACTTGTCAAAAAAGGCTAAGTCATATCAATCCCACTTGGAATAGGATTGTAAGACTTAATTACAAATCAAACTCTAACTAATCAAAGGTGATCCAAATCTAATCTAAAGAAACCAAATCAGATTAAGCACAACCAAAGGCCTCCCTAACATAGAATTTCGGCCATACTAAGAAAATATAACCCAATAAACCAATACTTGAGTCTTGGACATGATTCATGGCCCAAACATGTAATCTTCAAGAATCTGTCCAAGAATGCAAAGCCCAAACATGTAATCTTCAAGATTGGTTTAGTCTTCCACAACCTTGATACAATGGATAAAGATTGGATCTCCCTCTTTCAAGCCTAACTTGAATTGCTTGTGCTTCAATTTGGCCCAGTTGTCCAAATCTGCCTAAATTTTGTGCACCAATCCTTGCATGGCTTCCTTGATCTTCTTGGATCTTGATCTTGTGATTGGCCCACTCGGAACATATAATGGATCATTGGCAGCAACTTGTCCACCTATGGTAGTGTGCTTCCCATGTGAATCCCCAGGAAATCCTCCATCCATGGCAGGGAGCTTGCCATCAAGAACCTGTTGACCTTGGTTCTCATCAGACTTCCTTCCTGGAGCTTCAATTCCTAATAGGCCTGTGTATAGAGCCAATCTGGAAGAAACTAAGGAGATCCAAAGGCAAGTTGAAGAGCTTATGAAAAAGGGCTTTGTGAGAGAAAGCCTGAGCTCATGTGCTGTGCCAGCTATACTTGTTTCTAAGAAAGATGGCAAATGGAGAATGTGTGTTGACTGTAGAGCCATTAATAAAATCATGGTGAAATATTGTTACCCTATCCCTCATTTAGACGATATGCTTGATGAGTTACATGGTGCTTGTATATTTTCTAAAATTGATCTTAGAAGTGGATACCATCAAATTCGTATGAAAAAGGGTGATGAGTGGAAAACTGCTTTCAAAACTAAGTTTGTGTTGTATGAGTGGTTAGTTATGCCTTTTGGCTTGACTAATGCACCTAGTACCTTGATGAGTTTGATGAATCATGTGTTTTGCCCATTTATTGGAAAGTATGTGGTTGTCTATTTTGATGATATTATAGTGTATTCCAAGAGTTTAGACGATCATGTGAAACACTTACATGATGTGTTTGGACTTTTAAGGGAAAATAAGCTTTTTGCCAATTTAGAAAAATGTTTCTTTTGCATGGAAACTGTTGTGTTTCTTGGTTTTATTGTAGGTGCTAAAGGACTTCAAGTTGATGAAGAGAAAGTGAAGGCAATTAGAGAATGGCCAACTCGCAAGAATGCAAATGAAGTTCGAAGCTTCCATGGCTTGTCAAGCTTCTATCGGAGATTTTTGACGGAATTCTCTACTATTGCTGCCCCTTTGAATGAATTGGTAAAACAGAATGTGATTTTTAAATGGGGTGATTCACAAGAGGTTGCTTTTAACAACTTGAAAGAAAAATTGACCAATGCTCCTCTTCTTATTCTTCCTAATTTTTCTAAACTTTTTGACATTGAATGTGATGCTTCTGGAATAGGCATTGGTGCTGTTTTAATGTAGGATTTGAAACCCATTGCTTATTTTAGTGAAAAACTAAGTGGTGCTGCTTTGAAGTACTCCACTTACGATGAAGAGTTGTATGCTTTAAAAAGGTCTTTAGAGACTTGGCAACATTTCTTGTGGCCAAAGGAATTTATCATTCATTCTGATCATGAAAGTTTGAAATAATTTGTTTATTTTGTTTCCTTTTAGGGAATAATTTGTTTCCTTTTATTTAGTTTCTCCTTTAGGACATTAATTTACGAAGTTTTCCTATAAATATGCACCCTCTATGTACTTTGGAAGAGGATTTTTCGTTTAGAAATACTATTGAGTATTATTGCGAGCATTCTTGCTTTCTTTGTATTCGTTGAGAATACTTGACTTATCGAAGGAGTGGTCTTCCTTTGTGACATCCCAAGGTTAGAGTTCTAAGAGACAAGTTCTCTTAGGGTTCTTTTCATTGACCAACATTCTTGCCAGGTTCTAAGAGACAAGTTCTCTTAGGGGTTCTTTCCATTGACCAACATTCTTCTAACCCTTTTTCTTTTTGTGTTCTATTTCTATCTTCTGTGTGTGCTTGATTCTAGTTGTTCTCAGGCATAGTTCCATTTTGTTGAAGGTTCTCTAGGACAAGTTCCTATTGGGTCTCCCATCAACCCGAACCTAGGTGATCTATCCATGACCAGGATGAAGCTTGGTTGAAACTAAGTGGAGGTCCAAACTGACTGATGTTGTCTAAGAATCAGCAGATGAGTTGTGGTTCGGGGTGAAATGCCACTCGAACCCAAAGCTAGCTGGTTCTCATAGAAATGCATTGAGGCACAACAGTTTAGTGGACATCTAGGGGTAAAGCATTGTTTCGGTGCAAGCAACGAGAGTGGTACCAAATCAAGGCAAACTTTAAATACGAGATATGACCTCAAAATAATAGGGGTTAAGGTCGACCAGTGAAACGATAAGGGATAAGCTTCATCGTTGAGAGGCAAACAGCCCAGATCACCAGCTAAGCACCCCAAATGACCGTTCAATGATAAAAGAGGTTTCCACTTGTCCACTAGTCTAATTATGACAGATGCGAGCTATTTTGGGTAATAGAAAATAATTTAAGCACATCCACAAATTATTGGTTTCAAAATTATGTAGTCATAAGTAATTATTGCTCTTGTTATGCCAAATCATTAAAATAGCTTCATAAAGAACTTAAAATGTACCATAGCATCAAAAACATCCCAATTTAACCTAGGGATTGAGCCAAGATGGTTAACATTGGAGCTCATAGTTTCATAAACAAGGATAAGGCTTTTTTGCTCATTAAAATTTAAAATAAAAGGAGCACAAATTTGCTCAGGGAATCTATGACTATGCTTATAGATCTGACATCAACTTTACATAAGAGTAACAAATAATCAGCAAAAGAGTAATTAAAGATCTTGTGAAATTGGTCATGCCTTTTCTTTGCCTTTTATTTTTGTAAATGTGTATTTTCATATGCCATGTCGAACCACTTATTAGAATCATCGATTTGGAATATTCACTTTTCACTTAAAAAGTCTAGTTTAAAGTTAAGAAACTTTATAGTTAAAAATGGTTTATTCTCTAATCTAAACAGTAACGATGAGCTTTTCCATAAACTAGCCTAAATGATGTAGTGCAAGGGATAAGATTTTCTATAGACCAACCTTTATTTATTTAAGTGCTCTATAGTCCTTTCCAATATCCTTTTTGGATCATTGTTATTGACTTCCACTTGTCCAATAGACTAATGATGATAGATGTATCCCATTTTGTGTAACAAACAATCATTTAAGGATATCCACAAAGTATTGGCTGCAAAATTATGTACTCAAAAGTAATTATTACTCTAGTTATACCAAATCATGTAACTCGCTACTTCAAGAACTTAAAAATTACCATAGCATCAAAAACTACCAAATTTAACCGTCAATTGAGCCAAGATGGTCAACATTAGAGCTCCTAGTTTCAAAAACAAGGATAAAGCTTTTTTGCTCATTAAACTTTAAGACAAAAAGAACAAAAAATTTGCTTAGGGAATCTATGATTAACTTTATAGAACTACCATCAACTTTACATAAGAGCAACAAATCATCTACAAAAGAGCTGTAAAAGATCTTAAGAAGTTGGTCATGCCTATTCTTTTCCTTTTATTTTTGTATATGTGATTTTTCATTTGCCATGTCGAACCACTCATCCAGCTCAATGATCTGGGGAATTTACTTTTCACTTGTAAAGTGTAGGTCAAAGTTAAGAAACTTTATAGCTTAAAAAGGTTTATGCTTTAATTTCAATGGTAAGGGAAAGATTTTCCATAGACCAACCTCTACTAGAGTTTTTCTCATTATTTACCAATATCCTTTTTGGTTCATTGTTAGTGACTTCCACTTGTCCACTATTCTAATGATGATAAATGCTTGCCATTTTGGGTAACAACAATTCATTTAAGCACATCTGTATTATTGGTTGCAGAATGTACTCATAAGTAATCATTTCTCTAGTTATGACAAATCATGACAATAACTTCATCAAGAACTTAAAAAGTATCATAGCACCAAAAACTACCAAATTTAACCTAGCAATTGAGCCAAGATGCTCATCATTATAGCTCATAGTTTCATAAACAAAGACAATGCTTTTTTGCTCATTAAACTTTAAGCCAAAAAGAGCATAAAATTTACTCAGGGGGCCCATGAGTAACTTTATAGAACTAACATCAACTTTACATAAGAGTTGCAAATCATCTCCAATAGAGCAGTTAAAGATCTTTAGAAGTTGGTCAAACCTTTTCTTTTCCTTTTATTTTTGTATATGTGAATTTTCATTTGCCATGTCGAACCACTCATCCAGCTCTTTGATTTGGAGAATTTACTTTTCACCTATAAAGGCTAGGTAAAAGTTAAGAAACTTTATAACTCAAAAAGGTTTATGCTATAATTTCAACGTAAAGGACATGATTTTCCAAAATCTAGCCTAAATGGTATGATGCAAAGCACAAGATTTTCCATAGACCAACCGCTACTTGAGTTTTCCATAATATTTTCCAATATCCTTTTTGGTTCCTTAGTAGTGACATCCACTTGTCCACTAGTCTAATGATGATAAATGCTAACCACTTTGTTTAACAACAAATCATTTAAGCACATCCACAAATTATTGGTGTCAAAATTATGTACATTTAAGTAATTATTTCTCTAGTAATGCAAAATCATGAAAATAGCTTCTCAAGTAATTAAAAAGTATCATTGCATCAAAAACTACCAAATTTATCCCAAAGATTAAGCTTAGATGGTCAACTTTAGAGCTCATAGTTTCAGAAACAAGGATAAGGCTTTTTGGCTAATTAAACTATAAGGCAAAAGAGCACAAAATTTGCTTAAGGAACCCATGAGTAATTTTATAGAACTAACATTAACTTTACATAAGAGCAAAAAATCATCTCCAAAAGATCAGTTAATGATCTTGAGAAGCTAGTCATGCCTTTTCTTTTCCTTTTATTTTTGTATATGTGAATTTTCATTTGCCATGTCGAACCACTCATCTAGCTCATTTATTTGGATAATTTACTTTTCACTATAAAGTCTAGGTCAAAGTTATCAAACTTTATAGCTCATAAAGTTTTATGCTCTAATTTCAATGGTAAGGGGCGTGATCTTCCAAAACTGACCTAAATGTTGTGGTACAAGGCACAAGGTTTTTCATAGAACAACCTCTACTTGAGTTTCCACAATATTTTCTAATATCCTTTTTGGTTCATTCTTAGTGACTTCCACTTGTCCAATATTCTAATGATGATAAATGCTAGACCTTTTGTGTAACAACAAATGATTTAAGCACATCCACGAATTATTGGTGTCAAAATTATGTACACATAAGTAATTATTTCTCTAGCAATGCCAAATCATGAAAATAGCTTCCCCAGAACTTAAAAGTTATCATAGCATCACTACCAAATTTAACCTAGCAATTAAGCCAAGATGGTCGACTTTAGATGTCATAGTTTCATAAACAAGAATAAGGCTTTTTGGCTCATTAAACTTTAAGCCAAAAAGAGCACAAAAATTGTTCAGGGAATCCATTAGTAACTTTATAGAATTAACATCAACTTTACATAAGAACAACAAATCATCTTCAAAAAAGTAGTTAAAGATCTTGTGAAGTTGCTCATGCCTTTCCTTTGCCTTTTATTTTCGTATATGTGAATTTTCGTGTGGCATGTCGAACCACTCATCCAAGTTATTGATTTGGAGTATTAACTTTTCACCTGCAAAGTCTTGGCTAAAACTTAAGAAAAATTTTAGCTAAAATTGGTTTATGCTCTAAATGATGTGGTGCAAGGCACAAGATTTTCCATAGACCAACCTTTACTTAAGTGCCCCACAATCTTTTCCAGTATCCTTTTTGGTTCAACTTAAGTAACTTCCATTTGTCCACTAGTCTAATCATGATAGATGCTATCCATTTTGTGTAAAAACAAAATCATTTAAGGACATCTAGAAATTATTGGTTGCAAAATCATCAACTCATAAGTAATTACAGCTCTAGTTATGCCAAATCATGAAAATAACTTCATCAAAAGCTTAAAAAGTATCATAGCATCAAAAACTTTCAAGTTTAGCCCATCGATTGAGCCATGATGGTCAACATTAGAGCTAGTAGTTTCGAAAACTAGGATAAGGCTTTTTTGCTCGTTAAACTATAAGTCAAAAAGAGCTTCAAATTTGCTAATGGAATCCATAAGCGACCTTATAGATCTAACATCAACTTTACATAAGAGCAACAAATCATGTCCAAAAGAACAGTTAAAGATCTTGTGAACTTGGTCATGCATTTCCCTTGCCTTTTATTTTTGTATATGTGAATTTTTATTCATGTCGAACCACTCATGCATCTCATTGATTTGGAATATTCACTTTACACCTATGAAGTTTAGGTTAAACTTAAGAAACCTTATAGCTAAAAATGGTTTATGCTCTAATATTAACGGTAAGAGCAAGATTTTCCATAAACTAGCCTAAATGATGTGGTGCAAGGCATAAGATTTTACGTATACCAACCTTTACTTAAGTTCTCCACAATCTTTTATAGTATCTTTTTGGTTCCCTATTAATGATTTCCATTTGTCCACTAGTCTAATCATGATAGGTGATAACCATTTTGTGTAGCAACAAATCATTTAAGCACATCCACCAATTATTGTTTGCAAAATATTGTTCTCATAAGTGACTGCTATAGTTATGTCAAATCATGAAATAGTTCATTAAGAACTTAAAAAGTACCATATCATCAAAAACTACTAAATTTAACCCAGCAATTGAGCCCAGATTGTCAACATTATGGCTTATAGTTTCAGAAACAAGGATGAGTTTTTTTTGCTATCTTTAAGCCAAAAAAAGCACCAAATTCTCAGGGAATCCATGAGCGACCTTATAGATCTAACATCAGCTTTACATAAGAGTAACAAATCTTATCCAAAAGAGTAGTTAAAGATCTTGTGAAGTTAACCTTGCCTTTACTTAGCCTTTTATTTTTGTATATGTGAATTTTCATATGCCTTGTCGAATCACTCATCTAACTCATTAATTTGTAGTATTACTTTTCACTTATAAAGTCTATGTTAAAGTTAAGAAACTTTGTAGTTAAAAATTGTTTACTCTCTAATACTAATGGTAAGGGCAAGATTTTTCATAAACTACCTTAAATGATGTGGTGCGAGGGACACGATTTTCCATTGACCAACCTTTACTTAAGTGCTGCACAATCTTTTCCAGTATCCTTTTTGATTCCTTGTTAGAGACTTCTACTAGTCTAATGATGAGATGCTAGCCATTTTGGGTGACAAAAAATCATTTTAAGCACCTCTACGAATTATTGGTTGCAAAATTATGTATTCATAACTAATTACGGCTATAGTTATGCCAAATCATGTAAATAGCTTCGTTAAGAACTTAAAAAGTACCATAACATCAAAAACTTCCAAATTTAACCCAACAATTGAGCCATGATGGTCAACAGTAGAGCTTATAGTACACGGTGAACTATGCTTAGAATCCAAGAACCAAGGTTGATCATCATGCATGGGTTTAAAGGAAGCCCAATCTCCATAATTAAGATGCAATCTGTGGACTGGTTATGTTGATTTAATGAAGCCCAAAGTTACATTGTTTGGGTGAATAAGGCCTTATTAAGACTTGTTCCTTAATAATTTCATTCATATCTTGATAAATCATATCGTTTATTTAATTTATGAGATATCCACATTCAAGATTTATTTGTATCCTCAAATTAAGGATTCCCTTCCTTATTCAGGTATTTCCTACTTAAGTATGAACTAGGAACAGGTAAGAAAGCCCTTTCCTTGTAGGATTAGGATATTATGATGCTTATTTAAGGTCCCATCTTATGTATTACGATATCATCATGACTATCAATAAAAATTGAGTTATTTTCCAGTAAGCTACGCTTGTTCTTTTGTGCTCTTGGTGGAATACAAATCTGACTTATCGAGGGAGTGATTAACCTTTGTAGCATCTTAAGATCAGGGTTTTAAGGATTTAGCTTACTTAAGGTTCTAATTTGATTGTTCAACTTGTTTTTTAGGATTTTAGGCACGCATAACAAATGTATCAAGAATTCCTAGGGCAAGTCGCCTAGTGGGTTCATATCATTTGGTATCAGAGCCTTAGGTTTGTAGAAATTAGGTTTCTATCCTTTTGTTATCATTGTTTGGTGTTTGTTTCCTTTGTCCTTGGTTGGAGTCCTTGTGATTTACAATTTCAGTTCATTCTTTTACCTAAGTTCAGTTTCAGATACATTGCAATTCTTTTGTTGCTATCTTTTAAAGCTCATATCGTTCTTTTCATTTTGAATTAGTTTCATTTAAAAATAAAACAAAAAAACAGAAAGGAGAAAATAAAAGAGACGTTGTGAATTTATTTGTGTATCTTGCATCTAATTATCTATCAGGGTTGCAATCTGATGCATTTTTGTAATCAAATAATGATATTCTATGACAATTATTCGTATGATATTTTCTTTTCTTTTCTGGGTTTGGTTAATTGATTCAAGATCATTTGTCTAATTCTTGAATAATTTCGTGCTCCTCTCTTTTTAGACAATTCATGCGTGATAGAGCAATTACAAGTTTTTCACTTCTCTTTTTGTGTTATAATACATTCTTTTGCATGTATTTTGAGTTCTAATACACATGAGTGTGTGTGAGGATCCTTTTTTGTTTTGCTAGTAAATTTTTCTTGCAGGTTATACACATTAGTGAAGGAGAATAATACAAAATTGACATGAACTTGTTCATGAAGGTTGTCAATGAACAATTTAAGAAGTTGAAGATTGGATTGGATGATTTACAAACTCAACGGTGGCAAATAAACATGAGGGTTGTGCTCGTTGCAGGACTTAACCCAACACCTTATGGCACGAGCTGACGACAGCCATGCACCACCTATGCCCATGTTCCCAAAGGCACCCCTCTCTTTTAAGAGGATTCACGGCATGTCAAGCCCTGGTAAGGTTCTTCGCTTTGCATCGAATTAAACCATATGCTCTACCACTTGTGCCGGCCCCATCAATTCCTTTGAGTTTCATTCTTGCGAATGTACTCCCTAGGCGGAATACTTAACGTGTTAGCTACAACATTGCATGGTTCGATACGTACAGCCCCCAGTATCCATCGTTTACAGCTAGGACTAATAAGGAAGGCGTGTGTTTGAGGTGGAAGAGGAAGATGAATCAGAGTATGAAGATTCCAACTCTAGAAGAGGCAAGAAGGACATTTCCAAAAGGGATAACAATTTAGGCAACATAAAGATGACAATTCTATCCTTTCAAGGGAAAAATGATCACGAGCTCTATTTGGAGTGGGAAAGAAAGGTTGAGCATGTATTTGACTGCCATAACTACTCTGAGGAGAATAAAGTGAAACTTGCAGTTGTTGAATTCATAGATTATGCAAGTATTTGGTGGGACCAATTAGTGATAAATAGAAGAAGGAATGGTGAGAGACCAATTCAGTTTTGGGAAGAAATGAAGATGGTAATGGGCAAGAGATTTATACCTAGCCATTATATAGAGATTTGCATAGAAATTTGCAAGGGCTAGTTCAAGGTTCCAAGAGTGTAGAAGACTACAACAAAGAGATGGAGGTGGTCATGGTTAGAGAAAACATAGAGAAGGAATGAGAGGCAACAATGGCGAGATTCATAGGTGGTTTAAACAAAGAGATTGCTGATATGGTAGACTTACAACACTATGTGGAGATGGAGGAATTGCTACATAAGGACATTAAGGTTGAGAAACAACAAAAATCAAGAAATGAAGTTTAAATTCCATCTCTTCTTGGAATTCAACTTGGAAAAACAAAGAAACCAACTCAGCCTTGAAATAGAAAGGAGATGCAAAGCTAAAGGATTTAGTTGCTGCTTCTAAAGGCAAAACAACATTTAAATCTTCTCCTAAATTTCGTGATAAGTGCATTAGGTTTCAAGAGCTTGGACATATTGCTTCTCAATGTCCAAACAAAAGGGCTATGATCGTGTTAAAGGATGGTCATGTAGAGAGTGTTGGTTCAAGTGATGATGAAATGCCACCATTGGAGGACTGTTTTGATGTTGATGTTGAATAACCTATGCATGGAGATATGTTGGTCATAAGGCATGCACTAAATATTCAGTCCAAAGATGAAAATGAAGAAGAGCAACACGAGCACGTTTTCCATAGTCGGTCCACATTAAAAACAAGGTTTGTAGCATGATTATTGATAGTGGTAGCTATACATTGCTAGTCCTTTGTTAATAGATAAGTTGAAATTGGATACCTTCAAGCATCCTACATCATATAAGTTGCAATGGATGAATGAATGTGGAGAAATTAAGGTGGGCAAGCAAGTTTTAGTGTCTTTTTCCATTGCCAAATATAGAGATGAAGTTCTTTGCGATGTAACACCAATGCATGTTGGACACGTTTTATTACGTTGTCCTTGGCAATTTGATAAGAAGGTTAGACATGACGGGTGGTTACATGAACTATTACTCTTTTGTACTTAATAATCGAACCGTTGTACTAACCCCTCTTAAACCTTTACAAGCTCATGAGGATTAGATTAGGATAGCAAGTGAGTATAAAATGAGAAGAAATCAGATTAGTGAGCAAGAGGAAAAGAAAAAGAAAGAAAAATAGAAAATGGGAGAAAAGAAAAAGACTAAGGCCGAGAGGAAAATTCAAGAGAGAGGTGTTCCAAAAAGATAGAAAGCAAAAAATTAAATGTAATTGCTAGAAAAAGTGAGGTTAAGAGTGCTATGGTCGCAAGGCAGCCACCACTTGTACTTATGTACAAGGATGTTTATTTTTTTACTAATGATCTTAACCCTACTTTGCCTAGTGATATGGAAACCCCAAGAAATCTAAGTTGATGCAACTCACCAAGACAGTGGAGACTTGAGGAGGCCTATGGGTCCAATTGCAAGGTCACGCTCCAACAAGCTCAAGGCACAATTTCAGATTTATGCACAAGCTTTTGTTTCACA
>JAOQMS010000003.1:20643471-20657607 GCA_027563885.1 Erythroxylum longipes
TTTCACTAGATAGGCTCACACTCTCTTGCCTTTTACCTCTCAAGTGATGCCTTGAAGGTTACTCTTTAGAAACCAATGCAAGCAATAACAAGCTAATAGCAAACAACACAAATTAATTGGAAAAGAACAAAATAAATCCTAACAAGAAACAAAATGAACAAAAACTAGAAGCAAATATAATGAACGGACAACAACAAATTTTCTAGGTCAATACACGGATGAAGAATGTGTATGCAATGATTCTTACAAGTAATTGAACAATATGAGTGCGAAATTGTCCAATTCAATGTGTTAGAGGCAAAGATAGGCACAAACAGGAAGTTAAACAAAGAAACAAAGAAAGACACACCAATGATAACTAAACTCACCAAAAACTCGAAACTTAGGGGAACAAGTTCAAAATCTGCCCCAAATTGAAAGATAGGTACTTTAGTGTGTTTTAATGATTCTTGCATACAGATTAGGCTTAATTTTTCACTTTTTTCTTTTCTGATTCCTTTTTCATTCCTTTTTTTCATTTTTCTGATTTTTTTATCTAGGTCTGAATATCAAGAAAACAAAGATTCACTAAAAGAAAACAAGAACACAAATTCAAAAACAAGAATTCAAAACGACACAAAAGAACGTGAAAGATCAGACTTGTCACAACCATAAAGAGAGAAAATTTTCCAAGAAACTAACAAGAAAGCATAAAATGTTATGTATGAGTTCAATAGAATTAAGTCAAAGCTCTGATACCAAGATGATACGGAAATCCCAAGAAATTTAAGTTCTTAAAACCCCCTAATTCTATTGGTTCATTACCCCAACTTTCTATCCCAAGAACATGCTAGATCAAACCCAATTTCGTGAATTGAGACCCAATCCCAAAGAAATCAGAAACTAATTCACGTTGCAAGTACTTGTTGCAAATTAATTTCTTGAAGTAACCAAGAAGGCAATCACACCTCTCTTGAAGAAATCCAAATTCTGGAAATTTTATTAATCAAAGATGCAAAAAGTGGTCTTGCATCCCTCATCTTATTCTATTTATATTGTAGAAAATACAATGACCTAAACTTCTAAATTCAAACAATGGGCTTAATACAATCAGCCCATAAAACAAGTTCAGAACTTAAACTAATAAAAGCAACACAATTACAAGCCCAAATGATACAATCAACCCTTTTATAAGAGATATTGAGCTTGTCTTCAAAATTTGGCTAAGTAATAGCCTCTTCATGCCTCCTTTAGCAAAATTACAAGCTTTGGCATGCCTTAGTGTTCCCCCATGGATGTCTTGGCCTCATCATGAATTTGAGATGTGATTAAGCCTTGAACAAATCCTTGCATATCTTCTTAAGCTTTGAAGCTTGCTGCCTTATAATTGGTCCACTTGACATAGAAAGCTTATATTATTGGGTACTGTTTTGGCTTTGAATCTCATTGCAATCCTTGCCAAGGTTAGTTGTATCGCATGGGATTTGAATACACTAAGGATTTGTTTCTTAATGATTCTGATTTTGCTAATATGTTCAATGTATTTGAGAAAGTGGGTTTTGGCAAGTTTTATATGCATAATTTTTATTTAGAGGAAACAAATTGTGTATGCCTAAAATTACATTGCATGAATTGATATGTATTGCATGAACATTTCTTTTAGCCTAACTTTTCGTGAAGATTTTGTGAGAAGTGCATTACATGTAGACGAGCCAAGTTTAAAGTTAAACCTCATGGGTTGTATTCTTCTAATACCTAAGCATAATTGAACTGATGTTTTTATGGATTTTGTGATGGATTTACCTTGGTACAAAAAGGATATAATGATTCTATAAATATATGGATGTTAATAGGTTTTCTAAGATGGCACATTTTTTCATGACATAAAATTGATGATGCATCTATATATTTTATTTGTTTTCAAGAAGATTATAAGATTGCATGGTTTGCCTAGAAAGTATTATTTTTGACTGTGACACCAAGTTTCTAAATTACTTTTTGAAAATTTTGTGGAATAAATCTTCTATTTTATACTACATGTCATCCTCAATTGAATGAATAAACTGAGGTAGTTAATAGTAGTTTATCTACTTTGTTGTGTTCTGTAATTCAAAAGAAATTGAAAACTTGGGAAGGGTATTTGCCACATGATGAGTTTGCTAATAATAGATGTATAAAGTTGATGGGGATCAAGATACTGATCAAATGGCTCCAGATGATGTTAGCAAATTTTTTCGAGAACCATTGCAAGGAACTGGAGGTCCAATGACTAGAGCAAGAACAAAACAAATGACAGAAGCTTTGAAAGGATTAATCATGGAGATGCAAGAAAAGGAGGTTATTAACAACGGTGCAAAGGCATTAATAAGATTAATTACTTATGTACAAGATGTTGTACAAGACCTCGTACATGGTGAACCAAGCTTGGAATCCAAGATACAAGGCTAATCATCATGCATAGGTTTTTGAAGAAACCCATTTTGTATAATTAAAATGCAATAATGGGGATCAAGATACTAATCAAATGGCTCCAAATGATGTTAGCAAATTTTCCTAAGACCCACTATAAGGAATTAGAGGTCCAATGACTAAAGCAAGAACAAAACGAATGAAAGAAGCTTTAAGGATTAATCATGAAGATGCAAGAATAGGAGGATATTATTGAAGGTGCTAAAGCATTACCAAGATTAATTACTTATCTTCATGTACAAGATGTTGGACAAGACTTAGTACATGGTGAACCAAGCTTGGAATCCAAGATACAAGGCTGATCGTCATGCATGAGTCTGAAAGAAGCCCAATCTACATAATTAAAATGCAATCAACAGGTGGGCTGGTTATGTTGAGTTAATTAATCGCAAATTTACGTTTTTGAGTGAATAAGGCCTTATTAAGATTTGAGTATCTCACATCTGATTGAGTTATCTATTAGGATTGCAATCTGATTCATTTTTGTAATCAAAGAATCTTATTCTAAGATAATTAGTCATAAGATATTTTCTTTCCTTTTCTAAGTTTGGTTAATTGATTCTATATCATTTGTTTAATTCTTGAATACTTTTGTGCTCCTCTCTTTGTTAAACAATTCATGCATGATAAATCAGTTACAAGTTGTTCACTTCTCTTTCTGTGTTCTAATACATTCTTTTGCATGTCTTTTGCTTCCTCTTGAAGTTATCTTGTTTCCTTGACTCCTTAATTATTATTTTCTTTGTGTTTATCATTTGTCTCAACTAAGTTTTTAAAGTTCTTATTTTTAAGATTTGTCATCATCTAACTGATTACTTCTTTTGATTTGTTGGTCTTCTTAAGAACATAAAAAGCGGGTCTGGCTTGAGTGGAAAAAAAAGGTAAGAGTGGTGAGATCAGCATCGTGAAAAGCTAAAAATAGAGTGAAACACAAGTGGAACTTATATTATTTTGACTGTAAACACATGAGTGAGTGTGTGAGGATCCTATTCTGTTTTGCTACTAACTTTTCTTGTAGATTACAAACATGAGTAGTGAAAGGAGAAAAATATGAAATTGACGTGAAACTGTTCATAAAGGTTGTCAATGAACAATTTAAGAAGTTGAACACCAAGTTGGATGATTTGCAATCTTCATCAACTTCTAAATCCATTAGAAGGTGTAAAGATGAATCAGAGTATGAAGATTCCAACTCTAGAAGAGGCAAGAAGGATGTTTCCAAAAGGGATAACAATTTAGGCAACATAAAGATAACTATTCTAGCCTTTCAAGAAAAGAATGATCCCAAGCTCTATGAATTAATAGATTATGCAAGTATTTGGTGGGACCAGTTAGTGATAAATAGGAGGAGGAATGGTGAGAAACTAATTCAGTCATGGGAAGAAATGAAGATGGTAATACACAAGAGATTTATTCCTAGCCATTACTATAAAGATTTGCATAGAAAGTTGCAAAGACTAGTTCAAGGATCCAAGAGTGTAGAAGATTATTACAAAAGGATGGAGGTGGTCATGACTAGAGAAAACATACAGGAGGATTAAGAGGAAACAATGGTGAGATTCATAGTTGGTTTAAACAAAGAGATTTCTGATGTGGTAGACTTACAACACTATGTGGAGATGGAGGAATTGCTACATAAGGCCATAAGATTGAGAAACAACAAAAATAAAGAAAATCAAGTTCGACTTCTCACTCGTCTTGGAAATCAACTTGGAAAGACGAAGACATCAACTCAACCATGAGCTAAAGGACTCAGTTGTTGTTTCTAAGGTAAAACTGAAACTAAATCTTCTCCCAAATCTCATGATATTAAGTGCTTTAGGTGTCAAGGGCTTGGACATATTACTTCTCAATGTCTAAACAAAAGGGCTATGATCGTGTTGGAGAATGGTGATATAGAAAGTGTTGGCTGAAGTGATAATGAAAAGCCAACATTCTAGGACTGTTCTAATGTTGATGTTGAAGAACTCGTGCATGGAGATATGCTGGTCATAAGGCGTGCTCTAAATATTCAGTCCAAGGATGAAAATGAAGGGGAGCAACATGAGCACATTTTCCATGCTTGATGCCATATTAAGATTTGTAGCATGATTATTGATAGTGGCTGCTGTACTAACGTTGCTAGTACTTTGTTAGTAGATAAGCTGAAATTGGATACCTTTAAGCATCCTAAACAATATAAGTTGAAATGGCTAAATGAATGTGGAGAAATTAAGGTTGCTAAGCAAGTTTTAGTGTCTTTTTCAATTGGAAAATATAGAGATGAAGTTCTTTGCGATGTGGCACCAACGCATGCTTGACACATTTTATTAAGCCATCCATAGCAATTTGATAGGAAGGTTAGACATGATGGGTACATAAACTGTTACTCTTTTGTACTTAACAACCTAACCATTGTATTGAACTAACCATTGTATGAAGCACTCTTAAACCTTTGCAAGCTAATAAGGATCAAATTAGGATACCACGTGAGTATAAAATGAGAGGAAATCAGGTCAGTGAGCATGATGAAAGGAAAAAGAAAGAAAAATAGCAAATGAAAGAAAAGAAAAAGAATGAGGCTGAGAGGAAAAATCAAGAGAGAGGTGTTCAAGAAAGAGAGAAGTGCAAGAAATTAAATGCAATTGCTGGAAAAAGTGAGGTTAAGAGTGCTATGTTCACAAGGAAGCCACTACTTGTACACTTATGTACAAGGATGTTTTTTTTCTACTAATGACCTTAACCCTACTTTGCCTAGTGTGGTTGTTTCTATGTTACGAGAGTTTGAGGACCTTTTTCTAGAAGAGGCATTGAACATCAAATAGATTTTATACTCATGGATGCTATTCCTAACCGACTGTTGTTGATTCTAGATCATAACTCAAACAAGAAATCTCATAATTTCACAAGCATACAAGATCCTACACATGTCACTAAGAAGGGTACGATGATATACTAACTTGAAACAAAGCAAAATAACTCCTTGTATGCTTGATGTTTTGATACGGAAACCCCAAGAAATTTTAGTTCTTCTATTGGTTCATTACCCCAACTTTCTATCCCAAGAACATGCTTGATCAAACCCCAAATCAGAAACTAATTCACGTTGCAAGTACTTGTTATCGCAAATCAATTTCTTGAAGTAACTAAGAAGGCAATCACACCTCTCTTGATGAAATCCAAATTCTGGAAATTCTATTAATCAAAGACGTAAAAGTGGTCTTACATCCCTCATCTCATTCTATTTATATTGTAGAAAACAAGATGACCTAAACTTCTAAAGCCAAACAATGGGCTTAATACAATCGGCCCTTAAAACAAGTTCAAAACTTAAACTAAATAAAAACAATGAAATTACTAGCCCAAATGATACAATCAACCCTTTTATAAGAGATATTGAGCTTGTCTTCAAAAATTGGCTAAGTACTAGCCTCTTCACGTCTCCCTTAGCAAAATTACAAGCTTTGGCATGCCTTAGTGTTCCTCCATGGATGTCGTGACCTCATCATGAATTTGAGATGTGATTAAGCCTTGAAAAAATCCTTGCATAGCTTGCTCAAGCTTTGAAACTTGCTGCCTTGTAATTGGTCCACTAGACATAGAAAGCTTGTCTTGATGAGTAGTGTTGTGGCATTGAATCTCCTTGCCATCCTTGCCAAGGCTGGTTGTATCATTTCCTCCCTCCTTAAAAGGATTCATCCTCGAATCAGCCCCTACATTATCAAAGGGAGAGAGGTCAGCAACATTAAAAGTAGCAGACACTTGATACTCAGTTGGCAAATCAATCCTATAGGCATTATCATTAATGCTTTCGAGCCCTTGAAATGGTCCATCGCCTCTAGGATCCAACTTTGATTTCCTTTGCTTAGGAAACTTGTCCTTCCTGAAATGCACCCAAACCCAATCACCAAGTTTAAATCTCATAAACTTGCACCCTTGATTAGCCCTATGAGCATTTACTTCATTACACTTCTCTATTTGCTGCCTTGCCTTCTTATGAATGCTCTTCATTAATTTAGCCCTATGTCATCCATCCCTGCTAGATATCTCATTTAATGGTAAAGGACACAAATCCAAAGGTATTAAAGGGTTAAATCCATAAACTACCTTAAATAGAGAATAACTAGTACTAGAATGAATGCTCCTACTATATGCAAATTCAACCATAGGCAAAAATAGTTCCCAAGTTTTAAAATTATTACCCACAATAGCATGCAATAGAGAACCTAAGGTTCTATTTACCACTTCAGTTTGACCATCATTTTGAGGATGACATGTAGTAGAAAACAAAAGTTTAGTACCTAATTTCCCCCAAAGCACATGCCAAAAGTGACTTTAGAACTTTACTTCACGGTTAGAAACAATGGTCTTAGGAACACCATGCAAATGCACAACATCCTTAAAGAACAAATTAGCAATATTTGTGGCATCATCAGTTTTATGACATGCAATGAAGTGTGTCATCTTACTAAATCTATCAACAACCACAAATATGCTATCGTTACCTTTTTTGGTCCTAGGCAGTCCTAAAACAAAGTCCATAGATATGTCAATCCAAGGATGCTTAGGCACAGGCAAAAGGGTATACAAACCATATAGATGGGTCTTTAATTTCGTTTGTTTGCATGCAACACACCTAGAATATCCTTTCTCAACATCTTTTCTCATATTAAGCCAATAAAAATCTTCACAAAGTATGTCATATGTCTTTTGCACCCCAAAATGACCCATCAGATCCCCACAATGTGATTCACGCACAAGTATGTCACGTATAGAGCAATTAGGCACACAAATCTTATTCTCCTTAAACAAATACACCTATCATGCCTATAAAACTTTTAAAATGCAGCATGCTCACACGCACCATAAACATTCCCAAAATTAGAATCCGAAGCATACAAATCTCTAATAAACTCAAATCCAAGAATTTTAGAAATTAAAGTATTAATTAGAGTGCACCTTCTTGATAGTGCATCAGCTACTACATTTTCCTTACCTTGCTTGTGCTTGATCACATATGGAAAAGTTTAAATGAACTCTAGGCATCTTGCATGTCTCTTGTTCAACTTACCTTGGCCTTTCAAATGCTTAAGTGATTCATGGTCAGAATGCACTACAAACTCCTTTGGCTATAAGTAGTGTTGCCAAGTGTCCAATGCTCTCACCAAGGCATAGAGCTCCTTGTCATAAGTGGAATAATTCAGTTGTGTTCCATGAATCCTTTCACTAAAGAAAGCAATAGGATGCCTACCCTGCAACAAAACAGCACCAATACCTATCCTGGAAGCATCGCGTTCAATTCCAAAAGCTTCATTAAAATTAGGCAAACTTAGAACAGGTGCAGAACACAATTTATTTTTTAAAGTATTAAATGCAAGTTCTTGTGCCTCATTCCACTTAAAGCGATATCCTTTTTAATTATTTAAGTCAATGGTGCAACAATGGTGCTAAAGTCCTTAACAAAATGTCTATAAAAGCTAGCCAAACTATGAAAGCTACGCACATCATCAACTGACTTAGGAGTAGGCCAATCTTTTATCCTCATCAACATGAACACCACGGGCAGAAATAACAAAGCCAAGAAACATAACTTTTTCCATACAAAAAGAACATTTTTTAAGCTTAGCATACAACTTTTCACTTATAAGTGTCTCAAGTACAGATTTAAGATGCAAAACATGCTCATCTAGGATTTTGCTGTAAATCATAATATCATACAAGTATATAAACACAAACTTGCCAATAAATTCACACAAAACATGGTTCATCAATCTTATGAAAGTGCTAGATGTGTTTGTCAAACCAAATGGCATGACCACCCATTCATACAAACCATATTTAGTTTTAAAAGTAGTTTTCCATTCATCCCCTTCTTTCATCCTAATCTGATGATATCCACTCATGAGATCAATTTTTGTAAAGAAACATGCACCATGTAACTCATCAAGCATGTCATCTAGTTTAGGAATGGGGTGGCGATACTTTACCGTTATCTTATTTATTGCCCTGCAATCCACACACATGCGCCATGTTCCATCTTTCTTTGGCACTAACAACACAGGAACAACAAATGGGTTTAAGCTTTCCCTTACTTGCCCCTTCTCTAAAAGTTCCTCCACTTGCTTCTGAAGTTCCTTTGTCTCCTTGGGACTACTCCTATAAGCTGGGCGGTTTGGAATTTAAGCTCCTAGCACAAAATCAATTTGGTGTTTAATGCCCCTTGAAGGTGGAGGTCCCTTGGGCATCTCATCTACAAACACATTTGTGTATTCCTGCAAAATAGATTTAATAACACTAGGCACAGAAGAATCAAGGTCAGCCTCATTATAAAAAGTTTCTCTATAGTTAAGCAAAATTAAAGGCTTATGTGTGTGCAATACTTGTCTCAACTCTCTTGATTTTGCAAAGTAAGTACTCTTTTTTCTTCCACTCTTTTTTTTACTTAACTCTCCTTTTTCGATTGCACTTCCTTCTTTTCTTTTCTCACTAGTGCAATTTCTCTCAATTGGGCTTTTATTATCAATTTCTTTCATGGCCTCTTTTCATTTTTTTCTTTTAAACTCTCGACCTCCCTTTGTTAAAGTTCTTCCACGGCTTTTCCAAGCTTGATTTGATCCTCATGGACCTCCTTTGGTGATAGAGGACCTAAAACATAGGTTTGATCTCCCATTTTAAATGAGTACCTATTCTTATAGCCATCATGGATCACATGCCTATTATACTGCCAAGGCCTCCCCAACAATATGTGGCCCGCTTACATTGGTACTACATCACACAAAACCTCATCTGAATATCTACCAATGGAGAATGCAACCATAACTTGCTTTTGCACGTTCACTTCCCTATATTCATTGAGCCATTGTAGCTTATATGGGCTAGGATGTTTGATAATAGGCAGCCCTAACTTCTCCACCAAAACTGTGCTAGCTACATTACTACAACTTCCTCCATCTATTATCATACTACACATCTTACCATTTATCAAGCAACGGATATGGAAGATGTCTTCTCTTTGCTCATCAACCTCAATCTTCTCCTGCACATGAAGAGCATGCCTAACCGCAAGGGCTTTGGTTTGGACAGATTTTTCCATCTCCACATCACTATAATCCTCTAATGGAGGCATTTCTTCATCTTCACTCTCTTAAGATTCAATTCCCCATCATCCCTCGAAATCATAAATTTTCTATTTGGGCATTAAGAGTCTATATGACCACATCCCAAACATTTGAAACATTTGATATCTCTATGTGATACAAAAAGCCATGGCAGCAATGGAGATCAAGGTGCCACATGCCAAGACAAGCTTACTTTGTCAAGCGGACCTATTACAAGGCAGCATCCAACAAGGCTTAAACAAGCACTTCAAGGGTTTGTTAAAAGTCACATTACATCTCACCTTAATGACAAGGCCAAACCATCCATGGAGAATTCAAGTGGAGTTGTCAAGCTTGTGATTGTTTTAGAGAGGGCATGTGGAGGGGCTAATACTTAGCCAAATTTTAGGATAAGTTCAATTATTCTTATGGGCTTAATTTAATATATTGGGGTTGTTATTTATCGTTTATTTATTAGGGCCAAAAGACTTGTTATGGACTGGATATTCATTTGTAAGTCTGCCTTAGTTTATTTTGCGCCTCCATTAGGCCCATTCCCCCCTTAGGTTTATTTACGTTATTTTGGTCTTATTTAAGTTAGTTTAGTCTAATCCTATGTTGATTAGGATTAGGTTGCGTTATTAGGCTATAACTCCTAAACTAGTTAGGATTAGACTTGTTTTTAACATTAAATGGGTTTGTAACCTATTCCTTTTAGGGTTAGGACGTGAGCAAGGGTATAATACCTTATTTTATCCTTGTAAGCTTCATATTAGTTGATTAATAAAATTCAGAGATATTCTCTTCAAGAAAGGGGCGTTCTTCTTGTTGTTACTTCAATGATTGCTTCACTTGTCAAGGTAATCGCTCGTCGCGTGTTCAATTCTTCTATTTTCTTTAGGTTTGGGTCTCAATTTCGTATAATTGGTTTGAACTGGCATGTTCCTAAGAATAGAAAGATTGGGTATTTGATTCAATAGGATTAGGGGGTTTAAAGAACCTTTTTTTTCTTAGGGTTTCCATATCACTATGCTTAAAAGGTGTATTAATAGCATTGGAGCTAGAATTGGTATCTTTAGAGGTTGTCCCCTTGTCTTTGGATTTGTCCTTGTAGTCATTAGACTTATCCTTTCCCTTCTCTTCCTTCTTAGGCCATTTGGAACTCTGTGAACTTGAAGAACCAAAATTATATGCCTTGTTAGAGCCCTTACTCCTCAATTGCCTTTCAACCTTCATGGCCATATTAACCATTTCCTCAATTTCCACGTAATGATGCAACTCCACCACATTGGCCATATCTTTGTTCAAACCAGCAAGAAACCTTGCCATGTTGGCCTCCCTATCCTCTTCAATAGTAGCCCTGATCATGGCTATTTCCATCTCCCTATGATAGTCCTCCACGCTCTTAGTACCTTGTGTCAAGGACTGGAGCCTTTGGTGCAACTCCCTATAGTAATAGCTAGGTATAAAGCGTTTCTTCATTATGGCCTTCATTTATTCCCATATCTCAACAGGCCTTTCATTAACTCTTCTTCTACTCAATAGTAACTGATCCCACCGAACAGCGGCATAGTGTGAGAATTCAATTGCTGCCAACTTCACCTTTTTCTCTTCTGAGTAGTTATGGCAAGCAAATATCATCTCAACTTTCCTTTCCCACTCTAGGTAGGCATCTGCATCATTTTTCACTTGAAAAGGAGGTATCTTCATCTTGATGCTACCAATATTCTTGTCCACTCTTTCTACTTCTTCTTCCCTTCCTTTTTCATTTCTTGCTATATTACCACCTCTAAATCTGCCCCTACCATATCGTCCACCTTTGCGTTGATTTTTGCCCCTATGCCACTCCTCCTCATCATCCTTATCAAAATCATCATACTCTTTATAATTGTATGTGTTTTGGATCGGAGCAGTGGCATCTCTTCTATTTCCTGAATCTTCTCTACCAGTAGATTGTGATTCCTCCTTCAATCTCTCAAACCTTTCTTCCATATCATCAAACCTCGAGTTAAGCCTCTCAAATTGACGATACATGGCTTACAAAGTGAAGTTCTGAGCTGTTGGATTCCCTTGATCTTTCTTCGTTGAACTATTATCACTTTCATTAGACATGTTGTTAAAAGCCTACAAGAAAATGTTAGAAAGCACCTCACTAGCACTGCCTCGCATGTTTCACTCTAGAACAAAATTTTAACCACTCATGTTTCACACAAAATATTGGCTTTTCACTAGATAGCTCACACTCTCTTATCTTTTACCTCTCAAGTGATGCCTTGAAGGTTACTCTTTAGAAACCAATTCAAGCAATAACAAGCAAATAGTAAACAACACAAATTAATTAGAAAAGAAAAGATAAATCCTAACAAGAAAACAAAATGAACAAAACTAGAAGCAAATATAATGAACGAATAGCAACAAATTTTCTATGTCAATACATGGATGAAGAATGCGTATGCAATGATTCTTATAAGTAATTGAACAATATGAGTGCAAAATTATCCAAATCAAGGTGTTAGAGGCAAAGATAGGCACAAACAAGAAATTAAACAAACTAAACTCACCAAAAACCCGGAACTTAGAGAAACAAGTTCAAATCTGCCCCAAATTGAAAGATAGGTAATTCAATGTGTTTTTAATGATTCTTGCAATTGCACACAAATTAGGGTAATTTGAGTTTACAACCTGAATCTATGCAAAAGAATTGATTGTCCAATTCTGGATTGAAAAGAATTGAATATATGATTCAAAGAAAACTATCTTGATCAATATGAAATTTTCTCTTTTTTTGTTTTTGTTTTTCACGATTTCTTTCTTTTCTGATTCCTTTTTCTTTCTTTTTTGTTTTTTTCTTTCTCTGAATTTTTTTTATTTAGGTTTGAAGATCAAGAAAGCAAAGATTCACTAAAAGAAAACAAGAACATGAATTCAGAAACAAGAATTCAAAATAAGACACAAAAGAACATGAAAGATCAGATTTGTCACAACAAAAAGAAACAAATTTTTGTGAGATTTTCAAAGAAAAAAACGAGAAAGCATAAAAGGATACGTATGAGTTGAATAGAATTAAGCCAAAGCTCCGATACCAAGATGATACGGAAACTCCAAGAAATCTGAGTTATTGAAACCCCCTAATTCTATTGGTTCATTACCCCAACTTTCTATCCCATGAACATGCCCAATTTCATGAATTGAGACCCAATCCCAAAGAAATCAGAAACTAATTCACATTGCAAGTACTTGCTGTTGCAAATTAATTGCTTGAAGTAACCAAGAAGGCAATCACACCTATCTTGAAGAAATCCAAATTCTAGAAATTTCATTAATCAAATGATGAAAAAGTTGTATTACAACCCTCATCTCATGCTATTTATATTGTGGAAAATAAGATAACCTAAATTTCTAAAGCAAACAATGGGCTTAATACAAATAGCCCATAAAACAAGTTCAAAACTTAAACTAAATAAAAGCAAACAATGGGCTTAATACAAACAGCCCATAAAGCTTTGGCATGCCTTGATATTTCTCCACGGATGTCTGGGCCTCATCATGAATTTGAGATGTGATTAAGCCTTGAATAAATCCTTGCATAGCTTGCTTGAGCTTTGAAGCTTGCTGCCTTGTAATTGGTCCACTATACATAGAAAGCTTGTCTTGTTAAGTAATGGTTGAACCTCCTTGCCAAGGCTAGTTGTATCAGCATGTTTCAATGATTTACTTTGTTGAATGTTTTCTTATGGAGACAATAAAGAACTAGATTACATATCATAAGCATAATAACTCAATTAAATCAAAACAATTAAGATGATTTAGACGGTTTTTTCAAAATTAAGATTTTAATTAAAAAAATAAAGGTTAATAATTAAATAAAAGTGGGAAGAAGATTCTTCACCAATTATTACTGTCATTATTGATATTAAAGTACAAAGGAACAATATTTTCATTCAATTATTTATTTAGTTAGTTGGTTAACTAGTTTTACAACACAGTTAATTAGTTATATGCTACATGTACATAATAGTTCCATTTTTCACTCAATGAAGCAATTTATCAGTTTTCTTCTACAAAATCTATCATATTATCAAAGCTTAAAAACTAAGGGCATGAAGCACTTGGAGGATGTCTTGATGTTTGTGCTCCACCACATTGTTCCATTAAGGTGTGTGCGTCCAAGAGGTTTAAAGTTAAATGCCCTTAGACTGATTAAAATGGGGCATGTTAAACTCCTAGCTGTTAATGGACATTTTGAGTGGCTCTTTAGGACTTAATTCAGATTCATTTATGCTCATTTTATGTTCATCTATAGCGGGTTTATAATGTTTTAGTATTATTCGAGGTTCGTTGACGTAAAATGCATAAATGAAACAAATAGACTCGAATTGTACTATTTTTGGGTTTCTGGCAGCTCTGACCTTTAGTCGTTATATGATTTTTATCTCAAGATTGGTTTATCCAAAAATTCTGAAATTTCATAATTAAATTCTTGACTCATTGGTGGATGTTTTGGGACCAATTGCAGATTTTTCTGAGCTGGAATATAGGAGAAATAAATTAACGAAATTTGCGTCAGATTTTGGATCGCCAGAATGACCTGTCAACGATGTTTTGATCATAA
>JAOQMS010000003.1:20657707-20684940 GCA_027563885.1 Erythroxylum longipes
CCCCCCCCCCCCCCGCCAGGTGGAGAGAAAAAAGGAAAGATTGGTGAGATTAACATCGTGAAAAACCAAAAATAGAGTGAAACACGAGTTGAAATTACATTATTTCAAGTGTAAACACAAGAGTTAGTGTGTGAGGATCCTATTATGCTTTTCCACTAACTTTTTCTTGTAGGTTATAAACATGAGTAGTGAAGAAGAACAATACAAAATTGACATGAAAGTGTTCATGAAGGCTATCAATGAACAATTTAAGAAGTTGAACACTAAGTTGGATGGTTTACAATCTTCATTAACTTCTAAATTCATTAGAAGGTGTGTGCTCGAGGAGGAAGAACAAGACAAATTAGAGTATGAATATTCCAACTCTAGAAGAGGCAAGACGCTTCCAAAAGGGATAACAATTTAGGTAACATAACGATGACGATTCTAGCCTTTCAAGGAAAGACTGATCTAGAACTCTATTTGGAGTAGGAAAGAAAGGTTGAGCACGTATTTGACTACCATAACTACTCCGAGGAGAAGAACATGAAACTTGTAGCTATTGAATTCATAGATTATGCAAGTATTTGGTAGGACCAATTAGTGATAAATAGAAGGAGGAACGATGAGAGACCAATTTAGTCGTAGGGAGAAATGAAGATGGTGATGCACAAGGGATTTATACCAAACCACTACTATAGAGATTTGCATAGAAAGTTGTAAAGGTTGGTTTAAGGGTCTAAGAGTGTAAAAGGCTACTACAACTGGAGGTGGCCATGATTAGAGGAAAAATAGGGGACTGAGAGGCAAAAATGGCTCGATTCATAGGTGGTTTAAATAAAGAGATTGTTGATGTGGTAGACTTCTAACTCTTCTTAGAAGTCAACTTGGAAAGACAAAGACACAAACTTAACCTTGAAATCGAAAGAAGTTGTAAAGCTAAAGGATTCAGCTGCTACTTCTAAAGGTAAAATCAAAACTAAATCTTCTTTTAAATCTCGTGATATTTAGTGCTTTAGGTGTCAAGGGCTTGGACATATTGCTTCTCAATGTCCCAAAAAAAAGGCAATGATCGTGTTGGAGAATGTTGATGTAGAGAGTGTTGGTTAAAGTGATGATGAAATGCCACCATTGAAGGACTGCTCTGATTTTGATGTTGAAGAACCCATGCATAGAGATATATTGGTCGTAAGGCGTGCACTAAATATTCAGTTCAAGGATGAAAATGAAGGGGAGCAAGGTGAGCATATTTTCCATATTTTCCATACTCGATTCCAAATTAAAAACAAGGTTTGTAGTATGATTATTGATAGTGGCAGTTGTACTAACATTGTTAGTACTTTGTTATTAGATAAGTTGAAATTGGATACCTTCAAGCATCCTACACCATATAAGTTGCAATGGTTGAATGAATGTGGAGAAATTAAAGTGGCCAAGCAAGTTTTAGTTTCTTTTTCTATTGGCAAATATAGAGATGAAGTTCTTTGTGATGTGGCATAAATGCATGTTAGACATATTTTATTAGGCCGTCTGTGGCAATTCGATAGAAAGGCTAGACATGATGAGTACATAAACTGTTACTCTTTTATACTTAATAACCGAACCATTGTACTAACCCTTCTTAAACCTTTGCAAGCTTATAAGGATCAGATTAGGATAACAGCTAAGTATAAAAATGATAGAAAATCAGATTAGTAAGTAAAAGGAAAAGAAAAAGAAAGAAAAACAGCAAATGAGAGAAAAGAAAGAGAGGTTGAGAAGAAAAATCAAGAGAGAGGTGTTCAAGAAAGGGAGAGAAGAAAGGAATTAAATATAATTGTTAGAAAAAGTGAGGTTAAGAGTGCTATGTTTACAAGGCAGCCATTACTTGTACTTATGTACAAGGATGTTTATTTTTTTTACTAATTACCTTAACACTTGCATGCTATTTTTAGTGTATTAAGAGAGATCTAATTGTATACTAATATCAAAAAGTGTACATTTTGCATGGAATCTCTTGTGTTTCTTAGATTTGTTATTAGTTCACATGGTGTTAATGTTGATGAAGAGAAGGTAAAGGCGATAAGGGACTGGCCTACACCTAAGAATGCAAATGAGTTGAGAAGTTTTCATGGTCTAGTAAGTTTCTATCGAAGATTTGTTAAAGAATTTAGATCCATTGCTACATCTTTAAATGAACTTGTTAAAAAGAAGGTTGTTTTTAAGTGGGATGATATACATGATAGAGCTTTTAATATATTAAAAGATAAGCTAACTAATGCACCTTTGTTGTTTTTACCCAATTTTGATAAAGCTTTTGAAGTTGAATATGATGCATCTGGAATGGGAATAGGGGTTGTATTGATGCAAGAATCTAAACCAATTGTTTACTTTAGTAAAAAGCAAAATCGGGCAACTTTGAATTATCCTACTTATGATAAAGAACTACATGCATTATTAAGAACTCTTCAAACATGGCAACACTACTTATGGCTAATGGAATTCATCATTCATTCTAATAATGAGAGTTTAAGGTTCTTGAAATCCCAAAGTAAGCTCAATAAAGAGTATGCCAAGTGGATAGAGTTCATAGAAAGATTTCCTTATGTTATCAAGTACAAACATGGAAAGGAGAACGTTATGGCGGCTGCATTGTCTATGAGGTACACTTTACTTACTTCTTTCCAAACTAAACTACTTAGTTTTAAATTGCTTAAAGAATTGTATGCAAATGATTCTGATTTTGGCCAAGTGTCAGATGCTTATTATAAGTGTGCGTTTGGTGACTTTTATAGGCATGAAGGATATCTATTTAAGAAGGATAAATTATGTGTGCCTACGAGTTCTGTTCTTAAGTTACTTTTTAGGGAGACTCATGGGGGAATTTTGGTGTCCAAAAGACTTTGGATATATTGCACGAACATTTTTATTGGCCTAAAATGAAACATTATTTGTAATCTGTTTGTGACAAGTGCATAACATGTAAGCAAGCAAAGTCTAAAGTAAAACCACATAGTTTATATACCCCTTTACTTATGCCTACTCTGTGGCACCCCACCCCCATTTGACATGTACACGTATGCCCTTCGTACGTAAATGCACATGCCTGATAGAAATGGCATGTCAATTTATATCACTTTCACTATATCGTATGGCATCATAATTAAAACCATAAAAATCATAATAATTAAACCCTAAATTCCTCATTTCATTTCATAAACAGTATGTACATTGTAGCTTTACAAGTCATCCATACATGTACACTTTCAACAACCTATCAGAGTCTACAGCTCTGTCTACAAAATATGCTACATACATGAGGAATTATACAAAAATCTTAGTCTAAGTCCTTCAATCTAGCTGACCGACCTTTGAGCCACGTCTTCTATCCCAAAAGTTATACAAAATTTCTTCTAAGCAGTTTTAGAAGTTAAGTCGTCGCTCTCTCGAACCTGAAAATATTAATGTTGCAATTTGGTTGAGTTTTACGAACTCAGTTGAGTAACCATCCTTGATGGTTCACCATATCACAGAACACATCAATTCAAAAATAATCACATAATTCACATTATTTCATTTACCAATATAAAACATCGCAATACACGTTGTACATAATTTTCACATTTCTCATTCAACATAATTCAATAATACATTGCAATCATTCAAAACATATATATACATCATGCGTATATGCAATGTTCATGAGACTCACATCCATTTATTTCGTTCTTGTGATCGAGTTCCTTTTTCACTGTCCTGTATCTGTTGCGGATCCTAGGCTCTACCATATTGTCCCTTGTCCATTGGGGATACAGGGCTCTTTACACATTGAGCCTTAGGCTCTTACTACAAATGTCTGAGCTTTAAGCTCTTTTTCACTGGCAACTCAGGTCATAATTGCCTTTATCTTTCATGCATTCATGTAATGATGTACACCATATATATTCAATCAATCGTGCTCATTCAGTCACATTCATGTTCTCTTTCTCATTCATATTTGTCATCGGACCTTGGGTACAGTATTTAATATACAAGTTAAGTATCACTTAATTCGTCGCATTCACATACAATGAGCACTTCCAAATATGGTAATCATGCATCAAATGCCTTGGACATTCAAGGTCCAGAATCAGTGCATACACATCATATAATAATTCAAAACATAATTAAATAAACAAACATTTATTGTGAGACCATCTTAGGTTACTCACTGTTTGCTCTAGATAGCTTATTGCATCGAAGTCCCCTCAATGTTTGGAAGTGGTCGCTCTAAATGCTCCTCTATATAATAGAAACACATACATTTACACATTACTACTTTGCACAATCATATGAATACTCGATCATAAGCATATGTATATATGTCATGTATAAAGCATGTTCAATGACAAATTCCTGGGTATATTTCCTTAATACATATCTTATAATCAATTAACACCTTTTAATCCTTCTTTAATCTCTAACACTCTCTGTCCACATCAATCACCTCATTCAACATCAACTAGGTTCATTCAAGAACTTATTTAAGTCTAAGTACCTTATATGGGAACACCATGGCATTAATTGGTTCATATTGCACCCAAAAGACAACTCTTTTTTCTTTATAGGACTGGCCACGATCGTGGTGTCTCGGCCACAATCGTGACAGAAACCTTTGGAGCTGGTATGATCGTGACAAAACTCTTTCTGGATAGGCCATGATCATGGGGAAGGGCCACAATCATGGCAGAAATGTACTCTGTCAGGCCACGATCGTAAGCTAAGGGCCACCATCGTGCCCTGCCTTTTCTTCCCTTTTTTCTACATGAATTCAACAAATCTCTTCACATCCATTTCACACCGAATTTTCCCAGATTCACCTCTTATAATACTACCTAATTTCGTACTAATTCCACTACCATATTGATTACATTAACTCCATAAAAATTAACTCATTTGATTCATCAATTTCAACTTAATTTCATCATTCATGAAATCCTATCTCTTTCCATAGTATATCTCATTCATAATGCATTAAACAATTCATTCATTGTGTTATGTCCTCATTTAACACTCTAAAAATTTCACATTTAGATGCATTGCCATCAACAACCTTTTCCTTAAAGTATAACATCAAAACAATCAAAACTTATCACGCATTTAACCAACTTTTTTAAATATCAAAATTATGTTCCTTTCAGCATCAATTACGTCCAAAAGCATCATAGATATATACCTCATCCTTAATTGATTAAACAATTGCATAATCAAAACATTTCCATTAAAAATCACTGCCCACGATCGTGGCATCCCCTACCATGATTGTGACAGAAACAATTTTCTCACTTACCCTGTAGTTTTCAAGTTTCTTTTGCAAGACAAATTTTTAGTTCCGTTTTCTATGACCATTATAAGCTAGAAAATGAGGTTTTTAGGCCACAAATTCTCCCATAAAATTTTCCTCTATGTCTTAGCTTTATAATGACATCAAATTCATGCATTTTGGTTTAGTATTGTGCACGTTAGAATCAAAACACTACAGACTGTCCTCATACCTCGACAGAACACAATATTCAACTTCAAACCAAAATTCAAGACTCTTAATGACAGATTTCAAATTTGATTCCTTCATGAAAAATGTAGCCATATGTTACTATTTTACTTTAAATCAAAATCCATCTGATTTGGATATCTAAAGATCGAGATATAGCCAAAATATAGATGTATGTTTAGAGACGTACTCCATCTAATATATCCCAGCACACATTTAACTTCATTTTCAACTTTAACTTATCTCCAAACTATCATCCTACTTCTTCTCATTTCCAAGACAATACACTAGCCTTTTCTTTGGCTTTAAATTCATGAATTATGATTCATCTTAACACAAAGTAAGAGATAACTCTATTTATCTCTTCATCACATACCCACATCATCATACTTCAACGTCTTTGTTCATACTCATTCATCTCTTGATTCATTATCATAATTGATTCATTCACGAAATAACATTAACTCACTGCAATTTAGAGCATGATATCTTCATTAATACACTACAACCATGTTAAAACACATATGTAAAAACTCATGATCAATCATCATATTTCTCATCATACATGTTCCATTTAACAAATCCCATGAAGATTAAAGCATAACTTACTTGATTTAGCTTCAAAATCTTCAAACTCTTTGAGATCTCTCTTAACCCTAGCTCTCGATACAATCCATGTACATCATCTTTAAAAGGTGGGAGGTTGGGTCTTTGGTGAAAGATGAAAGAGGGAGCAAGATGAGAGTATCAAGTGAAAGATGAGAAGGCTAGGTTCAACGTGAATGGAGATTGGTGAGGAAAAAAATTGTGAAGGAGGACAAGAAGAACAAAGTCACGAAGAAGAAGAAGAAAAGAAAGATAACAAAACAATTAAATGGTCTTTTAATAGTTAAAGGTCATAGGATTAAGACATGGCTTGTAAAGTGACACTTGTCACTTGCCACATGTCAAATCCCTATAGGTTCAAACTAGGTTGTCTCATTTAGCTAGTCCAATCAACTCCAATTTCTATTCCAATTGTCTCCAAATTTAAATGATAGAGGTCATTAACTCCAATTGCCATTTATAAAAATTTCCACTATCGTTTGACTCTTAATTCTACTTCCATTTATCAAATGTGTCACCACTTGGCATTTTTCCTAGTTCAAAATTTACCCGAAATTCAAGATTTTTCTGAATTTCACCAAAATTTCTATATCACTACCTATTAACACCAATTCAATTTTCAATACATATGAACCAAAATTCATATCAAAAATCACATTTATAACTCAATTATACCTAAAAAATGTTAATGAATGCATGTACAATCATTTAATGTGCAAACATTAATATTCACATGTGTGTGTATGTCATATTATGCATGAACATGAAATGTACTTTCTAACTTCTCATTAATCTCACATGTATCGTATTCTAGGGTCTTAACCCTTAACATAGGATAACGAGATGTTACAACTCTCCCCTCTTTAAGAAATTTTTTCCTCGAAATTCTTACCTGATTGTTAGAACAAGTGGGGATATTGTCTCCTCATGTGCTCCTCCGTTGCCCAAGTCGCTTCCTCACTCGAGTGATTTTTCCAAAGGACTTTCACCAATGGAATTACTCGGTTTCTTAGCTGTTTCATTTGATATCCCAGTATCTTGATTGGCTCCTCAACATAACTTAGATTACTAGATATTTCAATCTCTTGAGCCACTAATGCATACATTGGATCTGACCAATACCTCTTGAGCATACTCACGTGGAATACATTATGCATCTGTGACATCTCACTCGGTAAGGCTAATTTATAAGCCATTGCTCCTATCCTTTCAAGGATCTCATAAGGACCAATGTACCTAAGGCTCAACTTACCCTTCTTGCCAAATCTCAACACTCCTCGCCAAGGCGAGACCCTTAAAAACACTTTGTCTCCTACACTGTATTCCATATCCCTCCGGTGCTGATCCACATAACTCTTCTGTCTATCTTGAGCTGCCTTTATTCTACTTCGGATTAGTTTCACCTTGTCCACAGTATCCTGTACTAGTTCTGGGCCTTTTACCATTCTCAAGCCCTCTTCATCCCAATATAGAGGCGATTGACATTTTCTTCCATACAATGCCTCATATGGCGCCATTCCGATACTACTGTGATAATGGTTATTATATGCAAACTCAATCAGAGCTATATACTGATCCCATGCTTCTTAAAACTCCAAAACACATTGTCTGAGCATATCCTTAATAGTTTTGATCTTCCTCTTACTCTGTCCATCTGTTTGAGGACGGAATGTGGTACTGAAGTTCAACTTCATACCTATAGCAAACTGTAGACTCTTCTAGAACCTTGAAGTAAATCTGGGATCCCTGGCTAATACAATGGACACCGGAACCCTATGCAGTCTAACTACCTCATCTACATACCTCCGAGCCAACTGATCTAGTGAGCTACTCTCTCTCGCTGGTAAGAAATGTTCCGACTTAGTCAATTGGTCTACCACGACCCCTATGACGTCATGCTTCCTCGGGGCCTTTGGCAATCCCATCAAAAAATCCATGGTAACTCGTTCCCACTTCCACTCTGGAATATGTAACGAATGAAGCTTCCCAACTAGAGCCTGATGTTCAGCCTTAATATGCTGACATGTCAAGCTCTTTGCTATATAGTTAGCTATTTGTTTCTTCATCCCTGGCCATCAGAAATGCTGCTTCAATGTGTTATACATCTTGGTGGTACTAGGATGCATAGCATAAGCCGCTAAATGCGCCTCCTCCAGAATTGCTCTCCTCAGATTATCAAACTCAAGCACACATAACCTTTTCTTCAACCATAATGTTTCATCCCTCAACTCAAACTCAGAATCTGGATTCACTTTCAACTTCTCTATAAGCTTTACCATTTTGGGATCTTTACTCTGAACTTTCCTGATTCTGTCATACAACATCGGCCTCAGTCTTAGTGTAGCAATCAATGCTTCATTATGCTCTAGATTTAACTCCACATTTAAAGCTCTGAATTGAATCGAGCTTGGTAACCTCGATAACTGAATCTGAGCTACACTTTTATTTGAATTCCTACTCAATGCATCTGCCACCACATTAGCCTTTCCAGGGTGATACTCAATCGTACGATCATAATCCTTTAACAACTCGATCCATCTCCTCTGTCTCATGTTCAAATCCTTCTAACTTAGCAGATACCTCAAGCTTTTATGATCAGTGTAAATCTGAAAAGTCTCTCCATACAAATAATGTCTCCATATCTTTAGAGCAAAGACCACTACTGCTAGCTCTAAATCATATATCGGATAGTTTATCTCGTGAGACCTTAATTGTCTCGATGCATAGGCTATCACCTTGCCATATTGCATCTTCACACACCCCAAACCTTGATACGAAACATCATTGTATACTACATATCCTCCAGTTCCCGATGGAATAGTTAACACCGATGCTATAGTCAACTGATGTTTTAGTTCCTTAAAGCTTCTCTGGTAATCATCATTCCATCTGAAAACCACATTCTTCCTTAGAAGTTTAGTCAGAAGGACTGAGATCAATGAGAACCCCTCAACAAACCTCCGGTAATATCTAGCTAATCCTAGAAAACTCTGTATTTCTAATACATTCTTTGAAGCCTCCCATTTCGTTACTGCTTCTATCTTCTTTGGATCCACTTGAATACCTTGTCCATTTACTATGTGACCCAGAAACACTACTTGATTCAACCAAAATTCACATTTACTGAATTTGGCATATAGTTGTTTCTCTCTCATAATCTATAGGATTACTCTCAAGTGCTTAGCATGCTCTTCTCTACTCTTCGAATACACCAAAATGTCATCTATAAACACAATTACAAAATGATCCAGGTAGGGTTGAAACACCTTATTCATCAATGCCATAAATGCAGCTGGGGAATTAGTTAACCCAAATAGCATTACTAAGAACTTATAATGCCGATACCTATTTTTGAAAGCACTCTTTAGTACATCAGCCTCTGTTATCTTCAATTGATAGTACCCAGACCTCAAGTCCATCTTAGTGAACACCTGAGCTCCCTACAACTGATCAAGCAAATCATTGATTCTAGGTAACAGGTACTTGTTCTTCACTGTTACCCGATTTAGTTGCCTATAATCGATGTACAATCTTAGAGTTCCATCTTTCTTCTTCACAAATAATACTGGAGCTCCCCAGGATGATGCACTGGGTCTAATGAACCCCTTTTCTAGTAACTCCTGCAACTGAGCCTTCAACTCAGTCTGCTCCGCAAGTGCCATCCTATATGGAGGAATGGATATAAGAGCAGCACCTGGAATTAGATCAATTGTGAACTCTGTTTCTTGATCTGGAGGTAAGCCAGATAACTCAGCTGGAAACACATCCAGGAATTCTCTCACCACAGGAATGTCCTGCACCATTCTGCTCAGTTCGAGTATCAATGACATGGGCCAAATAAGCCTCACATCCTCCTTGCATCAACCTCAAGGCACTCATGAATGAGATCAACCTAGTTGGCACTGCCTGACTAATACCTCTGAATATAGCTATCGGCTGATTAGGAGATTGTAATATTACCTCCTTAGTGTAGCAGTTCATAATAGCCCTATGAGCAGTCAGCCAATCCATACCTAGAATAATATCTATCTCCCTTAACTATAGTACAATCAAATCTGCCTCTAATTCTGCCTGATCAATTTGAATCAAGCACTTCTTGCAGACTTCTCCTATTACTGTTGTACTACCTATTGGTGTACTCACCTCTAATCCATGTTTCAACAGTTCTCTATCACAATACAATCTAGATGCCATATGCGCTGAGATAAAGGAATGCGTAGATCCATGATTTAGCAATGTAAAAGCCTCAAAAGTAAATATAAATAGCACACCTGCAATGACATTTGGAGAATTCTGAGCCTCCTACCTGGTCATAGCATATACTCGGGCCTAAGACTGTGGTTGGGTGCTTCACACCTCAGTCATACCAGTATCATTCCTAAAACTCATTTTGACTCTACCATGGCCTCTCTGTCTAGACCCACTGGCTCGACTCTGCTAGACTGTAGTTTCTGTTACTGCTCCTTCTCTCCTACCAGACTGTACTCTATACATAACAGAACAATCCCTGATCTAATGGTCAAATGAACCGCATCGAAGGCAGGCTCCTGTCAGTTTCCAGCATTCACCACTGTGCTTCTTCCCACAATGTTTGCAATTCGATAATTGACCCTATATTGTACCTCTTCCACAGCTAGACTGTACAAAGCTACCCCTTTGTCTGAACCTCAACTGTCTTGATCGAGTCAGTGGTCTAAAAGATCTATTTTGGCACTTGCTAAATCTTTTGCTAGAACCACCCTGAGACTTACTGGGCCTCTTCAGTCTAGACTCTATCCCATATTCTGACTGGCTATCCTTTAACAACTGCTCAATTCAGATCGAGGTAGCTCATAATTTCAACAAACTACTAAGGTTAGAAATGGTTAACCTCATCCGAATCTCCATGTTCAGCCCGTCTTCAAATCTCTTACACTAATCAATGCAGTAGCATATCCCATCAACTCATAAAACTTAATCTTATACTCAGTTATCGATAATCTGCCCTACTTCAAATCTAGAAATTCTTTCATCTTTCTATCCAAGTAGATTTTAGGCATGTAGTTCTCCTTGAAGACTCTCAAAAAGTCTTCCCACCTCAAGCTACAAGGCTTGGTGGTATTGCCTGTAATAGTCTTCCATCGTTGGTATGCTGGGCCTTACAATAAGGAGGCTGTATAGTCGAACTTCTCACCTGGCTCCATCTGATCGAAAACTCTTTCTATCTTCTCTAGCCATCCCTCGGCTTTTGCAGGGTTTGTACTTCCATAGAAGTCCATATCTCCCTGCTTTTGCAGTTTGTCGTGCCTCAGGGAGGCATTCTTTCATGTTGAGACACAGACACTCCCTATTGGCTCCTACTAATCCTAGGTCAGCTAATTGTCCTACTTGATCACCTATGGCGAATGACCTATAATAGACAATAACTTCAATTGCTATTCACATTTCTCACGATATTTTATGCTTAACATTCCTATATATCCATATGGATGCCAACATGCTCTAATAGCACCCACTGTGGTACCCCGCTCCTATTCGACACCTACTCGTACATCCTTCGAACATTCGGGCATATGTTGACAGAAGCGGTGTGCCAACTACATCACTTTCACTATATCGCATGGCATCATAATTAAAACCATAAAAATCATAATAATTACCTCAAATTCCTCATTTCATTTCATAAACAATATGTACATTGTAGCTTTACAAGTCATCCATATATGTACACTTTCAACAACCTATCATAGTCTATAGCTTTGTCTACAAAACATGCTACATACATGAGGAATTATACAAAAATCTTAGTTTATGTCCTTCAGTTCAGTTGACCTACCTTTGAGCCATGTCTTCTATCCCAAAAGTTGTACAAAATTTATTCTAAACAGTCTTAGAAGCTAAGTTGTCACTCTCTCGAACCTGAAAATATCAACGTTGCAATTTGGTTGAGTTTTGCGAACTCAGTTGAGTAACCATCCTCGATGATTCACCCATATCACAGAACATATCAATTCAAAATAATCACATAATTCACATTATTTCATTTACCAACATAAAGCACCGCAATACACGTTGTACATAAATTTTCACATTTCTCATTCAACATAATTCAATAATACATTGCAATCATTCAAAACATATATATACATCATGCAAATATGCAATGTTCATAGGACTCACATTTATTTATTTTGTTATTTTGACTGAGTGCCTTTTTCACTGTCTTGTATCCGTTGCGGATACCGGGCTCTATCATACTGTCCCTTATCCATTGGGGATAAAAGGGCTCTTTATTCATTGAGCCTTAGGCTCTTACTACAAATGTCTGAGCTTTAAGCTCTTTTTCACTGGCAACTCAGGTCATAATTGCCTTTATCTTTCATACATTCATGTAATGGTGTGCATCACATATATTCAATCAATCATGCTCATTCAGTCACATTTATAAAAATTTCCACTGTCATTTGACTCTTAATTCTACTTCCATTTATCGAATGTCCTGCTACTTGGCATTTTTCCTAGTTCAAAATTTACCCAAAAATTCAGGAATTTTCTAAATTTCACTAAAATTCCTATATCAATAACTATTCACACCAATTCAATGTTTAATACATATAAATCACAATTCATATAAAAAATCACATTTATAATTCAATTATACCTGAAAAATGTCAATGAATGCATGTACAATCATTTTAATGTGCAAATATTAATATTCACATATGGGTGTATATCATATTATGCATGAACATGAAATGTACTTTCTAACTTCTCATTAATTTCACATGTATCGTATTCTAGGGTCCTAACCCTTAACATGGGATAACGGGATGTTACATACTCAACCTTGGATTGATATTTCTATTGATTTTATCATAGGTTTACTAAGGTCTTAAAGCAGTAAGGGTAACATATTTATTGTTGTTGATTAGTTTAGCAAAATGACTCATTTTATAGCATGTTCTAAAACCAATGTTGCAACATATATTGATAATTTGTTCTTTAAAGAGGTTGTTCGATTGCATGGTTTGCCCAAGACAATTGTTAGCGATAGAGATGTTAAGTTCTTAATTCATTTTTGGCGCACTTTGTGGACTAAGTTAGGAATTAAACTCTTGTTTTCTACTATTGCATATCCCCAAACCGATGGGCAAACTGAAGTAGTTAATTAGACGCTCACTACTTTTTTATGTGCTATCAAACATAAGAACTTAAAATAATGGGAAAAATGTTTGCCAAATATTGAGTTTGTTTACAACAAGTCTGTTCATTCTACTACTTCCTTTTCACCTTTGGAAGTTGTATATGGCTTTAATCCTTTAACTCCTTTGGATATTTTACCTTTGCCTACTCGTGAACATGTTAATCTTGATGGGTAGAAAAAGGTAGATTTTGTGAAGGATTTATATGCCAAGGTTCTGGTTAACATTGAAAGGAAAAATAAACAATATGCAAAACAAGCTCATAAGGGGTGTATAAAAGTTATTTTTGAACCTGGAAATTGGGTGTAGGTGCACATAAGGAAGGAATGATTTCCCACACAAATGAAGTCCAAATTGTTGCCTAGAGGAGATAGAACTTTTGAAGTCTCAGAGAGGATCAATGAAAATGCCTACAAGCTCGATTTGCCAAGCAATTATGGTAATCTTAGTACTACTTTTAATGTTATTGATTTATCTTTATTTAATGTAGGTGATTCTAGGATGAATCCTTTCAAGGAGGGGTGGAATGATGAGGATCAAGATACTGACCAAATAGCTCTAGATGATGTTAGGAAATTTTCATTGTAAGGAATTGGAGGTCCAATGAATAGAGCAAGAACAAAACGAATGAAAGAAGTTTTGCAAGGATTAATTATGGAGATGCAAGAAAAGGAAGCTATTATTGAAGGTGCTAAGGCATTACCAAGATTAATTACTTATCTTCATGTACAAGATGTTGGACAAAGCTTAGTACATAGTGAACTAAGCTTGGAATCCAAAATACAAGGCTAATCATCATGCATGGGTTTGAAGGAAGCCCAATATGCATAACTAAGATGCAATCAACAAGTGGGCTGGTTATGTTGATTTAATTAAGCCCAAATTTACGTTTTTTAAGTGAATAAGGCCTTATTAAGACTTACTAAAACATGTACATTTTGGAGAAAACATTCTCTCTGATCATTTATACATGCTAGCCCAAGGATTTGCACAAGTTCGTAAATTTAGAGTTCCTTTTCGCTACTTCAATGGCCTAACTCATACGAACAACTTCTTAAATATCTTCCAAGCATACTAGAATTAAGACGTGCATAACAACAAAGCCTTTCAACTTATGTAGAAGTTGAGGAAGGTAAAAGTTGCACTTAAATCTCTAATTAATACTGATACTTCTCCCCTTGCTTAGCTTAAATTGCAACTTAAGAAAGCTTAACATAGTTGCAATGATTCCCTTACGCTCAAGAGTTGCAAGCAGTTGAAGTCAATGCGTTAAGTGAATACCCGTAAGCTCTAAATCTACATACTTATATCCTTTAACAAAAGGCTTGTGTGAATTGGTTACGGGAAGGGGATACCAACTTGAAGTTTTTCCATTCCTCACTGCTCTCACGATGAAATAGAAACCACATTTCATAGCTAACAGATAATTCAGGAAACACTATTACTAACCAGCATGCTCTCTTGAATATGGCAAAAAAATTCTTTCTAGAACTGATGGGCAAGGACACATCAGAGCCTTTGACTTACAATATGACACAACTTTTGGCAAGCTCGCTTGACTCAAATATTAAGGAGTCATTATTGTTCCATTTACTGCAGAGGAGGTGAAACAAACCTTATTTGGTCTGAACCTTCTAAAGCACCAAGCCCTGATGGGTTTTCAACTAGTTTCTTTCAATAAACATGAGAACTCATATGGAACTTATTTACGTAGGATGTATTGGAAAATTTTTCTACATAAAAAATGCTACGTGAGGTGAACCATACTTATCATTGTCTAGTGTCAAAACTCAAGGACCCTATGTCTATATCTAACTTCCGAACAATTTCTTGTTGCAATACGCTATACAAAGCGATTACAAAACTGATAGCGGGTAGTCTAAAGTCGGTCCTTAAGGAGATTATTCATATCTCATAAGGAGCGATCATACCGGGGAGGAACATCGGTGACAATATCATGATTCTGCAAGATCTGGTAAAAGATTATAATACCAATAAGCAAATCAAAATTTGTATGATGAAAATTGATTGTTTAAAAGTTTTTGACACAATCAGTTGGAACGTCTTATAAATTTGCTTAGAAGCTATGGATTTCCCAGCTTTATATGTGTAGTGGATTATGTCATATATCGCATCATCTTTTTTAGTGTCTTAATCAATGGCCAACTGTCTAGAATTTTTCATACAGCAAGAGGTATTTGACAGGGGATCTCCTATCCCCATTCCTTTTAACCATTGTCATGGAAGGACTGTCTTGGTTGCTCACTAAGATGTTAGTTACTAATGGAGCATACAAATTCCATTCTAACTGTGGAGGCAATAGACTTACTCATTTTTCTATTTGCCAATGATCTTGTTCTACTCTCTGGAGATGAGATAACTTTCGTGTAGATGGTGATGAATACATTGACAATTTTTTGCCTAAATAAGTTCTAAAATACGTAAGCTATCTTACTCGCAAGTATACAAGATAGTTGTAGTGATTTACTTAGGGTCGTCTCCCACAAAGGAGAAATTGGTTCACTTAAATTAACCATGAAGAAAAATAAAAACATATGCAATCCTAAACACTCAATCCCAATTTGTTGAGTGACGCTTTAAAGGAAGTCACAAAATTAAATGGAAAAGTAAACGGAGTTAATTGGGAAAAAAATGAATAGATTAATCGAAGTGGAAAACTCTTGAGAATTAATTTCACTAATTTAATCTCCTATGCATAACTAAGGGGAAATGATTGGATTGTCATCTTTCTAAAGTTAACAGTTGTTTTCTAAGATTAACTCAAATAATAAACTAAGTTTAACTTTCGTATTTAACAAGCTATCATCCAAATTAATTATAGAAACCCAATTATTAATTACCACTTAAGTTAATATATTTCTAATTCTTAACCTAAGCGTCTATAGTTTTTTGTTCCATATTAAACTTCTTCTCTTAATCCTTCGTTTAATACCAAAATTATGCAAAGTTTGATCACGTTATTACATCCATTTAGTTTAAAAACTATAGCAAACATAAGATAATAATACAGTCCCTCAATCATGCACGTTTGACTAAAATAGCTACATTAATCCTTAAGAAAAATAAATACGACAATATGGAAATAACAAGATTCATCATATTCAAATACTTCAATCTTATTTTGTTCAGTATAATAGAAGTATTAAAGAAATAAACTAAGTGAATAACTGAAATAAACTATCAAAAGCTAACAGAGTATGAGTCCATCAACTAACAGAGGAGTAAGTTCAGTAAAGCAATAGAGAAATAATAAACAAAATGAGCAAACGAGTGTTCGGATGAGGGAGTTGCGGTGATCTCCAGCTACTCTCAAGCTTCCTATATTGGCTTTCGCCTCTACTTCTACTTTGTTCTCACCCAGATGACTGACTGCTCACCCTGCTTTAACCTTTGCTTCCTTTATATGCTCTTTTTCTCTTTTATCTTCTCAGTTGAAGCTCTTCTCTGTTTCCCTTCGCCAACTTCTTTCTCTCTATCTATTTTGTCCCTGAATGAGTCTGTGGTATGAAAGATGTGTGTAATAGAATGTTAGAATATGTGTGTCCAGTGTGCCACCACCCTCCTTACTTTTTCTATTTGTAGTTTGTTTTAGGTCTAGGTTTTCGAATTGTCCCTCCTGCACGAGACACATAATAAGTTAATGAATTAAAGGAAAAATAGGTCACAAGGTTGACAAGTTAAGTCACCCTCATAAGGGCACGATGGTGACAAGTTAAGTCACCACCGTGACTAAAATTTTGGTGTTAGTCATAGTGGTGACAAATTATGTCATCACCTTTCTCCTTTTTTTTCTTTTCGTGGAAAATTACATGAACTTCCCCTTCAACCTTCATGCAAAATTCAAAAAATAATCCAATTAACATTCATGCAATATTCACACCATTTCCACTTAATTTATCTCACATTTAGATCAAAACACAAGAATTTGTAACCATAATCAAGATATGAAGGCAACTAAAAGCAATAGAAACTAGACACAACATCATTATTTTCCAAATGGATGGGCCTATAGATTAACCAACATAAGAGTAGCTTATTTTTGTCTTCAGATATACGTAACCCAGAGATGTTTAGTAGAGTTATCGGTATGTGATGTCATCCCCCATCATTTAAATATCTAGGGGTTCTCTATTACTGTCTCTAAACTGAAATTCTCAGACTGCATCCCTCTCTTGGAAAAGTTCAAAGGTATGGTAAATGCGTGGTAAAATGGACATCTATCTTATGCTGTTAGGGTGGTTTTAATAATTTTGGTTTTGAATAGCATGTATATGCATTGAGCTGCTTACTTAGTTCTATATAAGAAAGTGCTTAAGGATATAGAAAAAAATACTTAAAGCTTTCCTATAGACGGGATCATCTGACAATGCTAAGAAAGAAAAAGTAAAGTGGAGTGAGATCACTAAACCGAAGATTCAAGAAGGGTTATGCATCATTTTAGTGTCATCCATGCAGAAGTTGTTGATGAGTAAAAGGATATAAAGGCTTTTTAATGATAAAGAAGCGTTATGGGTTAAGTGGATCCATAAGATACACCTTCGCAACACTTATTTCTAACATATCTCCCCTTCAACTTAACATTCACAGATATTTAAACAACTACTGAGTTTACACAACTTTATATACCCATACATTAAACATGTAGTTGGGAATGAACAGGACACATCCTTATGGTATGATAATTGGTCTTTTATGAGTCCTGTAATCCATAGACTAGACTTGGGTCATTTGTATAACAGACTACCTCACCATTCAAAAGTAGCGAGCATTATATCTAATAGGCAATGGAACGGGAAATTTAGGGGATTTACTTCGTTAGAAACCTTCCTCCCCGCATCACAGGATACACAAAGTGAAGACAACATTATTCAGTCACCTCACTCATCAGGTTCCTTCACCAACGGCTCATATTGTTCTTTGCTTAATCAGGTATATCATAAAGTGGACTAGTATAAACTCATTTGGTAGCACATAAATCAGAAAGCTTCTGTTGTTATTTGGTTGGCAATTAAAGATAAAAAATCGTTGGTATGATACCCAAGACACGTGTGTTATCCATGAAGTTTGAGGAAACCCGTTACCATTTGTTGTTTAGTTGTCGTTACTCCAAAGCAGTCTGGGGAAGAATTCAACATATGATGAACTTGGAGAACCAAACATATGAATGGGCATCTACGTTAAATTTCTTTATATCTCTGTCCAGGTTTAGACAACCAAATATAGTGCTACTCAAGGCTAGTTTTGTGACAACAATTTAGTCACTATGGAAGGAAAGGAAGAAGCATTTGTATTGGGGACAAACTACAGAAAAATATCAAGTAGCAGACAAAATTCTCAATTGGCTATGAGCAGTGATACTTGCTAAGAACGTGGAGAATCAACTCACCCAGGACATCAAACATATATGGCATTTATAGTTGGACGATTCGATTCCCTTTTGTTCGGAGAAATTGGTGGTCCCCCACCTATTTGTAAATTGAAATTTAGTTAGGTTAGTTGTCTAACATGAACCTCAATGTAATGGTGTATTAGTTTTTTACTAATGTTAATATATTTTTAATTTTCAAAAAACAATTTCACTCATATCTTGATAAATCAGATTGTTTCCTTAATTTAGGAGATATACAAATTCAAGACTAATTTTTATCCTCACATTAAAGATTCCCTTTCTTATTTAGGTCTTTCCTACTCAGGTATGAACCAGGAATAGGTAAAAAATTTTCCTTATAGGATTAAGATATTATAATGTCCATTTAAAGGGCTATCTAAATTATTATAAGATCATCATCACTATTAATAAAAATTGAGTTATTTTCCAGCAAACTTTGCTTGTTCTTTTGTGTTCTAGGTGGAATACAAATATGACTTATCAAGGGTGTGATCAACCTTTGTGGCATCTTAAGATCGGGGTTTTAAGGATTTAGCTTCTTTAAGGTTCTAATTTGATCGTTCAACTTGTTTTCTAGGATTTTGGGCACATATAACAAAAGGATCAAGAGTTCCTAAGGCAAGTCACCTAGTGGGTTCATATCATTAATCCTGATTTGTTTAGTGTATTTAATATGGAGTGAAAGGAACCCAAGAATATTAAAAAAATATTAAATAGGCAAACATGCTCTTGGTCACAAAATCTACTATTGGATCAGAGAAATTCTAGTTGCACATAAGGTTACTTAAGAATTGAGCTCCTTTTTTTCCCGAGGGTTATAGTGTGCAAAGCCCTTTATATTTTGTTGTATAAAATGATAATAGTAGCCTTGTACTATAACTTTTTTGCTACCTTTTTGGGCTTGCTAATGAATCCATTTGACTTCTAAAAAAAACTTAGTGATGGTCATTTATAAGAAAAAACGTTACATTATCTTCATAAAGAAAAGGTGCATATGAAATTTACGATCAAAGAGAGCTTATAGTCGTATATACTCTATAAGAAAATTGTGTATCAGAGAGGAAAAATAAAGCATTCATAATGTGGTATGAAGCTTTTTGGAAAGAGTAAGAGTTCCAAAGACTTTCTAGTTAGATTAGCAAATTAGAGAATTGATTTTTTAAACAAAAATCCGACCTTTTTTTGATGAAAATATAACATTAAAGATGTTTTTGTATCAATTTAAAATCTTTGGATGCATTGCATATATGCATTTCCTACATGAGAAAAGGAAGAAGCTTGATGATAAGGCTAAAAAGCACATATTTCTTGGTGTAAGTGAAGCATCTAAAGCATATAAATTATTTAATTCACTAACAAAGAAGATTTTGACTAGCAAAGATATTATCTTTGATAAAGAGAAAATTTAGGATTGGAATAGGCAACAACATAGCCAAGTCCTCTATAACTAGAATGTTGAATATAAGAAAATTTCAGCACTCTGTATGCTTAAAAATTCAAAAAGGATAACTCTAATAACTATTAAAACTTCACCAACATTTGTTGAAGTTAATAAAGAAGAGGCTAAATCTCTTATTGAATTAAAATATGGTCTACTTTGATGGAAGATTATGAGGTAACTGAATTGAAGATTTAATTACTTACCTTGTTTTATGTTTAGATTTTGACCTTACAACTTTTAAGAGTATTGTTAAAAAAGGAAAATGGTGAAAGGTTATAGATGATGAAGTTGATGTCATTAAAGAAAGTGATACCTTATAAACACTCATGATGGAAGTGGAATAATCAGTTGATTAGATCTTTTTTACCTAAGAAATGTGTGGGAGAAATCCTAGATAGTTTTTAAATGAAGGATTGTAACCTTATAAACACTCAAGTTGAGTTTAACAAGAAACTGCATAAAGATCATGAAGGGAAGAAGGTTGAAATCACACTTTCCAAATAAATTGTAGGTATTTTGATGTATCGAATTACAACAAGATTAAACATCGTGTATTATGTGAGTTAAATCAGTAAATATATAGAGAATTGATAGTGCGTGTCGAGTGCACCACAAAATAAACCCAACTCTGCATACTAAAAATTTGTAGTAGTAGCAAGTAGGTATCGTATTCACAAGGAATTTACGTGTAATTTTTGCAATGAAAATAATTGATGTTTAAGATAAGGGGGAGGGGGGTTTAGTTGAATGCAATTAAGAAAACAAAGTAAAATTAAACTAATGTGAACAAAATACTAAAAACAATCTAAAGTGATGAATGTGTTAGAATCTGATTCTCGGATCAGTCTTAGTTTACACACAATTAAACTTCTTCTAATTTTCCATACCTCTCCTAAAACTATTGGTCGTAGATTAACAACAAGTTTTGTTAATCTCGATTTTCCTATAGGTCATGTTTAATTAAAACAAACTCTTTAACTAAACCTAACTATGGATCAACCTAGAACAATCATCATTTTAATTCATCTCTTTCTTATTCCACAAGGGTAACTGAGTTTGAACATCAAAATGTTGGCTCAAGGATTGTGCTCTTAACTCATTTTAACTTTTATTCTTCCAAATTTTACCAAAATCAAATATGAAATAAAATGAGTATCTTAAACATTTCACAACAATAATCACTGTGCTAAGAAGTGAATGTATAATCAATCAAGCACACGTCAAGTTCCCCCACCCTTAGCCTTTGACCGTCCTCAGACAAAACAACAAAATCAAAGTTATAAACAAAAGCACTTACTTATTTTCCATATTTCCTAAGAATAGATAGCTATAAGTAAAGAGAATTAACTTTCAAATCATAGAAAAAACTTAAAATTCAATGCCTCTACTCATGATCAATCAACAATCATCACCTTTAGAAACTAAGTAATTTAGTCATGGATTTGGACAAAGTGTGTATAAATAGCAATGATCTATAGGTACACTCAAACACCATTCATAATCATGACATTCTATAACTTTGCATATCATTTCATTTCTCCACCACTAGGATTCACATGCATAATCGTTAATCAAAGGACTTTAATATGGGCAAGAGTTAAGGGGAGATATATTTGGATAGTGTAGTGCAAAAGCCATCAAAGCTAGTGAAACAAGAAAACACTCAATGGAATGTCAAGTGCAAAAACTAATATTCACTTAAAACTGGGTACCTTTAGTTACGATGAATGCAAAAACTATATTCCACATCCTAAATATAAGCCCTCACACCATAAACCACATGAAGCATAACCAATTAGAAGGAATCACTGATACAATTGGTAATAAAATAATAAATTATATCCACAAGTGGCGATCCTTCAAAACAACATCTAGCTCATATGCTTTGTACTCAAATAACCCATTCCATTCAACTTTAGGAGGGAAAAAAATAATGAATAACTTTGCAAAACAAATGCGTTTCCTCCTTGATTTTTTTTTATTTAAATGCTTTTTTATTTTATTTTCTTTCTTTTCTTTTATAAATATAAAAATTGAAAGAAGATACATTACAGAGATAAAATAAAATTCCAATAATTATAACCAACCCACACATGTGCACATCGCACACTTACACTTTTGTACATCCATAAACATTAACAATTAACAAATGCTCCATTAGCTTTAAAGCTTGAGTAAGACATTTTGTTAGGTTTAGGGCATGTAAAGTGGTTAGCACAAAAAGAAAAGGCAAATAAAGCTCAAGGAGCCTTAACAAAGGAAAATTCATATCAATGGGTAAGCTATTTGGCTAATGCAGCTTACGAAACAAAAAAAATACCTATATCATTTTCATGTTAATGCATATGATAAAAATGTGGTCTTAAATAGAAAATCAAAGCAAAATCAGGATGTACATGTCATGAAGGTCACACATAAACAAAAGAAAATGAGACTAATATGGATTTGTTAGTCTATAAAGGCTCAAAATCTTACTGGGTTGTGTCTACCACTTGTCACTACTCTTCTAAAGATGATGTATATTGACCAATCATAAGAGTAAAAGTCCATGGTCAAGTTGCTATAAATTTTCAAGTCAGTTCATTCTCATATAGTCTTAAAAGTAATAGAAAAAGAAAATATGTTTTTTTGTTTGTTTGATTTTTAAAACTCCTAAGAAACATACATAAGAAACAAAAAAACTTAAAAACATGTATGAAAACCAAGATCCCCACCCCCACACCTAAAACTTATATTGTCCCTAATGTAACATCAAATGTAAGAAAAAAGTATTGAACAAAAACAAAAAATGTAAGAATTTCAATAAAAAGAAATCAACTTTCCTCGAGTTGCCTCCTAAGCAGTGCCTTGTTTCATATCGTTAGCTCGACTCCATATTGCCCTCATTAAGTGATGCAATTTATGTCTTCATGCATCAACACTTCCATATTCTTTATTTGGAAGCCTTTATAATATTGCTTTAGGCGATGTCCATTCACTTTGAATGTCTTTTTTGTTTTCAAACTTCATATCTCAATTACACCAAAAGGAAAGACATGATTAATAACAAATGGACCAACACAACAAAAATGTAACTTACCTAAAAATAGTATGAGTTTGGAGTCATAGAGAAGTAGTTTCTGACCCACAAGGAAGTTTTTACTTGAGATCACCTTGTCATGAAAAGCCTTCATCTTTTCCTTATAAATCATTGCATTCTGATAAGATTTGTTCCTCATCTCCCCTAACCTTGCAATTGTAAATTTCAATCCTTTCCCATTTCATCAAAATTCATATTAGATTGCTTTATAGCCCAATACGCCTTATGTTAGAACTCCACTGGAATATGACACGGCTTCCCAAACACCAGTCTATATGGAGACATCCCAATTGGTGTCTTATAAGTCATCTTATAAGCCCATAATGCATCTTCCAACCTTACGCTCCAACCTTTCTATTGGGCTTAATAGTTTTCTCCATGATTGACTTAATTTTACGATTTGACATTTTAGTTTGGCCACTAGTTTAGGGGTGGTAAGAGGTGAAAACTTTGTGCATGATGTGACATTTGTTGAATAGTGTTTCCATCACCCTATTGTAAAAATGGCTTCCCCTATCGCTTATGATTTCCTTTGGCATCCCAAACTTAGAGAAGATGTTAGATTTGAAAAAAAAAAGAAAAAATTTTGGTGTCATTAGTTTTGGTGGCCTTAGCTTCCACCTATTTCGAAACATAATCAAGCAATATATAATTAAAACCAAAAGATGGGGGAAAAGGTCCCAAAAATTCAATACCCCAAACATAAAAAGTTCTGCAAAAAAGAATGGGGGTTTTTGGCATTTGGTTGTTACAGGACAAGTTACTTGACCGTTGGCACTTGTCAAATGATTTGCAAAAGATGTATCCATCCTTAAACAATGAGGGCCAGTAGAAGCCACTCTCTAATACTATATGGGCAGTCCTCTTTACTCCAAAATGTCCTCCACATGCATACGAATAATAGAAGGCTAAGATCAAAGGAGTCTCTTTTTCAAGAACTCACCTCCATCTGACTTGATTTGCACAATGCCTCTATAGATACGGATAGTCCCAAACGTATTATTTCACTTCATTCTTCAATTTATCCCTCTTAAGCTATTGACAACACCTCTCTTAGAACTATTGGTCATAGAATAATAATAAGTTTCGTTAATCTCGGTTTTCCCTTAGGTCATGTTTAATTAAAACAAGCTCTTGAGTTAAACCTAACCATCAAACAACCTAGAACAAGTTCTCTAGATTTAATTAGATAGTTGCATTACGAATATGACTAGGCAGTAACCACACTAGTTTAGGTTATTCAACCTATGTTACATTGTTCCTAATGATTCACCATCATTAGTAGCTATAAACGAATCTAAAACACAACAATTACATATTGTATTGAAGATTCTCAGCAATGAGTTTTCATAAAAACAATCCAACGAACACATTCATATTATCTTTACAATACCCAAATCAATAGACATATAATAACAATAACAATCCATAAAGAGAGGGATTCAACATAAAACAATGAAAAGATATGTTTAACTGTGATTCTAGGTTTTGATTTCACCTCCGAACCAGAATAAAGAAGCTTAGCACTCCATGGGTCTTGAAAGAGTAAGTTTTCTACCCTTCATGAAGTCCTAAATTGATTTTTGTTCTTTTTTCCTCCAAATGTTCTATTTATATGAAAAATTAGGTTTTGGACATATACACAGTTTGAAATATGACTGTGTATCAAACCATATAAGTAAAAAAAAATGTGAACCTTGTGAAGATACACGACTGGATACATGGTCGTATATCCAACTGTATAAGTCCAAAATGTGTCTTACAACTGCACACACAGTTATATAATTATATACACAGCCATGTATCTCCTAGGTTTTGCTAAATTCTTTTTTTTCTTGTGATTTCTTGTCCAATCCCTATCCTAATCTATCTCTTTCTTGTTCCATAAGGGTAATTGAGTTTGAACATCAAAATTTTGGCTCAAGGAATGTGCTCTTAACTTGTTTTAGCTTTTATGCTTCCAAATTCTACCTAAAATCAAATATAAAATAAAATGAATATATTAAGCATTTCACAATGATCGTAGTTTTTGATACGATAAAAGTTTTAATATTTTTAAACCTCGATATTCCGCAAGCGCATGGTACGTTTGCGTAGCACCTAAGGTGTCGGTCCCATAAGGAGAAAACTAATCCTAAAATCTAAGGCTGAACACAATTCACAATAACTTAATGAACAAAACTAAAAGAAGAAATTATTCAATCATGCAATTAATTCCAATAATCAAATTTAGAAATATAAACAAGATAGCAATTGCACACCCAATCACAAAACAACCTAAAAACTACCAATTGAGAGTAAGGCGATTTTTATCCAACTTTAATGAAAACCTAATTGATTATGAACTTATTGGGTTACCAGTTTTAGATGGTCCTAGGGTTGATTACTCTCTCTCGAGTTATAATCATTAACCCTAACTATTAACCCTAATCAGATTATGAGAAATTGCAACCTCTCGATTCACAATTTATCCCAAACCTAAATTAGCTCTTAAGTTGTCCAATAAACTACCAAAAAACTATGCAAGATCTCTCGTAACACAAATTTGCTAGTTTGATTCAATTCTTGATCTAATAAATTATCTAACTCTCATTAGCCCAATTTAACGATTTTCACTCGGTTCACACTGTCAGTTTGTTACCAAACTATGAAGTGCAGAAATTAAATCACAAATAATCCAATAAAAATAAGAAAATCAAATTTCATTAATATCAAAGACAAAATTCTCGAAGGTGAGTTTAGACAAATATCAAAATTCAATAATCATATTCTCAACGACTATCCAAATTCTATACATCAATAAAATTGAAAACAAAATCGAAAAATACGAGTGGAACAGATGATGGAGGTAGCAACGATGGGAAACCTCCTATTCCAGGAAGTACTTCACATAGACTTCTTCTTCGTGTCTCTCTTCCTTCGTTTCCTTCCTCAATCTCTAGATAAAGCTCTTTAGGGATCAAGATTATGGCTAATGCAAAAGCTTCCATCTTTTGTTCTTCATGTTCTTTACATACTGATAGTTGTGATTTGCATGATGTTTTAGGGTTAAATTTGTTAGGTATTTAGTGTTAATCTAAGTGTTTAGTTTGTATTTAGGTTTCAATTGTGTTAATTTATGTTTTTAATTGTTTTTACGAGTTAGTATGAGTCTTTGAGCTTAAATGTTATATTTTTGAGGTACCTTGATGGGTTTGTTAGTGTTTCAGGGTAAACAACGAGTAACGGAGAAGTTTATAAGAGTTTTGGGCCAAAAACACAGCCCACGATCGTGGCACAATAGGCCACGACAAAAAGAGCCTAGTTGAAAGGACCCTGGCCATGATCGTGCACTTTGGGCCACGATCGTGATAGAGAGCTATGTGTCAAGCCATGATCATGCACTTTGGGCCACGATGGTGATAGAAAGGTTTAACCGCTACATCGAGCTGAGACAAAAACTCAAGTTTTGATTGATTTTTCAGACCGTTTCAACCCCGAATTAAACCTAAGGCTTCTAAGATATAAAAGGATCATTATAATACAAAGAGAGCAGTCTTTGACAAAGCTTTTCGCTTCAGTAAATTCAGAACCCTAAAGAGCTATTGAGTGATTTGACGAAGGCAGATGAAGTAAATCACTTGTTATTATAAAAATCACATAATTTGTAAGACTACATAAGAAGGGGGGGTTAAATTGTGATAAATTGTCTAAGATTGAAATCTTAAAAAAAATTCTTAATTTTCTTGAAAGATTAAGACAATTTACAAAACAACGCACTTAATTTGTTTGAGTAATGTAACAGCAGAAATAGTATCTATTCTTCTAACAACATAAAATTAAGAGATAAGGGTTAGAGAATATAACACCGTGATTTATAGTGGTTCACCCTTAACCATAAGGTTACGTCCAGTGTTTAGAGTATATCTGAGGTTTCATTATCTCTTTCAACTTTTACAAGTATTATTTCTTACTTCCAGAGCCTCTTCAGGTCTCTTTCACAAAGTATTATTTATCTGCTATCTTAGCCTCTTCAGGCTGTAGCCTTC
>JAOQMS010000003.1:20702397-20727921 GCA_027563885.1 Erythroxylum longipes
CATTTGGCATATCAGCATGGAGCATTTTGTATTTTGGGTTTAAGCTGATGTGTATCTGTTTTGTAATAACTTTGACACATTGGGTCTGATAAAACCCTTATCCAACAACTCCTGCAACTGAGTCTTAAGTTCCTTAAGTTCCACAGGTGTCATCCTATATGGATGAATAGATATAGGAACAGTACTTGGAACAATGTTGATAGTAAACTCCATTTCCCTATCTAGGGGTAATTCCGATAATTCAGTGGGAAACACATTTAGGAAATCCCTAATAACAGGAATATCCTGTACCGTCTGCTCAGTTCAGGTATCAGTCACATAGGCTAAATAAGCCTCACATCCACTTTGAATCATCCTAAAAGCACTCATTGATGAAATCAATCTAGCTGGCACTACTTGACTAACACCTCAAAATATTACCCTTGGTTGATTAGGAGATTTAAGAATGACTTCTTTAGTATAACAATTCATTACAGCCCTATAAGTAGTAAGTCAATCCATACTTAAGATGAGGTCTATCTCTTTTAATTATAGTACTATCAAATCAGGTTTCAACTCAGCCTGGTCAACCCGAATAATATACCCTTTACACACTTCTCCAATCACTGTAGTACTAACTACTAGTGTACTCACCTCTAAGTCACATTTAAACATCTCTCTCACACAATGCAGTTTAGATGCCAAATTTGGTGTGATAAATGAATGCGTAGATCCTGGATTTGACAATTTAAATGCCTTAAATTGAAAGAAAAGTAACACACTTGCAACAATATCTCGAGAATTCTGTGCCTCCTGTCTGGTAATAGCAAAGATCCTATCCTGGAACTGCGGTTGGTTACTCTGCACCTCAGTTCTAACATTAGGAACTGCTGAACTTGTTTTACCCCTACCTCTGCCCCTCTGTCTTGCTTCGCTATCTCTACTTTACTAGACAGTTGTCTTAGTCACTGATCCTCCTCTCACTCTAAACTGTGCTCCCAAAATCGTAGGATAGTCTCTAATTTAATGCTCAAAAGAGCCACAATGCAAGTAAACTCCCAATATCTTCTAAGATTCTCAACCATGTTTCTTTCCACAATGCTCACAACTGTCTGTTATGTTTTCCCTCCGGATACTTGACCTCTACCACTACCAACATGACCAAAACCACCTATCGATCTAAACCCCGATTGTCTCGATCTAGTCTGTGATTGGAATGATCTATTTTGACGTTTACTGAATCTCCTGTCAGAATCAACTTGAGACTCACCATGCCTCTTAATTTTGAACTTCTACCTGTACTCTCCTTGTCCATCCTTTAGTAACTATTCAATTTGGATTAAAGCAGCTCATAGCTTAGTAAAACTACTCAGATTAGTAATAGCCAATCTCATCCTGATCTTCATATTCAGTCCATCCTCAAATTGCTTACTTTTATCCTCCTTAGTCATAATCAAAGCAGTAGTATACCCCATTAATTCATTAAACCACACCTCATACTCGACTACAATGAGATTTCCCTACTTTAGATCGAGAAACTCTTTCGTCTTCCTATCTAATTAAATCTTTGGCATATAGTTCTCCTTAAAGACCTTCAGAAAGTCTTCCCACGTCAGTCTACAAGGTCAGGTGGAACTACCTAGGATAGTCTTCCACCACTAATAAGCTGGATCCTGAAGTAACGAGTTTGCTCTTTGCTCATTACTAACTAAGCCTGTGGCTCTTTGCTCACAATTCCTAAGCTTAAAGCTTTTTTTTCACGTTCACTCTAGTCACAACTCCTTTATCTGATTATGCATATCAATGTAATGAACCAAACCAAACCAAACGTACCCAAATTTCCGCCTAAGCAGGGTATGGGGAGGGTAAGATGTCTGCCATCATGCCCGCATCTCCGATAGAGATATAGAGACTGTTTCCTGATAAACCCCCGGCTAAGGTAAGATGCATATCAATGTAATGGAATGCATCAATTCACATAATATGCTATCAATAATTTTCATTCAATGTAGTCATGTCATTTATCACATTCTTCGGACATGAGTCTAGCATTCAACATTCAGTTGAGTACACATTCCATATTACATATACAATTTGAAAACACTTCCATATATAGTCCTAAGTATCAAACTCCTTGGACCAACATTGTCCGGAATCATAGCAATCATATAAGTAACCATTCAATAACTAAAAGTTAACCAAAAACAATTCAATCATAGTGAGAAACATCTAGGTTAACTCACAGTACGCTCCAGATAAGCTATTACCTTGATGATCCGACAATGTCTGGATCTTAGCGATCGACTTGTAAGTTAAAGTCATGCAATACACACATAGTTCATATATTACTAAGTTGTTCATTCAAGTGAATATTCAATCATACATATGTATATGTGTCATATTCAATGTATGCTCAATTGACTTTTCAGGTATGTATCCTTATTCACAAATCTTGACCATTCAAACATCATAACTTGTATACAACTAGTTGCAATTAGGTTTATACCGTAAGTAAACTTAATGACTCTAAATTCATTATTCATAAATTTACTAACCCTTTTCTAGCAATATATTCACACAATTTTTTCCCAATTCTCATTCATTTATACCTAATAAACATTAATTTATATCCTTTGGATCATATTTGCATTTATAAGAACACCTTTATACCTTTAAAAACTCATAATTTCCAAATTTAAACACATTGATATCAAGACAATCCATTCCTTAAGTTATAACATCAATTAATAACCTAAACTATCAAACCCTTCACCAATTAATCAAGCAACTATCTAAGTTCATTTCAAGCCCCAACCACATCCAAATGCACCAAAGTAAAGTGACTTATCCTCATGTGGTTCAACAATTACCCAAAACAGAAAATTTTCATTTCAAAGCATTGTCCACGATCGTGGGGGATCTTCCCACAATCATGGGATGAGTGCCCCAAAGTGAACTATCTAATTTCCCTTAATTTCCATATTCTGACACCTTTATACCAAATTCAAAACATCTTCATATTACTTCATTAATTATATCTCACTTATACCTTAATTATACTTCAATTCCTCATTAATTTCATCTCCAATTCCAACTCAAAATCATCCAATTGGCAGCTTATAAACTATTTATCTTTTATATATGCAAAAAAAATTAGAAACTTTCATTCACTTAATCTCATCATATATTAGCAACCTATAACCTACGGTTCTCATGCATCAAAAACAAAATAGAAAAGTATCCAATTTATGTATCATTTTCCAGCACACTTCATCATCAACATCACATGCAATCCATCCCAATTCAATAATAATAAAATTTTTATTACAACTTGCCACAAAGCTCAATACTTGCTTACTTGTTTAGCTCAAGTTCCACCTCAAGTCATCAAGTCCACTTTGCCTTATATGCATGCAAGATTATCTCAAATACAAGGTGGGAATTAGATGGGTTTTCAGCAAGGATAAAAGATAATAGCAAAACCAACAATGTTCTAGTTCTATAACTATCTTGTAAAAGTTGAAAGCATGGATTTTTGGTATGGCACTTGGACACAAACTTAAGCAAAACATAGGGAAGTGAGGGTTAGTGTTTCAGTGGTGAGAGGAAAGGAGAAGAAGAATGAACCCAGCAGAAACTATCCCTGTATTAGCTTAACTCATTGGGTGCTAGGTGTCACCATTTCATAATGATATTTGTCACCTATGCATGCATTACATTTGTCCCATTTATAAGTTGCCAAATGTCACCAATATTCTAGGCCATTTGTCACTCAATCACTGCTACCATTTGCACTTAATTTCCTATGCCAAATGTCACTCAATGCTACCGCCATGTGTAACTTATTTCATAGGCTTAGTCATCCTAAATTTCCATATGTCAATTTGACATTTTTCCTAAACTAAATGCACATTTTAATTCATCAATTTTCCAATTGTAACAATTAATTCCAAATTTAATAATTATAATCCACTAAACCAAAATTCAAGGCATAAGCAATACACAATTCACATCATGATCATTTTAAACCTTTCATGCCCTGGAATAATATGTCAATTGAGTGCCTATATAATCTTGGCAATGTTTACTAAATCATGATTCATGTGTGTATGCGAATATTATGCATGTGAATGAAATGCATTTCATAAATTCTCAAATGATATGACTCAATAGTCTAAGATTTTAACCCTCAGTAAATTTTGGAACCCCGTCTATTACATTTAATTACTAAATTATATAAAAATTTAAAATTATATGTAAATAAAGGAATTTTTCAGAAAATAGTGATGTATCATATTTTTATATTTAGTAAAAATTAAAATAACACGTCATCGTAAATATTAATTTTTAAAATCCAAATTAATGAAGAAAATGGTTAGAAAAAGAGCAATAGTATTATATGACAATTTTTAAGTATATTACTTCCATCTCTTTAATATTTTTAAAGGAACATGGAAATTTGTTTTTTTCGGCTACTTTTTCTTCCTGCTTGATCTAGATCATTTGTATCTTTTTAACTTAGGGTACTGCAAACTTTATCTGTTTCGATTAGATTGGGTTATTTTTCTTTTCATTCTCCTAATTTTTGAAGCTTTCTCTTTTTAGTGTTCAACTGCTTCTAGACTTTTTCTTAAGTTTTTGGCACTAGACTTGGACATGTCAATAGGTCGGGCCAGGCACAGGCTGCCCTCAGCCCAGCCAGGCCCGACCTGCCCTCTCCCATGGTGGCCCGCAGGGGGCCAGCCTGTGGCAGCCCATAGCAGGCTATGGCTTACCGAGCCACGGGCTGGCCCGCCCATTTATTTTTAAAGGAAAAAATTCAAAACAACGTTGTTTCGAAAAAATGGGGGGCTGGCTCGTAACCTGACCCAGGGGGATGATGGTCGGCCCTAACTAGGCCAACTCGAGCCAACGGGCCATAATTGTCATCCCTAACTGGACTCTTCTTAGATACTCCCCAAAACTCTCTTTTTCCAACTTCTCATTCTTTTAATTTGTAAATTTTAGTTACTTTTTTAGTAACTACCTTAAGCAAGATCTTTCCCTCTTATTTCTTTTGTCAATTCATTACCATTTCAAGTATGAAAAAAGTAATACTAGTTAACTCCTCTCCCAACTCTATTTAAGTCCCTTTGTTCCACTTTTGTCCTTCCCCCACTCCTCCCATCCCTTTTTTTAGTGTTCAACTATTTCCAAACTTTTTGTTAGGCTTTTAGCAATAGACTCTTCCCAATTACTCCTAAAACTCACCTTTTCTAGCTTCTCATTCTTTTATTTTCCAAAATTTAGTTACTTTCCTAAAAATTACCTTAAGTAGGATCTTTCCCTCCTAATTCTTTTCTCGATTCATTACCATTTCAAGTATAGAAATAGTACTACTAGCTACCTCCTCTCCCAACTTTATTCAAGTCTCTCTATTCTACTTTTTCTTTCACCGCACTCCTCCCATCCCTTAAGCCTATTGTCTTTCCTAGATCTTAAACGTAGGCAATTTCCTTTATGAGTTGTTAGAGACCAATATCGTTTTGAAAGATTAAGATACTTACCTCTTATAACCTTAGTTACAAGTTTCATTATTCCATCGTCAATTGAAATTCTTAAATTCAAAACATCAAAGTAGTCCTCCACTATAGTGAGATACTTTCTAGGCAAAAGACTTATCTTCCTACTCTCAAACCTATTTGCTTAGAATAATAGAAAAAATTTAAGATTAGAGTTAGTTATCATTAATGAAGTTGATCTACCTATTTTCGAATTCAAATTTATAGTAAACATGCAAAAGATTTTAAAGTCTCCCGTTAACAAAAAAAAGTCAATTTTCTTATAAAAATGAAACTTAGTCTTGATCTAAAGAGAATAATGAGATTAACGATGAAACATGTCCCCATTTGGTTCAATTTTCATAATATAACATTAAAATATTGCTTTATAATAAAATTTAGTTATTTTGCGAGTTACTATGGTAAGCCTATTTGTCAATGATGTTACTGCATAAACGATGAGGATATGGTATGCAAGAGTTTGCATTAGGGTAGAGCTTAGAATAGAGCTACCATAATCTATTCATTTATTAAAGTTAGATGAATATGACAATCTTATAGAAGCTAAGGTTATAATTAACTATCAATAGTAACCAATATACAACCAATAACACAAATTATAGAAGCAAATAGGTAAGAAGTTTCTAGAAGGTGACTATTGTAAACTTTTGGGACTATACTCATTGTAGGAATTAAAATACTCATTACTTTAGGTCCATAACCTATGACCTTACTAGAAAATTCTCCTAGCACTGACTTCACATACAATATGTAGGTTAACAATGTAATAATACTCGATGCCAAACTTTTTCCACTAAGTGATACCTCAACAATTGATACTTCAACAAATGATACCTTAAAGGCTAGTGTTTTTAATAAGTGAAAGGTCAAAGGTAGATACTTTAACCAATTTAGGAAGATTAGAGATTATTAGTGCTCTAAATATTATGGTTGCAGGGTGCAAATCGAACTCTATTTTCTTAATTAGACATGATTGGGACAAACCAAGTTGAAGATCTCCATATCACACTCAATCATAAAGTGAGATCCTTTGAAGAAGAACTTAAAGAAAACCCAAATCCAAAGCCTTTATTATTGCACAAAGATCACTCTAATGTTAGTGAACGCATGGAATGTAAGAGAGCTTGACTCCCAGTAAAAATCAATAGGTAGTTCATGATTTTATTTTAACAAGAAGCCTTACCTTATAGGATTTATATAAACAAAAATAACTGCCAACTATTGTAAAAATAGTATGTGATTTTATGAAAATTAAGAACTTATTAATCATTACTAGCACCATTTCAATGGTAAAATTATTATTGCTTTTAACCCTAATAAATTTAGAATCCTCTAAAACAAATTCACTAATCAATTAATCAACATCTCCTTATTTTTGATCCCAAACTCTACTTATTTTGCTTCACCTTCATTTATATTACTAACATAGCATGACAAATAACTTCTCTCTAAAATGAGTTGAGAGCTACTCACTTAAATATAAGGTCACCGTGCATGATCCTGGGGGACTTAAATAACAACACATTCTCACAAGATTATGAAGGAATCAATTTAAGCTTTAATTATGCCAATGATGATTTAAGGGATTGTATTAACTAAATATGAGCTACTAATCCAAGATGTGAAGGCTATCACTTCACTTAAAGCAATATGTAAATTAGAAAGTGGTTAATTTCAAGGAAGTTAGATAGATCATTAATCAATTCTTATTAGATGACTGAATTCTATCTCAATATAGCTCACTTTATTGACAATCTCTATTCATATATTCCCCGATTGAAATCTATAAGTAATAGGTGACATAGCTAGAAAATTACCATTTAGATTTAACAATAACCTAACTAACTTAGAAGGTTATCAGGAAGAAGTCGCAAAGGGTATAAATTCTAACTTTTAAGGTCTTAAAGCTTAAAAATGTATGAAAATTATAAGTTATGAAACAAGAACTCAAAGACCATAATAGAAAGCACTTTAACAATATAAGCCAATTATCCAAAATTCTAGAGGCATCCTTAACCAAGTTCAAAGTGAGTTATACTTGAAACCAACTTACGAGGTCTTATAGTTTGAGGAGAAACAAGCTTTATCAAACTATACCCAAGCCTCAGATGTCCATAATTCACTCTTAATAAAGAAATCAAGGGTTATTAGGTAAAAGAGGAAGACAAAAATACCATTTACGTTCACAATTCCATCTTAGCCAAAAAGAATCACAATAAGATCTCCTCTTTAAACAAAATGGAGAAATTATAATAAGAGATTAAAATTTTGTATCTCAACTACTTACAAAACAACTCCATGTACTTTTAATAGTTTTTGCTCTTATATGTAGGTCTTAAAAGACTTCATCTATAAACTAATCTCCAATAAGCAATCAAACTCCTTATGCAAACATTTTAACATATTACATATGGAAAAGACTTCATTTAGCATTAACCCTCAAGTGCTTTAGACCTAATAAGCTAAATGCACTATTTTTTTTAGAAAACTTGAAACGTAATAGGAGAATTGATAGGATATTAAATAATTAAATCAATCATATAATTCTTATATAATGACAAGATGTTGAAGAAGGTTAAAAAATTGTAAATTTGTCTCATTCCCAAACTGCCAATCCCTTCTTCCCTTTAAGATTTTAAATTGATATCTTGCTACAAGATAAAATACTAGAACATTTTGGTCCACATTAGGGAGCTTTCATTCAAATCATATATGTAAGTGATAATATCCTCATTTCTTAATAATTATTCAGGAACTATCACAAGAAATCAACTAATATAAGTTGTTCCACTATCACAAGAAATCAACTAATATAAGTTGTTATTGAATATTTTGGTTTTCCATAAGCTTTCAATAACTAGGTTAAGCAATTTATGACAACCACCTCCTTTAACATCATTATCAATGTTGAGCCTATATAAATATTCAAGGGAACTAAAGGGTTTAGGCAAGGTGATCACCTTTTCCTATACCTTTTCACCTTATGCATTAAGGTAACTACTAGTCTTATTAAACACAATAGAAAACAAGATGGTAGATTCATATATCACTACAAGAATAAAATTTTGAAATTATTCAACCTCTCATTTTCTAATGATCTCTTAACTCCTCAATAGAGCAAACACTCACTCCATTGAAGTGCTTTTAAACTCTTTATAGAAATTTAAGTAGTTTTGTAGCTTTTTGATCAATGTCAATAAAGCCAACTCTTCATCACTGTTAGCTCTCAACTTGTAGTGAATAAGATCTTTACAATTTTAGGAATATAAGTAAGGAATCCCCTTCTCACTTATATGGTAATTCCTATAACCACTAAGAGACTCATTTACATATTGTTAGCCACTTTCCATTCATAGAAGAATTAACTTCTGGAACAAAATTCATCTTTCTTATACAATCAAGCTCCTCCCCATAATCTTTACACTCAACAACATCTATGTTTTTCGGAACTCACTTATAATGCTTCCCAAGAATTTGATGAAGAATATAAAAAATTGAAGAACTTTATTTTGAAATGAGAGGCTTATAGTTCATTTAAAGCTAAATTTAAATAGATAAAAATCTTCACTCTAAAAGATGAAGGAGGTCTTGGCTTCACTCTTATCAAACCATGAACATCATGCTTTTGGAAAAGAGAATTTTGAGGATTTTTACAAATAAAAAGACAATATGGTCTAATGGACTCATACTTATTTCCTAAGAGGGACAAGCTTCGTATCTAGGATGATTCATAGACCTTAGACCAAATTCGTATCTAGGATGCTTCATAGACCTTAGACCAAATTCTAAGGATGAGGGAAACACTATGTATCTAAATGAAGATAATTATTAAGTATGGGTATGACACTTGGTTTTGGCATAATAACTAAAATTCACTTGTACCTTTCTATATAATTCTTGATTTGAATAGATTGAAGCACCTAATACTAGACTAAACAAAAGTTAAGGAGATAATATTAGGGGATCAATGGTCTTGTAACATAAGAGGCTTAACTTTCCTTATGGATAACTTATAACCTTATAATCCTAACCTTGATGCTAGGAAATTCCACCATCTAGTTGAAATACAATTTTAGGAACTTCGCCAACAAATATTGCTTACAAGTGTTTAAAGACCCTAATCCCAAAGTTTCTTGGCATAAGCTAATCTATTTTAGATCAAATTTACCAAAAGCCTCCTTTATTATATGGTTAGCCTCTAAACATATGCTAAGGACTACGGACATATTAAAACTCCAAACAAATAACCTCAATTGTAAGTTCCATAATCAAGACATAGAATCCACTAATTACATCTTCTTTAAGTGCTATTATTCTTCAGCTATTTTGTTTTAAATCTAGTCTTTTGTAGTCTTAACTATAAAAAAGTGGATTGATTGAGAATTTTAGACTAGTCAAGGAAGCTAGATTTTCCTAAATGGTGATAACACCCATTCAAAGCTAGCTTTTAGTTATTATGTGTACGCTTTATAAAGAGAGAGACTAGAAACTTTTAAAAATAAGAAGCAAGATATTTACACCTTGACTCTTAAGACCTTAAACCATATTAAGGAAATTTTCTAATCGATTGAATTAACTCCAATATTAGAGTTGAACTGGCCAGTAAGACAGAGATTAACCTCTGGTAATTGTCATCAGGAATTTGAGTGAGAACAACAAGGAACTTTAATCCAAAGAGATTAAAGATGGACCAAGAAGATGACTTACCTCAATAAAGATGGAACCTTTTAATGGGATCAAATCCTCTGTGCCCATATCACTGTGCCAACCTTGTTTCAAATAATCCCATCCACACAAATATATGGGACCCAAAGAAATGTGTGGATGGGATTGCCTAGAATAGGGTTAACATAAGGTTATGAGCACAGAGGATCTTGTTCCGTTTTTAACATTTGTGGAAGTTGGGAAGACAATACTAAGAGACCTAGCTTTCATAGACTTGTCCATTGGGCAAAAGTACCATAGCTTTTCTTTATATTTTTACTTGTTTTTGTCCATGACTTAGAGCAAAAGTACCTTAGCTTTTCTTTATACTTTTACTTGTTTTTGTCCATGGCTTAGTTTATGTATCGTCCCTTGGGTACTTTCATTAAATTACTTTAACTTGAAAGAGAAAGATTAGAAAATTGAACTAATGTTTTATGAAATTATAATTGATTAAATATATGAATTCACCCTTAATATTTTGATTCAAATTTAAACAATAATGTTTTAACATTTATAAATTAAAATTTAATCTTAACATTTATTTGTAAAATAAAAACAACCCTTATTTAGACTAAATTTAGTAATGACGTCAGAATTAGAGACTTTTATAAAGAAAAATATTTTAAGATTTCATTAAAAAAATTTAATATGTTTAAGTTGCACTAATATGTTTTTTTAAATACATTTAAGTGTTATATTAATAAGTTTTAATATATTTATAACAAGTTTTAATATATTTATACGAGTGCTCATGGCCAGCAATTTCTTTTTACGGCAACAAGAGATAAAGCCAAATCAAGCTTTCCCTTGCCAAATTATATTACTCTATTATTATTTTGCTCATAGAACAAAATAATAATAAAGTAAAAGAAACAGACTATCTAAATTCAAATTAAACGGGAACAACATATCCGTTCGTAACTTGTGTTACACGTGTTCCAACTAAGATCCAGTTCTATAAAAAAGAAAAAAGAAAAAGTTTCTTTCTGTCATGAAACCTTACACCTATGTAACACTCGGGATCGAAACTTTTCATTTAAGGTTCAGTTTTGTGTGGAACCCTTAGCTTATTATGTGCATTTTTTTTTTTCTTCCGCAAGATCCTAACGTCTCCATATTTGATGAAAATATGTAAGGATGAATATAGGCTACAAAAACGACATCATACACCTAAGATTCTATAGAAGATAGTGAATAAATTGGATCCTCCCATTTTCATGACAACGTAGACATCTCTGCAAATCGCAGAGCCTCCTCAATTCCAACACAACGTTTAAGAAGTCCAAAAAGAATGGAATGACATTCATCCAATGACTTAATTTCATCCCTTTGGGGCATTAATTTGAAGATCGAGCAAGCATCGTCTACAAATCCAGCTTGATCACAAATTGACATAACCACTTTAAAAGTGAAATCATTGGGAGCGAAACCAAGTGATATCATCTCATTGAAAAGGCTGATTGCATCCCTCCATAAGTTGTTATTCCCGTAAGCCTCAATAATTGCAGTCCATGTCATTGAACCCTTCACTGAAATTGCATCAAACACCAACTTTGCACTTGAAATCAATCCACAACTTCCATACATCTTGATAATTTCAGATGAAACTGACGGTATTGACTCAAAATCTTTCTTCAAGACCTGTCCATGAATCTCCTTCCCAAGCTTCAGAGCTTTAGTTTCGCAGCAGAAGTTCAACATCCTTGCCATTGTAATGGAATCTGGTCTGTGCCGTGACATTTGCATTGATCTGAACAGACTAAACGCTTCATCCATACACCCATTTTCTGCAAACGAATCTATTATAGCTGTCCACGAGATCACATTCCTGTTCTCCATGCCATTGAACAACTTGATAGAATACTGCAAATTACCACACTCTGAATACATTTTTATCAAAGAAGTAGATACAGATACATTTGGTAAGAAGAAATTCTTCACAGCATATGCGTGAATTTCCTTCCCGTGCTTCAAAGCCCCCAACTCTCCACACACAGGAATAACAGTGACAACCGTGACAACATCAGGCTTAAACCCTTCCTGCTGCATCCAAACTACTGACCTCAATGCCTGCTCAAGCCTTGCATTTAAAACATAACCAGATATCAAAGCAGTCCAAGAAACAGCATTCCTTTCTGACGAGCCATAGAATACCCGCCTCCCTGAGTTAATGTCACCACACTTGCAATACATATCAATCAATCCAGACTGAACGGATAATTGTCTCGAATAATTCTTCATCTTAACAATGTAACCATGAACTTCTTGGCCAAGTTTCCTTGCCTTCACATCTCCAATCGCTGGAAGGATGGTGGTTAAAACGACAGAATTCGGGTATAAGCCTTCCCTAACCATCCATCTTGTATAATCCAGTGATTCCCATTGACCACTATTGTGCGCGAAACCTGCAATCATTGCGCCCCAAACAACAATATCTCTGTCAAGCGTTTCTTCGAACACCTTATGCGCAAACTTAACCTTACCACACTTAGAATACATGTCCACCAAACTAGTCATCAAAACAGAACTCCCGAGCATTCCGTTCTTAACCAAAAGGGCATGGGTCTTCAAACCTTGTTTGAGAGCTAATGCGCCTGCAAAGCTCTTAATGACATTACAGAAGGTATAAACATTCAATTCAAGACCCAGTTCTCGCATTTTCATATAAGCAGAAAGCACATAGCGATATTTGCTTCCACCGGATAGTACAGTCCCTCTAAGCAACGCATTCCAAGGATACACACTAGCGCAGTTACACTCATTAAACACTTGTTGCGCATCTTCAACAGACCCACACGCCGTGTACAGTTGGACCAGTTTTGTACGCAAAAACTCATTGTTTTCGAGCCCATTAATGCGAATGTGAGCATGAATCTGCCTGGCGAAAGTGAGCTTTTTGGATCGAATACAAGAGGCAATAAGGGCAGAGAAGGTGGTGGGATTTACGGGGATGCCCTGTTGGTCCACGTAGTCCATGATTGTAAGAGCCTCCTTGAGCTTGTTCTCTTTAGCGAATCTTTGGATATCTTTGTAAATGGCTCGTGGGTTTTTTGAGTGGATCGGTAAAGAAGATGGAAACGCATCTTCCTCCGAGAATCGTTTGCGTTTCTTGGTGTGATAATGAGGGTGCCTTTTTCTGCGTGTTGTGGGGTGCTGCGCTCGAGACAAGGAGGCTCTGATCTTGAAGTATGGTTTGAGATTGGCGCTGCCTTTCAGAAGGTTGGGAGGTAGAAATTGCTGTTGATAAGGGGAAAGAGGAAGTAAGAAGGCGCGTTCCATGTGCTAGGTTTAGAGATGCCAGTGCGTCGGTTGAGTGAAGCCGATCGCAGTTTAGTCTGGCCTGATTCTTAAGGTGCGGTCCAAAACCGGCGCCTGGATGATAGGTTTGAAAAGCGTTAAATAGGTGAGGAATGAATAACGAGACGTTGGTTGATTATTATGATTATAAGACAATATTTTAATATCAAACTTTCGAAGATTACTCCCAAATGTCAGGAGGAATGAAAATCATTCCTAAGTAACGGGCAGTGTCATAAGCGTGATATTGGTTGTCACCCTTATGACACTCCCTTCTTCTTCTTTTTTTAACAAATCTTTTTAGTAATTATATATAATTAGAATATAATTATACATATTAAAATAATATTACAATATAATTAATTACTAATTAATTAATTAAAATAATATTACAATATAATTAATTATTTATATTTTCTCTTTTTTAGCAATTAAATATAACTAATTAAAATATATTAAAATTTGATGTAAAACAAGAATTTAACAAATTTGTATTTATCAATATTTTTAATAAACCAACCATTATCAATAGTAATGATAATGGTAATCGTTTATTCGTTATAACTAACTATTATATTTATAATGATTATATTCATTCTCATTCTTTACTATATTCATTCTCATTCCTATTACCATTACCTCATTTGAACCAACAACCCCTTTATTTAAGTTGCTTAAAATTAAGTCATTTAAAAAATGATTAATTACAAAAAAAATTAAACTTTGATCAATTTTATAATTATAATTCGAACTTTAAAAAGTGACAATAAAATACTTAAAACTTTGATTTTTTCAATTTTAACTTGACGCCAATTTTTTCATTAAGTTTGTTGACATAATATATTACGTGTCCAGAAACCCTTATTATTAGTATACGTTAGCATTAGTTAACAAAACAAATCATGATTAATGAAACGACGTATTATTAGTATATGTTAGCAGTAGTTAACAAAACAAATCCTGATTATTGAAACGACGTCGTTTCCATCTGTGAATTCTGACCCCGTTCGTTCATTTTGCCCTCTGACATTTTTTACAAATGAAGGGGGTTAGGTCATTTTTTATAAAAATGATGTTGTCTAATTGTGCAATTAAACAACGTCGTTTCATTAATCAGGATTTGTTCTGTTATCTATTGCTGACGTGTACTAATAATAAGAGTTTCTAGACATATGGCATGTCAAGTTAGCAAGCTTAATGGATAAATTAACATCGGGCTAGAATTGAAAAAAATTGAAAGTTTAAGTATTTTGTTTCTAACTTTTAAAATTTAGACTATAATTGCATAATTGGCCAAAGTTTAGGATTTTTTAGTAATTGACTCTAAAAAAATTATCTAAAATGATATTATTTTGTAAAGGAAAATGTGAGTTGTTCAAATTCCATTAATTTGAAGTAGGATCATATTTAAGGTCATTTATAATGTTTAAAAATTTTGAAATTCACCTATTAACATCTTTATTCATATATAAGATAATCGCAACTTTAAAATAATTAATTAATAAATTTTTATATATTTACAATTGCTTTTATATTTCATCATATTTTCCATATAAGGTTTGGCATCTATATTAGATAGAATGTCACAGTTTTTGCTCTTGATTATTTTAATATTTTCATTAAAATCTAAAAGCTAATATACTCAGTATACAAGGCTCCTTGCTTTATGAGAGTTTAAGGAGGACTATAACGTATGCAGCTTTCTCTTGGTATTTTTACAGAGAAATTGTTTATATGATCTAAACATGTGACCTTATGATAAACAACCTTATCTCGTTTGAAATCATATTATAAATCTTAACAGTCTCATCGTTAACATCACTTTTCACCTTGTTGTCTCAATGTAACATCTTATAGGAAAAGATTTAATATCATAATATTTGTGAAGTTTCAAATAAGAATGGCTTAATAATAATTTCAATTAGAGCGTAAAAGAATTATAAATATGCAAATAATTAATTTTTTAAGTTAAATGTATTGATAAAAATGATGCAAAACAACTCCAAAGGTTTTTAGCTATCCTTAAGACAAGGAGCTTAAGTGGGAACAAAACACAATTCTTAATATTATAATTTCCTAATGAAGCTCAATTTAAGTTGTTGCTATATTCCTTCCTCATTTAACATTAGAAATCCACATTTTTATTCCACAATTGTCAAACCACTAGCCTAATTAATGATAACTTTTAATTATTAAGCCACACTTTTTAATTAGTTCAATTTGCATTGTACTCATTATATGGTTTCCTTAGTTTTAAAGTTCTTTAGACCTTTTAAGGTAGTTAATGGTCCAATATTCCTTAGGAAGAAGTTATTGTAATGTTGTTGGCTTTGTGTACCTGGTTTATTAGTAGTCACTCTTTAATATAGGAGATTAATTTATTAGCTACTTGATCTTTATATCTTTCTTCACTCTAGAATAATCTTAGATTATGTTCTCTATCGATGTCATACACTATGTTGCCAAAGACTACCTTATAAAATGTGTTATCTCCATTGTTTATATTTTTTTTGAAAAATTAAAATTTGTCGAAATCCTCTCCTACATCACAGATAAGGTAAAAACAACAACATTATAATACCATGGAAAAACTAAATGTCACCGTAATAAACACAAATACAAAATAATACATTAAACGGCAACATAAAATAAAGCAAATGCTTTAACGATCAAATTCAGTGAATTTCCCTTAGAGGGTAAAGAAACACCTCCCATCCAAAGGAAACTCCAGAAGCTTCCGAATTAGGGTAAAGTCATTGGGTGTCTTCTTCATCTCCATATTGGTGATATCTACCGAGGTATGAAATTCCTATATTGATTCATGCTTCTTCTTCTTCTTAATCATTGATCATCCTATTTATGGTTGGATCTACAAGGGATTTCTTCTAACCTGCGCTGGTGGAGACTACCCAAGTGTGGAGTCTCTGTCTTGAAGCATGCATCATCTTCTTTTCTACCGATGATCGTGATTCAATGTGCCGTAGCGACATATAAGTGCAATCCCGTAAGGTGAGTACTAACCCTAACTTTGAAAGTTTCTTAACACTTCTGCACGATCCTTATCCTTAGTCTTGATGGGAAAATGATTTCTAGAGATCTTTGGACAATCCTCAGCCTTCATTTAAACCTTTCAGGTAATATCTCTCTTTTCTAGAGTTTTGGATGACTGCCCTATATTGACTGAAATCTTTGGCTTACAAACATGCTATTATTTGCATCCTTGTTGATTGCTAAATTTTTATATTCTTGTTTCTACTTGGCCAATCAATTATCTTAGTGTGATCAAACCTAATGTCTTTGAGATTATATGTTAGTTGGATTTTAGTTCATATACCAATATGAGAATTTACATTGGAAGAAAAGATAATGTAAGGTTTTAAGTTGAGCCTTGCAAAGTCTATAAAGATGATTATTATTGAATCTCAATATGTTAATTAAAGCTAATATTTAATTGACTATTAGAAATACTAAGAAGTAAAATTTTGAAAAAGCTTGCTTGAACATGATCATATCATACTAGTACAGTATCTAGAAAGATCACCTTACAATAATGGCTATTAAATTGACTAAAGGAGTGCTTCATCCAAAGAAATGAATCTTCTAGACATAAGTTTACTATATAATTAAAGACATTGTCTTCAATTAAAGAAAAATCTACAATAATACATGACCGTTAATTGTCATTGATGACCACCTTAACTTTTGATTTCTAAGGGAATAAGTGCATCAATCTAAGTATCAAATAGGTATGATTTAAAAGACCCATATTACTTTAATTTCCAAACCATAAGGAGGCATATTTCCATTGCATATTTTACATTTGATGTACTTGTAGAGATATTCCCTCAGTTTTAAAAACTATAGGATAAATTTTAAAATTGTAAATTTAGGTTTTACCTCCTAAAAGCTTTCACCTTTCAAGAAGTATATATGAATATATTTAACCCAATATGCTTCTTTTTTTTTCAAAATCCTCTATACTTTTTTAGCCATTAGGACTTCAATGACTATTTTTATGATGAACATACTAAGACTGGCTTCATCACTTAGCATGTAGACTTTAGTCCACATGTCAAAAGGGGCTAAGAGTTGGAGGCGAAAAAAGAAGAGAAAAATAGCAGAGCAGTCGACTGGTTAGAAAGAGAGAAAACAATAAAGACGTGGTGAGAATGGAGCAGAGACCAAGAGCGAGAGTTGAACTAAAGCCCAGTCGATGACAGTAGAGGCAAAAAGCAAGAGCTAATGCCAGAGAGCTTGAGCTTGGCATGAGATTCACCACCAGAGTTCTTCATTTTGTTTACTCATTCTTATTTCATCTTCTGGTACTGTTCTTAAACCCATTTTATCATCTGTTTTGTTGAACTTGTTTACCCTGTTATTGCTTTAATAGTCCATCTTCTGTTTATTTCCTCTGTTATCGCTTTCATATTTCCTATTTATTGTTAAACATAAGATTGAAGTTTATGAGGATGATGACATTTTTTTTATTTCATTATGGGCTAAATGCTTAATCTTAAGAATTAATGTAACTGGTTTAATCAATTATATATGAGTGAGTTATTGATTTATGGTCTTGTTATTTTCTATGTTTCTAAACTTATTGGAAGTAACAGTTTGGCCAGCTTTTGCATCATTTTGATATTAAACGAAGAATTGAGAGAAGAAGTTTAATATTAAAATAAGAAACAATAGATGCTTAAGTTATGAATAAGAAATATATTAACTTAAGTGTGTAATTATTAGTTAGGTTTAAATAATTGATTTGGACAATAGACTTGTTGAATACGAAATTTAGCTTTGGTTTATTATTTGAATTAATTTTAAAACCCAATTGGTAATTTTAGCAAGACAATTATCCAATCAATTTGCCTTAGTCATGCATATGAGATTAAATTAGTGAAGTTAATTTCTAAAGAGTTCTCCAAATTGATTGATCAAATCTTTCTTTGCTTCTAGTTAAACCAATTTACTTTTTAGTCCAATTACTTAATTTTCTTTAAAACCTTTTACTCAACAAACCACTATAGAGTGTTTAGGATTGCATTTTTTATGTTTATTCAAAGTTAATTTGAGTGAACCAATTTCACCTCCTTGAGAAGACAATCCTGGGTATTCGACTATAATTACCTCATATACTTGCGAGTAAGATAACCTAGGTTTTTAGAACTTATTGTGGCACAACATTTATCATTCACATTTCTCTACCTACTTTAGTTTGTACCCTAATAACTATCAAACCCCTTCATGATCCTTTAAATTTGTTTGATCCATCAAGATCATACACTAGACAAATGAGGAGAAGATTGTAAGTGTAGCAAAATAATGCAAATAGTGTGTCCACATAGGCACAAATAAACCAAAGTGGACAAGTAAGCTTAATCTTACAAGAAAAGAAAAACCAACAAGTAATTGGTTACTTTCGGTAACTCTTTTTTATCAGCATAAGTTGTTGAAGAGAGCATAAATTTCGCCACTTCTCTCTCTCACACATAATTCACAATCTCAAACGTTGAGTTTTTCCTCATATTTTTATCTCTGAGAGTCACCGTCCACTAGGCTTGGGATTTAGGGTGTGAATTAGTGTAAGTAACTCTAATAGCTACTTACAACATAGAGAAAGGGCAAATTCAAGCTACATTAGAGCACAAGGTGGACTTACAAAGCAAGCGCAAGGTCCAAAGGACTTGTCATATTTGAGAGGTAAGGTCTTACCACACCTTCCTTCATTGGTAACAGAGCATGTATAGTTTTCTTTTGTCCTTGAAATTGTGCCGAATGAGAATAATAATAAATGATGAAATTTGTTCATGCATGTGTAACATGGCCATCAATGGCAAATTTTTGTGTGTTTCATTTTAGCTTGAAATTTTGGCATGGATATGTTCCTTATTGTGTTAAAAACTTGTATCTAAAATTTGGTTAAAAATAGATTTGAATTAAGTGAGATATTGGATGATGAATTTTCGGTTCATACATGTGTTTCCCGAAAAGAGGGAGAGCTTTGGACCACCTAGAAAAAGTTTCTCCTTTGTGACCAAAAGGTCATAGGATCGAATCACAAAAACAAATTCTTTGTAAAAAAACAAGGGTAAGGCAACGTACATCGATGACCCTCCCCAGACCCCGCAAAATGAGGAACCTTGTGCACTGAGTATGTTGAATTTGTTCACTTTGTGTGTGTTTTTCCAAAAGTTTAGGCCCATTTTTGACCTATTACAGTATTGTTCTTCATGACATATATATATATGGATATGTTCCTTGTCATATTATCTTTCTAATGGTATATTATATGCTAAAATCAAAGTTAAAATGAGTGAGAAACGATAGTCTGAAATGAGCATCATGGCCATAAAAGCTTGGAATTTTTGGAAAATATCGATTTAGTATGAACGTGTTCATTTATGATTCCATGCGACCTCAATAGGAGGTGTGCTTCACCGACGACATAAATTCCATATTTGACCCCACTAACATCGTCCACATGTACTGGTGAGTCCAGAACCATGTCGAACAAGGCTTGACTGGCTACCTAAGGTGGCACATGGTTACCCAAGAGTGGGCGTGTGGCATAGCAGCTATTGTAGCCATACAATCGTGTCTAACATGCACCCTAGCAGCACATGGGACTCGTAGAGCCACCCTAGAGGGTCACTTCTGCTCAAATTTTGGCTAGAGACTCCTTTTATTGTGGTTTTTTTATTTGTGTGGTCAAAATTATCTTTTTAGCCCTTTATGATTTATTAAAATTTTTCAAAATTTGAGTTATTTGTTAGCCTAATTTGAAATTTTACTTAATTACATAAGTGAAATAATTTTGGGCTATTAACTTGAGTTTTCATGCTTGATAATTGTGTATTATATTCATGAATTTATGTTGCATTTCATATATGTTATGAGTCTCATACCTAGGTGGTATATGGGTCTATCTTCATTCAATATCATTTTTAGTTTAAGGAATGAAGATGCATTGACATTTAGAATTAGTGCTTATATTGTGTGATATGTGTTTTCCAAAATAAATTCTTGTATACAAGGAAGAAAGTGTGACATCCTTATTTAGTATTTGTTATTATAATGATGTAATAGGATTTGAATTGTAATTATTAATGATTTGTTTCATTAATATTGAGACTTTGTAAGGGGATGAATTTTCACACTAATTCTAGGTATGTAGATTTATTTTAGACATGAGGCACCAAAATATCAATGGAGTTTTAGAGTGAGACTCACTAATGTATGCATGATTGGTTCATACTATATTTAGTGGATGTGTTACCCATAATTAAATTAAAATTAATCATTGGGCAAAATACAGTTAAGCGCTTAATACCACTTATGTTATTAGTGACGATTACTAACAAGTTTGCAAAATTTTCAAACTAATAATGTAAGTGGGAGTTGAGCTGACTAATTGAGATTAGCATGGATAGATATATGCCTTAATTAAACCTGTGTATTGATGTAGTGAAATGGCAACCAAGAGTTTGATTATTGAGATAACCAAGGGAGAAAAACTTGATGGTAAAAACTATGACATCTGGCATAGGAAGTTTCAGTACCTTCTCAATAAGCATGAGTTGCTCAACCATCTAACCACTAACATGAGCCCTCCTGAGACTGCAAGTTCGGCCAAGGATCACCATGACCATAAGGCTTCTACCCTTTGGCGAAAGAAGGATAGAAGTGCGTGCTTTATATTATTAGCTTATATGCACGATGACCTTATTGGGGAGTTTAAGAACTACCCAATTTCCATAAAGATGTGGGAACAATTGTGCCTAAAATATAGAGGAACAACAACAACAAGGCTTCTTGCCTCAATGCTTAGTTTCAATCAATACATGATGGACCTTAAGAATAGCCTGACTAAACATCTTAGGTTGATGTCTTCTATGTTTCAAGAAATGAAGGCAGCAGGTTATGATCTAACTGATGAGAAATAGGTTTTAGCTATCATTAGGTCGCTTCTCGAGTTCTCGAGGGATAATTAAAGTTAATCCTTACTCATAATAAGGACGTTAAGACCTTTGATGACATTTCCCGCCATTTGGAGCTTGAGGTAGAGCCTAGAAATGCAAATTACAGTGTCGTTATATTAGTTACACAAAATGGGCGCAAGGGTGATGGCCCTAAGCACAAGAAGGGAAAAGCTAAGAACTAAGGGCCTCGAGAAGGGCAATTCACTAAACACCGTAGAGGTAAGTGTGGGGGTAAGAAGGATAAGTCTAAACTCATATGCTTCAACTGTAGAAAGAAGGGACACTTTGCTTAAGCGTGTACTGAGCCCTGTGAAGTTTGCCCTTACTTACCTTCTTTTATACATGCCTTTGTTTTCACATATGCATTTTTCGCTCATTCTCTCCATGATTGGATTGTAAATACGGTAGTGAAAAAAAACATGACCTGCTGCCATGCAAAATTTATAGATTACCATCAATTACCCGCGGGTAAACATTTTGTAACAATAGGGAATTGAGCGAAGGAGAGGGTCCTTGGTATAAGAACCTAGCAACTTACTTTGTGTAATGGATGCAAACTGCTCTTACATGATGTGCTTCATGTACCCATTATTCGATGTAATTTATTTTCAATATCGACACTAGTCCACTTGGGTTTTTCTTTTTTTGTTGGTAAGAATGGTGTGTCCATTTATCTTGATAATACCGTTTATGTTCATGGGCACTTTTGTAATAGTTTATTTATTATGGATTTAGAAGATGTATCTGAATCCATAAATATTTTGTTCATGTTGCTTCTTCTTCTTCTGTTGATATTGAATATGAGTTTGTTAAATGGCACGCTTAATTAGGACATATTGGACAAGATAGAATGTCTAGATTGGCTAGAGAAGGGCTATTAGACTCCCTCGTCAAAGTGAGTCTTCCTACTTATAAGTTTTGTCTTACTGGGAAAGCTAGTAGAAAGCCTTTTGATAAGGCTAAGAGGGCTTTGCATCCTCTAGAGTTGATCCACTCTGATATTTGTGGACCTATGAATGCGAGAGCTAAAAATGGCGTGACTTAATTTATCACATTCATAGATGATTTCTCACGATATATGATAAGTATAAATTACATCGTATTTTAAGGCATAGTTTGATATGTGTTTAGCTATTAATTCAATCATTTAGTATATGTTTAGGTTAGAATTGTGTTAGTTTGTTAATTATTTATGTTTTAAGTGTTTTATGGGTTAGTATAAGTCTTTAAGCTTAAATATTATGTTTTTAAGGTACCTTGATGTGTTTGCTAGTGTTTCAAGGTCAACATTGAAGAATGGAGGAGTTTCAGAGACATTCGAGCCGAAACAAGAGCCCACAATTGTACGATCATGACAAAAGCGCCAAATTTGGCCCACATGCCAAGATCGTGACAGAATCGCAGGGAATGGCCCACAATCATGGCCTGCATCAGGCAAATGCGTAGATACTCAAGAACATCAAGTTTTAAGGGATTTTTTTGGACCTTTCGAACCTTAGAAAAAACCCTAGGGTTACCCAAAACACAAGAGGATATTTAAAGAACAACAAAAGAGGTAGAAGAGGAGCTTTTGCATCAGCCACCTTGAGAAACCCTAGAGAGAGATCATTGAGAGATAGAGTAAAAGAAGAAGGAAGAAAGAAGAGGAGAAGAAGTTGACTCGAATTACTTCCCAGATCAGGAGGTTTCCCGACATCGCTACCTCTCGTTATCCATTCTAGATTTTATTTTATGTTATTTTCAATTTTATCATTTTATAGAATTGGATTGAGCAGTTGATGATAGCATCTAGAATGTTGAGGATGTTTTTAAACTCACCTTCAAATTTTATTTTTGAATTAATGAGAATTTGATTATTTATGTGTTTATTGGATGTTGTTGTGGTTTGATTATACTATTGCATAATTCGATAATAAGTTGAGAGGGTGAATAAAATGAAAAACGATTAAATTGGACTAACAAGAGTTAGGTGATTTAACAGAAACTATAATTAAATTAGATCGAGAATTTGTGTGGAGAGAGATCCTGCATAGGTTTCCAATAGTTTATTAGAGAACTTTAGAGATAATTAGGGTTTTGGATAGGTTGTGAATTGAGAGATTGCAATCTCTATAATTTGATTAGGATTTATGATTTAAGGTTAATAGTTATAACTTAATAGAGAGTAATCAACCCTAGGATAGTCTAGAACCAACAATCGAATAATTCATAATCAGTTAGGTTAGCATCAAGGATAGGTAAAATTCCCTTTCTCTCAATTGGTAATTTCCTTCGGTTGATTCTTGGGTGTGCTGTAATTTGCTTAATAATTAGTAGTTTCATGTTTGATTTTTAATCCGATTGATTGAATTCGTATTAGTTTCATTGCATTTTGAATTTATGTTATTTGTTCTGGCCTTATATTTTAAGATTAGATTAGTTCCCTCCTCCTGGGATAGACACCTATGATACTATACTAACAAAATATGTGCTTATGAATTATCAAAGGTTAATAATTATAACTTACTAACAACTAAACTATGATCAATATGGCTTAGTATTTCTATTGTCTCACTGCTCAGAAGCTTTATATTGTTTCAAATGTTTCGTAGCTGAGGTTGAGAATCAGAAAGAGAGGAGATTTAAGGCTCTTTGTACTGATAGAGGCCAACAGTATCTCTCTAATAAGTTTAGAGAATTTTGTGAGAATAAAGGAATATATCGATAGTTAATGATTCATGGAACTTCGTAATAAAATGGGGTTGTAAAGAGAAGGAATCGAACTCTATTAGACATGGTTAGGTTGATGATGGCTCAAACTAAACTACTGATTAAGTTTTGGGAGGATATCTTTATGACTGCGACATACATCCTTAACCAAGTGCCCACTAAGTCTATCCTGACTACTCCATATGAGTTATGAATAGAGATTAGCCTAATTTGGAAGGTTTAAGGCCATAGGGATCTGCTAGTTATGTTTATCATTCTTCTCATAAGTTTGGGAAGTTAGGCCCTAGAGTTAATAAATGTGTGTTTAGTAGATATTGTGAGCATTCTAAGGGCTATATGATAGTGAACATCATGGAGAGCTCACTGAGGTTGAGTCTCAAGATGTCAATTTTTTGGAGGATGATTTCCCTAGTATTGGTTATATCATACAAAGTGTTAAGCTCTAAGAGTTAAAGGAACATCAAGACGAAGTGCCCCAAATGGATTTGGATTCATAATCTATTTTGATGACTATTGAGGTTAGTGGGAGCATAGAACCTAACTCTCAGTCTCCATAATTGTGTAAGAGCCAATACGAAAATGTTCCAGGTAGATGCTGTGAAATAGAAGGTGGGTCCTTCTTGAGCATTTCTGTTGATGTTGATGAGCCTTCTTCTTTTGAAGAAGCAATGAACTCACCATTTTCGAGTAAGTGGCTTGTAACAATGAAAGACGAGATGGAATCCATGGCTAAGAACCCTGTGTGGGACTTAGTCAATATACTTGTTGGGTACAAAATCATTAGAAACAAGTGGGTCTTGAAGTTTAAGTGCAAGGTCGATTGATAAATTGATAAGTATAAGGCTTGATTAATGTCGAAAGGTTACACCCAAAAGGAAGGTGTGGACTATGATGAGACATTTTCTCCTGTTCTGATATTTGTGTCTATTAGCCTTAAACTAGCTATTATTGCACATTTAGATTTGGATTTGTTTTAAATAGATGTGAAAACGACGTTTCTCAATAGATAAATAAATGAAGAGATTGATATGGATTAACCCGTTAGGTTTTAGGCAAAAGGACAAGAGCACAAAGTGTGTCACTTAAGACGTTCCATTTATGAACTAAAACAATCATCTAGGCAATGTTATCTTAGATTTCATCAAGCCATTACATCGGTAGGCTTTACGCTGATTGAAGAGGACCATTATGTATACATAATGTGATAAGAGAATGTGTAACATCCCCTCACCAATAGGAAGGGTATATTGGTAAATTGCCATGTTTAGGAGTGTATAAATGTATAGTGACAT
>JAOQMS010000003.1:20731770-20746679 GCA_027563885.1 Erythroxylum longipes
ATGTAATTAATTAAGTACTACTAATAATTTAATTACTTATGTTCTTATTAATTAATGGCTAATATAAATTTTCATTAATTTATATTCTTATTTTATTAAATATAATGTAATGTTATTAATTAATCATATTAATTTTATTACTTATATTGTAATTAATTAATGACTTATCTTATTTTCCTAATTATATTTTAATTCATTAATTAATTACAATATTTAAATTAATGATTAATAATTACAAATACATTTAAAATAATGTAATTATATTTTAAATCAAAATAATGTAATTAATTAAGTAATAATAATTTAATTAATTATATTATAATTACCTCATCGTAATTACATAATTACAAATACATTTAAAAGAAATATTGATACAATTATAAAATAATCAATTAATTATATATTTTCAATCACATAATATTGAGGGGCATTTTTGTTATTGACATTATTTTTATGTTTTGTCCCTGCAATTAAACACATTTTTGTCCTTAAGATGGGGACAATTTTTTCAGTTTTGTCTACCACAACTAAACACTTTATTGTCTCCAATTTTTATTCTGTTCTATCTCTAAATTTTTGTCTCGTTCCGTCTTTACACACAAAAGATAGTAACTAAGCGGAGCGATAATGGAAGGGTAGTTTGACTTGAACGTAGAACCACGTATTCCTTCATAAATAAAAGCGCTAAGCAAGCTCCTTTATTTTCATCCCTGGTTTCTTTTGTTTCTAATAAATATATAATTAATTAATTAGGGAGTCATCACCATCACCACGATGCTGCTAAGTTCCACAATATCATTCCACTCTCCTTCCACACAACTCTTCAACATAACTTCTACTTACTCACTAGCCTCTCCTCCACCTACGGCAACAAGTAATAGGAGATTAAGGTGGACTTCAAAATCCATAATTGCGTGCTCCTCATCAGAGAATCAGAGGGTCACACATGATCATGATGCCACAGAATCTGCATCGGACATAGTGAGGAGGTTTTATGAAGGAATCAACGGCCGCAATCTTGAGGCTGTGGACAACCTCATTGCTGATAATTGCGTGTACGAGGACCTTATCTTTCCTCGTCCCTTCGTTGGCCGCCAGGTAGCCACTCAAATCCAACGATTTTACTTTTTATCTTTACGGGGCATTTGCTGATCATAATATTATCACAATTCCTAATATTTTTGTTTCTCTTTTCTCCCCCCTCGAGGCAATACTGGAGTTCTTCAGGAAATTCATCGACTCTATTAGTTCAGATCTTCAATTTGTGATCGATGATATTTCTACTGAGGATTCCTCGGCAGTTGGAGTGACATGGCATTTGGGTATGTTCAGGTTTTATTTTAATTGATCTATTAATACATCGATGGGTTTAGTTACTAACAATAGCATTTATATATCAGAGTGGAACGGGAAGCCTTTTCCATTTAGCAAAGGATGCAGCTTTTATCGGCTAAAGATGGAGAACACAGCGAGACAAATAATGTGAGTGAAATTAGTTACATCGTATAAACAGATTTTAATATCTACGTACGATTTTTTATTTTTTATTTTTGAAAATGCTTCCCTGACCTAATATAAAAATGCTTGGAAATCACCAATTGTCAACTGCAAAACTTTGTTCTCAGTTACGGACGAGATAGTGTTGAGCCTGCAATCAAGCCTGGGGATACGGCTTTGGTATGCATGTTCTTTTTTCTTATTATATTTAATTGATGATTATTCACAAAATAGAAACAACTTCTTTTCGTTATACTGTAGGTAATGTTGGTCCACAACTAAAACAGAAATAGCCATCGTGGCTTGACTTGCTAATTGTGGATTACTTATCGTCTTATAAACTGTATTAAGAAATAAATGTCATCATTCACCAAATGGACGACTTTTAGAGCCTATCGTTTACTAATAAAATTACCCACCATTACTTTGGAGAATGCAGGCTGCCATTAGGGCTGTCACTTGGCTACTTCAACAATTTCCGCAGCTGGCTGATCAGATGCTATGAGATAGAATATATTAAAATAAGTATGTATTTCACATCAATTCTTCCTTATGTATTATTATATTTCACCACTTTTTTGTTTTTAGGTTAGATATTACCCCTTTTTTATTGTCATAAAACCATACAACTGTGTCACTAATTCAGACAACAGTGTCCAGTGTAAAGTTCACTTGTGGAGAATATAGACACTGCAGCTTCTTCGTTTCTGAGGGCACCACAGCTATCAAGGCTGTTCTTTTACTTGTGGAAAGACGTGTGAAGAGGTTTTGATGCAACACATTTGAGTCACTGAAAATGTTATCACTACACCAGAGACTCCTTAGCGGCCCGCCTAAGGGCAGGTCTAGAAATTTGAGTGGGACAAATTTCAGAATTTATTATAATCATGATGATGAAAGAAAAATAATAGAACAAATGAAAAAGGTTCATTTTGTGAAAAAAAAAAAATTAGTTATCCTCTTCCAACTGGTTAGGATTGTACAAAGGATAAAGGTTAGTAAGCTAGGCGGAACGTCTAAGACAATTCAACCAATTTCAAATGAGAATGATGATGCATATTTTAGCATTTAGAGGAATTCTAATAGTAAGATGATTAAGCCCATTTCTTCTATGTCGAGGACTTGAATTAGTCCAATTGTCGAACCAAAACCAGGTGTTATTTTCATTTCCCGTATGAGTTTTGATTAAGGGATAAATCTTATCTCTCAACCTCAAGATCTAAGTAAGACTCCATGAGTGCTCCCTGTTTGCATTCATTTGCCAAAATCTGGTATCATTTAGATAGTATTCATTGATCTATTTTGACTACCTTGTCATTAAGTAACTTCTATATCCTATTAGATAATAGGAAATTTTGCATTACTTGGATTGAGACTAAACCTAATCCCCCCTCTTACTTTGGTAAATACAATTCATCCCATTTCACTTTTACTCCTTTATATGCATTAATTTTTCCTAACCATGATAGGTTTTTTATACATTTTTCATTCTCCCTGGTTAACTTCTTATGTGTAAATAGATGAGCAGACTAGTGACCATGCAAGTTCTTGAAAACCGAAGTTATAAGTTAAAGTTTACAAGTTATAGATAAGAACCTATTCTACCAAACATTGATTTTGTTTTGAAATTTTCCGATAAGAGAATGTAATCAACATATTTAGGCTTCTTAGTAGTTACATGTACACCACGATATCAAAAGGGAGAGTAATGTGTAGCCAGGTTTGAAATATTGCTAAGAATCTCACCATTTTGAACATCAAAGGACATATATAAACTGCTTTTACGCAAATTCACTCTTAGACTAGATAAACCAGAAAACTTCTTTAGATTTCTCATTAGGATCTTAAGGGAATAAGGTTCATCACCATAAGATAGCAATAAATGGGTAAATAGATAAGGGAAATGGATCCCCTTGGCTAATACCCTTAGTTCCCTTGAATATTCTGGAGGGGTTTCCATCTATCAAAATGTTAGAAGGATGTTGTGAAAATATAGGTCTTAATCCAGCTCACAAACATGATAGGAAATTTAAATACTTGTAGACATTCAATTATGAAGCTTCAATTAACTATATTAAAAGCTTTGAAGTCAATCTTCAAAGCACAACTTCTTGTTGATCTTTTAAAGACCTGCATAAAAAGTATATTGTCACTGATTGACCTCCTTGGTCACACATTCAATCTGCTTGCTGCAAGCTTTGAAATTATTTTTTAACTTATATTACTACATGAAATGGGTAAATAGTCATGTATAGAGTTGGAATTCAGCTTCTTAGGAATTAAACATTATATGAGTCTTGTTTAACTCTCTCAACATCGTAGTACTTAAGAAAAATTCCTGTATTGCTTCAACCAAAAGTCCTCTAGTGATGACTTAAGTTGATTGAAAAAAATGTCAATTATATCCCTTTAGACTAGGAGATTTATTAGGATTCAAACTGAAGAGTATCTCCTTAATCTCTTGAATAGAAATAGGTTTGATAAGGTATTCCTTCATTTCACAGCTAAGTTTTTCATTAATGAATCTTTCCAATTTAACTCTTCTTTGATCCTAGATGGTACTTGAACCCATCAAATTATTGAAATACTTTAAAGCAACGGCCTCAATTTTATAATTATCTATGTTAGGAATCCTATTTTTATCAAGTAGTGTAGTGATTTTGTTCCTATTTCTTCTTGCAAGGATTGCATTATGAAAAAACCTAGTATTAGTTTCACCCTCTATAAGCCACATTACTTTAGCTTTCTACTTCAATAAGGAATTGTGTATGGCTAGAGCTAAGACATATTCCATCAACATAATAAATTCTTACATCTTCAGCTCCTAGTTAAGAGGATCCTAGTAAGACTCATCTTAAACTCTTTTGAATTTCTCTTTAGCCTAATGAAGAAATATTGCAATATTTAAACAAATATTTTTAAAATGCCTTTAGGCCTTTTTTTTACTTTGTGAAGTTTACTCATAAGTTGGAATGCCTACAATCCCTTACCTCGTGATCCTAGCTTGCCCTTACTTCTTCATTAAACCCCTTTGTTTCAATAAGGAAATTGAAAAACCTAAATGGAGCCCTTAAAGCAGATTTAGTGGCAAGCTTCTATGTTTCAATCCTGGAACGATCTCAGCAAACTGGTTCACCAAAGCAAGCAAAGAAATCAGGGAAATGAGTTAACCGAAGTTGATTCACAATTGTTATATCTAATTTCTTCTTAATGAACCATTCTCCTTGCTGCCTATTATTCTATGTACAGAAGTCACCAATATATCTTAAGTTTACCACTCTTATGTAATTTACTACCTGCTTCAATTCTCTATAAATACGCCTTAATTTGATTATATGACCTTCAACCTTCTAGGTGATAAAATACAATTTAGATAACCTACTAGCATCTAATGTCTATTTACTAAGGATTAAATTCTTATAACATCTTCCTATAAATTCTTTGAAATCCAAAATTTGCAGCATATATTATTGAAATGTCAAACATAAGTAAAGATCTTTCCAAGCAATAGGTTGTATGGATCAATTCATTCATGGAGCTCATGTAAGAAACCTTGTCTTTTGAAGAAGCAAGGTTAATTTTCCCATTATAATGATGTACATGGTTTAAATGAATTTCCCAATCAACTCCCAAAATACTCGAGCTATTCTTAAGGTGTTCCATTTTTATTTTGGTATCTAGTAACCCCATTATCATGGGATTTTTTCCCCAAAAAGATGTCTTTAATAGCCTACTTCTTAAGAGGTTCATTCAACCTTGTCACATTCCAAATCAAAATGGATATATATATATATATATATATTGAATTGACTTCTATTTAACCATGGCAAAGATCTTTAGGGACTGATAGTTGATGAACTTTGCATCAAAACTTCCCCTTGCAGATTACCACCTTTTTTGTTTATGGTATTAACCTCTCCTATCTCAATGTCTTGCTCAATAGGACTAATGGAAGGATCAAACTCTAGCAAGTTTTTCTTTTGGTTTACATTTTCCTTTTTAGTTCCTAACAACTTTAACAATATGTTAGTATTGAATTATTTTCTATCTGTATCATAGATTTCCAATTATAAGATAGACCAGTGTCTTACCTGGTAAGCTCCCACATTCATTGAACTTTATTACTGAAATGGCTTCAGTAAGCTTTACTCCTTTCTTCACCTCGACATATATTCTAGCACAATATAGCTTATCTATTCGAGTTGTTTGATACTTTAGGAAAAGTTGTTTACCAATTGAACTAGTTGTAAAACATATTTCTTTCGTTGTTAATATTCTAATAGGACATTATAGAAGTTAATCCAAATGCTTTAAGTTTTCTCGTGTCCAACTCTAATTCTGGTTTGCATCTTTGTAGAAACATTGGTTGGCCTCCAATATACCAAGACCTTTATTCTAAAATCTTTAGTAAACTATTATCATTGGTAAATTTAAAGATAAAGTTTAATCTTCAATTAGCATTGGCTTTTCTAGGCCCTTTTTCCTCGACTTCCCCATGGCCCAGACATGAACTTGGGGATGGGCAAGTCTTTTTCCATGGAAATATCTAACTAGCGTTGAGGACCAAGAAGAGACACCAGCTTGAAGAAGCTCTACAAGAGGTGTGATGACCCCATCCGTCATTGTTCTTTGAAAGAAAGTGAGTTTCTCCTTCGAGATATTATGGGCCACTTTTTCACTTTAGGTTTTCTACACATTGACTGTTCTCTTAGCTGCTCCACTACCATTTCTCTCCTCCTAGATTCATAAGGTCTTAGTTTTAGCTCTAGATTTAATTTTTTCTGTAGCCTGCTGAGGAGAGGGAAAATCTTCCTCAATTAAGTGATCCCTACTCTCACTATTCTTTAAGGGAGCTATGTCCTTCCCATCTACATAAGAAGCTTCCAAATGCCCTAGATCTAGTCCTTCAATAAGGCTTTAGCCCTCCTCCAAAGCTACCATCTTTGGGAAACAACTAAAAATGGAAGCTAAACTAAGTTCTCCCTATGACAAAGATACCAAAACATAAAAGATAAGTTAGTTTAGTGGGTAGGATGGTAAATTTCCTAGTGATAAGTCAGAGTCTATCTCTCTAACGTTTATCTTGAAAGATTTGATACCTAATTTAGTAATGCTTGCTTATTGTTTTGCCTTTTGTGTATTCTTTATCCATTGACTTAAACACCAGCAAGTCCTTAGTGAATATGTCACTTATTATGGTTAGTCTATCTATCTTGCTTTATAGGATTAACCAAATAATTTTCATCCACTATAGGTCTCCTTAAATTAGAACTTGAGACATATTAACATCCTAAAGGTACATTATGGATGGTATTTGCATCAATTATATAGAACATTAAGTTTGATTATAGACTATTTATAAGCATGCTATGTTTAATATTGTTAATGTTCCATATAGGTTGAACCTTAAATCATGCTACATCTTTCTATTTGTTGGTTAAAAGATTTTGAAACAATACAATTTTCATATGAAGATGTTTGAAAAATGTTAAAAACTTAATATTTATATTTGAAATTAGTTGAAAGATGTCAAGTTTTCAAATTCCTATATAGAAATGTTTGAACTAAAGGTTGTTACTTGAAAATGTTTCAAAAGAAGTTAAATTTTATAGTTGTTATTTGATAATGTTCAAGAGATGTTAAAACTTTAATAATTAAGATGTAATAATACCAAATGCAGTGTATTCTTTACCTTCTGAAAGAAATAAAAGAATCTTTAAAAGGATAGCTCTTTAAGAGATCTCTCTCATGCAGGAATTGCTTCACAACCTATATTGCACTTAATTTGATATGGGATGCATAAAAAATGCAGTTAATCCATAGTTACTAGGTGTTCAATGCCAATGTTGGACTGAATGTCATTCTAACACTCATACACCAAATGATTATTAACATTTAAGTGTGAGACAGATAGTGGGAACGTCATTAAATTAAGTGAAATAAGTTTCTTGCATACAAGTGTCCTAAGACTTGATTTTTTTTAGTGTAACCCTTATCTTTTATAAGCTTTGTATTGGTTTTTATATATTATCAATGGGATTCTTTACTTTGAAAAAAAACTAAATGACTAAAATAACCAAAAAAAAACTTAAATGGTTAAAAGAAATCAAGATTTAAGAGTAAGTGGGTCAGTCAAGCAACTGCTTTCAAGAATTCTTTTGGTTAGTCAATTGAATGGTCAAACTGATCGATGATTGTAAGAACAAGTTAAAAGTAATATTTTGCTAAAAGAGGAGACATATAGTTAAGTAATAACTAATTGATTTAGAAGTCTCAATTTCCAAATTTTCTTTACCATATTGTGTTATTTACTTTCCTAATCCCATTAAAATCATAATATCAAAATTATTTTTCTTTGATTTTTTAATATTTTTCTTAAACCTATGTTAGGTAATTTCATAATTTTGACAATATAAAACTTTTTTCAAATTCTATTTGTTTAAATCTTTTGCTTTTAAATTTTCTATACATTTCTTAATCTAAAATGCAAAAAGAAAAGAAAATCCTCCATTCCTATACCTTTTTCTTAATTTTAAAATCCTTTCTTGTAATCAAATTCTCCAAGTTTGCTAGACCTAATTAAATACATGGTACTATTTATAAAGACAAGGTGAGATGTTTAACACCTCTCTTTAATTAAGTTCTCCAAGTTAGATAGCTCGAAGTCTAAATCCAGTATACAATGTAAACCAAAGTCAAGCCTAATTAGGTGTTAATTGGAATTAAACACAAATGGTTAACGTTAGGCCCAAAAGTCCATCTCTTTTAGAAAAGTATTAAATGATCCAACGCCTATTTATGTTGAGTCAAGCCCAAAGCTCAACTTTTTAAAAATATTAAATGTTCTAAAGCCTGATTATGATAAGTCAAGCCCAAAACCCAACTATTTGGATGTGAGATTGGTCAAAAACCATGCTTTATATATTATACAATCACATTCTTCCAACTTTTCTTTTAACTTTCCATAGGGAAACTGAGAACCAATTCTTAACTCAATCACACAATTTCTAAAGGATTGGGCTATTAGGCTTAACTTTGCCTAATTGAACTATGTACTCTTTTTCTTAAATATCCTTTTTTTTACTAAAGAAATATCTCATTAAAAATGAAATAATATTATTTTTAATTTAGCTAGTCTTTGAGTTTAGGGTCAGACTGTACTGTAGAACTCGAGTCCGAGCCTACACTACTAAAAATCTTTATAAACAAAAGTTTGAACCTAACTTGAAATCCCATTACATTCGACCTAAGCTTGTTGACTTCAAGAAAGATCAAGTTGAGTCAAGTCAAGATAAGCTAGGCCAAGCTATTTTATTATCCCTACATCTACCACTATTTGTATCTACTAAATGGATAATGCATATATGAAAAATCATAGTATTCTTTTGGTCTTGTCGATAACTTTAACAATAACCAATTCAGTAAGTCTATCACTTTAACCTTCTAGGCATTTACTTTGTTGTTAACTACATACTATTCTGTTGGCATATATCACCTATTTTATAACTAGACCTTTGAAACCAAAACTCAATTAAGAATTCTTTTTATATCTTTTTCATTAAAATTTATCTTTATGTTTCTTAAAGTATGATGAATCTTAAAATTTTAAAAGTGTTCAGATTAAACCTAATGTTTTCAAAACGTTAATAACAAACCTAAATGGTTGAAAAAATTTGATGGGGCTAATTATCTATCAGTTAAATTCCTTGTCAATGCTAACATTGCATAATTTTAAAATTTCAAATAGAAGTGGGCCTCAGTCTTATGTAATTAATTTTTTTAATTAACCAAAAAGTGCGTCCCACTTCACGTGACAGTGGGGCCATTATTTACACATTTTAGATAGTGGACCTAGCTTATCACATGGAAATGAGACCCACATTTAAACAGTGGGTCTCATTTGCTATGTGGTAGTGAGACCCATATTTTATTTAAAAATAAAAAATAATACCATATTAGCATTAATGTGGCATTTTGCTGATGGAGAGTTAACCCCATTAAGTTTTCAATCCACTTAGGGTTTGTTTCGAATGTTTTGACAATGATTATGTTCAATTTGAATGTTTCAAACCCTTAGGGTTTTTTTTCTATATTCTATTGTAAACACTGTGGGTTTTTTTTCTCTATATTCTGTTGTAAACATTATGGTTTAAAATGAACTTTTATCCATAAAAAATTTGAATTGCATGTGTCTCTGTCAATGAGCTAAGCGTTGGCTGGTGTATGCACAAATTAGGGTTTCTACTACATGTGGCACCTCTGCCTCTAGCTCTGGTGTTTCTATTTCCTCCTTCCTCTTCCTTATTACTTATCCCCTATTTGAGCATCTAATTCATTTCACTTAAGACTCTTTTCAATGGAAGTAGTTACCACCGGTGACAAAGAAGACTTCACTAGTAGTAACTAATATCGTTGGTGTAATTCTTCATCAACAACACTAATGGCTTTGAGAATGTTTTGGCGTATTTAACGCTACTTCTTATTTCAAATCACTTATTCGATTCAAACCAGTTCTTAACATCCAAGAAAATCAACATAAAGATCTAAGGCATTTAATCATATTCAATAAATAAGCATCATACAATTAGATCTCCAAGACTTCTAAATTCATATTCAATATGGAACAAATCAAAGATATGTTTGATCTATTTTTAGGAATGTTAAAGATATGGGATATGCGAATTGTGTTTTTAGAAGCTTCAAAATTAAAGGCATAGATCAGATTAATATATGAAGTAGAAAAAACAAAAGGGAGGCGTGTATGTTTTAGAAGCTTTTAATTTTAGAGGCATGAAAGCAAGAAACGTAACTTTAAAATAGAGGTAAGCATGATTTCATATGTTTTCCAAAACCTCAAAATAATTTCTAGAAATTTAAAGTCAAAGAGGACACGCATATGTTTTAGAAGCAAGAAGAGGAACTAAATATAAATCCTAAATTATCAATGTCCTAATTTATTTTAGATAATTTCTTAAAACAAGATAAGAAATGTGGGATAATACTAAAACTATTTAACTTTTGCGTTAATAAATGTTAAGTCTTGATTTTAGCAAATCAATCATAACCAAGCTACTTTAATCAGAATTGAATGAGACTCTAATACTACTATTGAAAAATTAAACATGATTGAATCATAAGCATAGTAGAAAAATGTTTTTTTCCGTATAATTTCTCGATCAAATCTTTTTAATTGAATAACTTGAAAAATACAAATCATAAACAAATTGTTGAATTGTACCTAATTTAGATTTTCTTTAAATTTCTTCTCAAACTATCAAATATAAATTTTCCCATGTATTTAGTTGCTACAAATTCCATATAGTAAAGGAAAAAAAACCAACACTTGAGAGTAAAAAGAAAATAGTGCTAGCTCCTTTATATCTTTTTTCTATTTATAGAAACACAATAAAGCTTCTTTTTTTATTAAAATTAAACATGCTAATTATAATCAAATTCTAACTTTTTATTATTTAATTTTAATAAAATTAAATATCTCATATTTGATTCTTGAAATTTATTAATCTTAACAATTATGTTTAACTTAATTAAATAGATTTTTTCTTTTAAATGCTCTTTATGTCACCCATTATGTTCCTAATACGTTGGCAATGTTTATAAATTATAATTTTGATTATGAATTAGAATTAGAATTAGACAAATTAATTCTTCATTTAATTTATCTTTAATTTTTTAATTAAACAATTTATAATCATAGGTTAAGATTTACATTTAGCAACATGTAATGACTATCCAAATATTAAGAATGTCGAAGTAGTTTAACTTAACCTGATGTATGATTTTGATGTATAATTAAACCATTTCATCATCCAATATTTCAATTAGATACAAAATCGAAATTAGTCTCCACTCTTTTAGATCTAATCATATCCATTTTTATGAATTAATAATTGATATTGGAAAATATCTTTTTAATTTACAATTCACTTTGACTAGGGAGTTCCTTAAATCACTACTAATTAAGAATGGTAAAACATCATCTCCGATTACTTTATAATGACTAATCCTTTATTGACTTACTTAATATCTCTATATAGTTTGAACCATATTTGATTATTAGCAACTAAGTTATCTTAAATAGTTTAGGTCATAAGTAACATTAAAACATAATAATTTCACATGAGATACTTTAGTGATATGAAATTTGAGTATCAATTACACAACAATCATAATGAGAAAATTCACACACATAAGTAATATTGTATTTGTAATATCCATCATAATTGGGTTAGTTTAGGAAACTTATTTTCTAATAAGTATCCACATGTTTGTTTAAGTATCTATATATTTTAATTTATGGGATCCACTACTTCCTTTGTAAAAAAGAAACATACTGTATGATAGTTTTATCATTCAATCTATATTCCATCTTGATAAAACCACAATTACGAACAATTCAAAAATAATAAATAAATACAAATTGAATTTCATAATTATAATTTCAATTGCACATTAATTATTTTAAATATTTTATCTATAGTATTAAAATATCAAATATAATTGACAATAATAAATTAATTATATCGTAAAATTCATAGTCAACTAATTGGTTGGAGGGCATATACTAACACTTATTAGAAAAATAAAATCCAAATAATAGTGACCTACTTGTCTCTAACATCTCAAATTTGCGGTATTTCTTGAAACTCCAATTGGTATGGTTCTTAATAAGTTGGTATGGTGGGTGCCCTTGTAGGCATAGAAATGGGTCTTTGGGACATGAGAAACCATGTTTTGTGCTCTTGGTGGAATAAAAGTACACTTTGAATCCTAACGTTTATAATAGAATACAGAATAGACCATAACGTTTTGAAACATTTAAATTAAACCGTAATAGTTTCATAACATTAAAAAAACTTAAATGAATGAAAAATTTAACGGAGTTAACTCCCTATCAGTAAATGTCATGTCAATACTGATATGACATCATTCTTTATTTTGACATAAAATGTAAGTCTCATTGTTATGTTACAGTGGGACCACTTTTAGATTTTTTTTAAAAAGCTAATTATGTGGTAATAGAACTTACTTTCTATTTAAAAACATAAAAAATAATGTCATGATAACAGACAAAAAGTTAGGTCTGTCAAATTTTTCATCCATTTAGGGTAATGTTCTGAATGTTTTGAAAATATTAGTGCTTGATTTGAACGCTTGAAAACGTTAAGATTCAAGTTGTATTCTATTGTAAATATTTAGGTTTAAAATATACTTCTAGTTGTGCCTGGTGGAATCTGATTCTTCTAATATGATTGTTATTATTTGAAGGTGATACAGATGTACTCTCATCGTAATGCATGCTGCTAATTCCATAATGGCCGTCTTGCGACAGAATTGTTGGACTTGCAAGATTGTTCGTATCGAAAGTGTACATCTTAGGTACACACTTCAACTAAAATAGGTCATGACATGAACCCCTCCTCAATCGGATTTCTCTTTTTCTTCGTTTACAAAAAGAGAAATTTTATACCTAAACAAGAACTCCATACTGAAGGAGCCTGTTGACAAGGTTTTAGAGTTTTGAAATTCATATAAGATAGGAGTGTATATCTTATATAGTTCATCTTCCTAGTTTGTTTTACCATGCATTAAACTAAGGAAGTTACATTTTGTCGATAAGTATTTACTTATATGTCCTTGATCAAAGGAATAAGGATCCCAATTTTTAATTTTCTTATGAATTTAAATAATTAATTATATTTCATTAATTCCTGATCTTTCTAATTTGAATTGATTATCTACAAGTTAATAACAAAAACCATCTCCACAAAACGGATTAATTATTGATCCACTTCTCTTATCAATAGTATGATTACACTAACTTTTTAAATGGTAACAACAAAGTTTTGAAGTTTTCTCACATATTGTGTCATTAATAAATATTATGGCTTTAAATAACATAAAATAAATATAGTTTTAAGTTTTTATTCTAAATTTAAACGTTAATTTTGTGGTTTCTTAAATTTAATATATTTTGCAAGTATATTATGGGGCCAAGTTGCTGATGATCATCTGGCAGAAGCATTTTTCCCAGTGAAAAAAAATTCTTGTTGAAACAGAAAAGTAAGGGTGATAGAACTAGGGTCTTTTCTTGAAATTCTTGAAGAGTAATAACAATGATAAAAGAACGCCAAATATAGCGGTCTTAGCCACGAGGATAGATTCACCTGTAATCATAACCACAGAAAAATAGGGTTAGAGGTTTAACATATATTGTAATTATAATCATGAATTTTATTAATATCGAAATAAAACCTACATTTTTTAAGACCTTTACCATTGTTCTCTCACACACATTGCACATTATTCCTTAGTTATTCATTATTATTTACTTTTAATTAATAAAGAAATTAAAATATTAACTTTGCATTATTGTTTGATTGTAGAAAAGATTGCGTTTCATTAAGAAATCTTAGGTAGGGATGCAAAACAACTTCTTTTGTTCTTATTGTAGAATGATCAAAGTTAAATTTATAGATTATGGAAGAGTTAAATTTAAATGGAAGTCATTCACGTTTGAAATAAAACATTGAAGACGAAGACATACACCCACCCGGTGAAAGTGAAATACAAATTGGATACATTATTTCAAGAGCCGGAGAAAATATAACAGCAAACAAAAACTTTTCAATTAAAAAGGAAAATATAACAGCAGATGAGAACACAAAAGAATTACAAATTAAGAATAGGCGGAAAAAGCAAAGAACAAATATTGTACAAGTAAACAAATCTTAGATTAACTGATCAATAGACAAACAATTTTTCTGATGCTTTCTAATTTTATGAACTAAAATTCTAAAGAAGGGCAATCATCAGATAATGAAACATGCTAGCTTAAAGAGCCAGTATTTGAGAATTCTAATGCTACCTGCTGTGCCTGAAGTGCTAAATGATGGGGCTATAACAGTTGCTTGTGGCGCTGTTGGTGGTTGTAGAAGCTTGGCTTCGTCAGATTTCTGATCGTCGAAGAACGGCTATAACTCATACCTAAGTTGACAACTTGGAGCAAACACTCTTTCTCCTTGTTTTAAACCTGCATTGAAGGCCTCGTAGGCCATAATCAGGCAATCCATGCACAAATTGCTGGCCAAGTCAGGAGTGCAATGTACCAGTACGTACAAACGAGTTCTTGTTACACTCGACAGTGTTACATTCCCTGTCGCAAACTTCCGGTGAGAATCGCCGGAGGCAGCCCTAATTCCGAGGTCATCTAACTGTTATTGAATATATAAAACTATTTAAGATGGCTTCACACAACAGTTTAAACTATTGTGGTGAAACGTTCGCTTAACATGGTATCAGAGCCTCTGTGACCAAATCACAACAACAAAATAAGGAAGTTTTAGACGCTTATGCCTAGACGCATCTAATAAGTGTCTAAAATAATATAAAAA
>JAOQMS010000003.1:20747770-20763621 GCA_027563885.1 Erythroxylum longipes
GTTACATGCCAAAAATGCCCTCAAATTCATTCTTATGCATTTATTCCATAAACTATTATGCTTAATTTAACGAAAAATTTTTCGGGGGCCAATAACACCGCATTGGAAATAATGCAAGTATGTAGAGCAGTTAATCGTCAGATCACGATTCAGAGAGCTCACTCCTCTGCTTTAATTAACAGGTTCCTCAGGAGAATGTTCTATACTCACTCATTAAAAGAAAGCTAAGGGTATGTTGCATTGCAATAAGGTTTTTAATTGAATGAAAAAGAATGGAATGAGATGAAATAGTTTATAATAGAATGGAATGTAAATGGATGTAATGTTAGAAACTTATTGTTTGGAAGGGATGGAAGGATTTATAATGTAATATGGTGAAATGTTGTTTAGAAGAAGGGTTTATAATATAATATAGTGCAAAGTTGTTTATCATTTTACATTCTATCCTAACCCCCCAAATCGGAAGTTTCTCATTTTTATTATTTAGAATGGAATGAGATGTAATATGAAACTCTCTTTTTCCATCTCATTCCATTCAGTTCTATTATAAACCCTCCTCCTATACAATAAAATATTATTATATTTCATTTCATTTTATTAATAAACCTCCAACCAAACATTGCCTAAGTCATATCTCCTGTTGATTGCTATTTCAGCTATCATAACTCCTATTTAGTCATAATTCATATTTACTATTAATTGCTAAGAGGGTTGATACTCACTTTTTTATTTTACTGGAAATTGATCTATGAATTGGTGCTTTTTTACCAGGTTTTAGACCATGCTGTTGAAGGATAAGAATAGCATAGATTCTGGTTAAGATGAAAGAAATCTTGTTTTGAGTTATGGGCCTTATTAGGTCAATTGTAGCTTACAACTTTAGACAATGAGTATCAAATGGTTTAAATTTTGATATTATTTACATACTAGTTATTGATCAGTCTTTTTGATTTGTTGATTTTGCAGTTTCCTACGCTTGGCTTCATTATGGAACGTTATTGGGAGATACAATTATATAAGGTAAAAGAGTATTGGACTATCAATTGTTCTCACACATCAGATGAAGGAGTTGCTACCTCAATTGGGTGTAAGCTCTTGAGGTTTGATACACAATGCTTTTCGAGTTTTGGATGTTATAACCTTATGATTTATGTCACCTTCGTTTTACAGGCGTGGGCATCTCTTTAACTAAAATTCAATAGTTGTACTTTATGAAATGTGCGTTCAAGAATTGTCATGCTACAACACATATATGGAGACATGCCATATGATCCTAGCCAGAAGAACTAAAAGCATGAGATTTTAAAAATTGTCCTTCGTAGAAGTAATTGTACAAGGAAGTTGACATGGAAGTTAGAGATGTGAACCATGCAAGGAAGTTAACATATAACGAAGTTAACATGAAAGTTGAGATCTAAATTCTTGCAAAGAAGTTAATATGAAAGTGAAACTATACATGAAAGTTACGTGGGTGTTTCAAGGGAGTTAATGTGAATATGTATAAATAAGTTGTTTTGATATGCAATAGGTAGGGAAAAAATGTACAAGTATCTCTCTCTTCCTATATTGTCTTTTCATCTCATTGTTTCTCTTTTTGTCTTCTTTTCCTTATTTAGTTTGTGTAACTGTAATATCGTACAAGCTTTTATAAAAGATTGGACGTTACTATCTGAAGGTTTTTAATTTGTTGTAACACAATCATTACATTAGTGCTTTTGTTGTCTAAGCTAAGAATACATAACTCAAGGATCTTTTTTTGGAACTTAAACAACTCTTAAATGCAATAGAGACTACATCCTAGCATATGTCGAATGCATGGATAGACTGGACTTCTCTTTTCGTTATTTGGAATGTTTGGAGACCTCTTTGGATTCCATTTTGCGATCTATGGATGTATTGACTTAGAACATGGATGGTCTTCATCAATCATTGTCTATCCCATGCTCTAGTATAGTTGCTACACATAGCGTATTGCCTTCATTACTGCAACCTTTTTCAGTTTTGACAAATTAAACTGGATTTCCACAATTTGATGGCACAAATCCTATAAATCGGATTTTTTGGGCAGAACAGTTTTTCTCAAATTATAAAACTCCAAATCCTCAACACCTAACCATCACAGCAGTACACACGTAAAGGTAGTAGTGTTGTGGTCTCAAATGTTATAGAAGTCTACACAAATTTCTACATAGGTAGCTTTAACTGATTCTATTGAACATCAATTTGGAACTTCATAATTTGATTGTCCTAGAACTCAATTGTTTAAACTTGCACAATCCGACTCACTGGCTTCATAATGTCAAAATTTTATGGCGCTTGTAAATCGATCCACGGGATTAACACATGGGGCTCTTCTTGACTGCTTTGTTAGTGGATTAAAACCCCACATCTGTCATGATGTGAGAGCACAGAAACCAACGACTTTATTATGTGCAATAGATTTGGCGTGATTGTATGATGAGAAGGATTTCTCTATTTTTTCTTCATCTCATCCCAAGGCCACAACGGTGTCGTCTGTCCCTTCAGTGTCAATTTCGAAGTCTCCTTCAATAGGATCATCGACTATAGTCACAGTGCCTGAACCCAATTCCGCCCCATTACTTCCTGCACCATCTTCTAAACCATTACCTTTCATTAAGTGAATCTCACCAGGAAAGATGCAAATTACGTGTGAAAAGGGACTGTGTTATAATTGTGATGAAAAAATTTTCCAAACCATGAATGTCTTAATCGTCATTTTATGTTGTTGACCATAGATACTGACGATAAGGAATCTCTAACATCCGAAGAACCTGTTGATCCATAGGAATCTCAAGACGTTTCTATTACTACTGTTGCTCATCTTTCATGCCATACCTACCGGGGTTCACCAAGAGTTTCCACCATCTGGTTTGATGACTCTATTGATGGCACGAATGTTCAAGTTTTATTAGATGGTGGAAGTTTTGATAATTTTATCAATCCGTTTCTTGCCTGCCATTTAAAGTTACCAATTGAACCAATCCCTACATTTTGAGTTCTTGTTGGTAATGGAAATTACTTAGAAAGTCAAGGATTCGCTCTCTTCCACTCTTTCTTCAAGGCTACGAAATTGTGTTCCTTGCATATGTACTACCAATTGCTAGCTCATATATTATTCTCAAAACATCTTGGCTTACCTCTCTGGGTCCCCATATTGCAAACTACAATTCTTCAACTATCAAATTTTACCTTAATGGTAAATTTATTATTTACAAGGTCCCAAGTCATCCACTCCAACAGCTCTTATGTTTCACTAAGTTAAGCGATTTCAGGCCACGCATGTTGTATCAGAATTGTAGACATCGTTAGAGTAGTGCTCTAAAGGAAATCACCTTTAGCACTTTTGTACAAAATTTATTTTGATTAATAAAGTGAAAGGTAATTTTCATTAATTTGATGTTCATTTATCTAGGAATTGATTTCTATCTTAAATTGAATAAATGAAGTCTATGATATAAACGTATTATGAAGGAAATAATGATGAGATCATGATAATGAGAATCCTATCATGTGCAATTATGTTAGTATCTAAATTATCCCAAGTCAGAGGATTAATGAGACAGGACATTGTTAATCCAGATAAATTAGCACATGTTATGCTCCTTGATTTCATCAAGCAATGGATCTCACAAAATATAAGCATGAGATGCTTAGAGTTAACATGTGGATGCTTACTAAGAGTATTAAGTACATCAAATGACCCGCTATGAGATTATCATATGGATGATCTATCAAATGTTAGTGATTAATCTCATCATAGTAATGGTGTAAATATCCTTAGACTTGAGGTATTCAAGGATATCTTAGATACCGATCCTGTTCTTTGACACCGTTCCTTGTTGCCTCAAGATGAGGTCACTCATAGGGTGGTGATTGGGTACAGCTATTGGTAATTGAAGGTAATTGAGTAGCCAATAAAGGATTCACCACTCCTGATAAAAGGAGATGATACCTATAGCCTCTTGTCGGGGTCATTACTCGAGGGTCTCTGGCCAGAGTAATTATATTTCATGAAGATAGTCTTCAATGAAACATAGAGTAATGAAATCCCCAGGACAAGAACTAACATCACTTAGACTAGATCTGACATATTCAGTCTAGTGGGAGTTGACACATAGCCCATTCTCTGAACCAAGTGGGGTATGGGATGGTAAAGGGACGAATTACAAGGTAATTGACTATAGAAAGGTTCGTAAGTTAGATAAATAACTATCGAAGAGTTCGAGCATTATTCCATTTACATTCTGGTAAATTGGCATCATGAATTTCATGATTTGCTCAGATTAAGAGTTAATTCAAGTGACCAAAATAGCTAGGAAACTAAGGGCACATGCATAAAAGATCTGATGAAAAACAAAGTGTGCATGACTGTCATTTAAATAAGCCACGATTGTGACCAACTTAATGATAGGTGGTATATAAGTGAGTTCTTCACTTATGTATACACAAAATTTTTAGTCAAAAACACACTCAATAGAGAGGCTAAGGGTCCAGAAGAGTTCTAGAATTTGAGAAGAGTGATTTTGAGATTTGTTCATGCAATTTTAAGCAATTGTTACATGAGATTAATTACATGTAACTTGATCTTGATCTAACTCTCGCTTAAGCATCTACTTAAACTTATCTTGTTTGGTGCTCTAACTATTAGACCTCGTTTCTAGAGCCCAACTATCCGGAATATCAAAAGACATGAACGTATTATCCTAGAAGGTTATTTCCATGGGATCTCTCTAGCTAAAACTAATTCCAGTAGCGGAATCACAAATTGACTTCTTTAGAACAATTGTAGCTTAATGTCTCTAGTTTATTTTGAAACAATTAGCATAACTTTCACTAGAGATGTCAGATTTTGATCATTAAATATGGTTTCGAAGAGGACTTCGAGTTCTACAACTTTTATGAAGACTCAGAAGAGAGATTTTGCCATCTAGAGGGTCAAAATTTTCACATTTTCATACTTGTCCCGAAAAGGTTAGCTTAGTAGACATATGTCCCTCCAAAGGGACATGAACTGAGATGAAACGCTGGAATACCCGAAAAGGTCCGCCTAGTAGATATAAAGTCCACCCAATGGACATTTACGGGTCAAATTCTATATTTCTAACTCCTACAAGTTACTTATGACCCCTCTTATGCATATTTATCAATATTAACATATTTTCCACATCAATTTCACCTCTATTCCAATTCAATATCATGTACAACCAAATCATATTCTATGCTTGATCATCAACCCAAAAACATAACATCATCTATGTTTATAAAATGTCTAACCTTTACCCTGTGCAACATCACTAACTTGTGAAAAACATAACTCTCAATTATGATATCCCAAAATTTCATACTTTATATTGTTGGAAAGCTAGAAAGATAAGCTACAACTTTCGTGAAGATAACTATAGCTAATTCTACCTAAACGATACAGTTTTCCCTTTGAGTTCAGAACACGATTTCTACACCTATGAAAGCTTGCAAAATGCAATATCTCTTCATATCTATTCAACTACTAAGTACTTTAAAATAACATCATCATACACAATAGCAAATCATCAAATTCCCATTCTCATTACTAAACAAAGTAAATATTGGAACAAGCTTTACTTACATATCAACATATACATCACTAACTTAAAACAAAATGCCAAGGATGCTCATGTTTGATATGCCTATAAAGCTATCCAAAATGTTCTTTAACTTAGTACAAAAATCTCTAACTATCTTGGAGTTTCCGATGCCTTGTAAGGATTGCTAACCGTCCAGTTCTACACCTGAGAAGTGGGAAAAAGGATGGGTTGAAGTACACGGCTCAGTGGCTAATACATTTATAGCCATCAGCAATCGACTATAATTCAAGCATATGCACATGTATAGCTAGCAATTCAAGGATTCTCAATCTATTCTAGTAATTCAAGCATTAATCAATTTAGCTCAAAACTTATAACACATAACATAGACTTTAGCCATTAAACACAACACTCAAATGCATCACACTTGACAATTCGAAGATGCAATGCACAAACAAATGGCTCGAGAGTTCCGTGGAATGAAACGTATAAACTGAAGTTTATGCCATGAACAAAACGAGTCCGATTTCTCAAGATCTCGTGGCCTCAAGCGGGCAGCCGACAGAAGGCTATAGTTAACGTGCACGTGACTAACGAAAAGGGTTCCTCTCTTGCCCAATCACAAACAAATTTCATGCTCAATTCAATCAATCACAAATTCATAATCTCATGCTTCTTTTACTTTTTCTTCTTTCCTTTTTATACAAATATCATAAACTTTTTGAAGGAATAATATAATCATAATTCATCATGCATTTTCAAACATTCACAACAATTTCAATTTCAAGCAATTCAAATGCAAGCAAATCAACATACATACACATAGGCAAGAATTTACCCAATTACACAATAATTATAAATACATTACCCACCTTGAATTCCTTGCTTAGAAACTTGCTTTAAAATGCCTCTCTTCTTGCTCCTCTTACCTCTCCTCTTAATTTCCTTCAATATTGGCAAAATTTCCAATTCAATAAGAATCCAAATTAAGAACCCAACAAACACATTCACTAAAAATTGATTCTAGAATACTTAAACCCATGCATTTTCTAATCTTTATGAACCAAAATCCTTCCAAAAATTCAAAGGATTAAAATTGCTCTTACCTTGAATCTTCACCAAATAATGAGATTTTTGACTCAAATGAAGGCTCTTCTCTTCCTATTTCTTTTTCTCTTCTAAAACAACCTCAAAATCACTCTTGAAGACCAAGAAAAGATGAACCTAACTTGCTTCTTCTTTCTTTTCTCTCGTGAACGACTCTCTCCTTTCTCTTTCTTTTTCACATTTTTCACTCTTTTCTTCAATTCATGTTTTTGTTCCTTCTAATGTGCAAGACACTCTTTTGCTTTTCCAATTTTACCCTTAATGAGTGGTAAAAGTCATCTTTGCCCTTCCTTTAATACTATTTGGATTCTAAACTTAAGTGAAATGCCAAAATTTTCCTCAATTCATTCTTACTACTTCAATCTAATTAACCAATGTAATAAAAATCCTACTAACACTTGAATAAATAATTAAACTCCAATAATAATTCTATCATGACCTCATAATTGATTTTAAGGCAAAAATTCAAATTTCATGCTTATTCCATAAACTATCATGCTTAATTCAACGAAAAAATTCGGGGGCCAACATTCCTTCCCCTCTTAAAATAATTTCGTCCTCAAAATTCTTAACTGAGTCTACGAGGAGATGTGGATACTTCTCCTTCATTGCTTCCAAAGGCTCCCATGTTGCCTCTTCCGTCGAATGGTTCTTCCATAAGACTTTAACCAGCTTCACAACCTTGTTTCTCAAAATCTATTCCTTCTAATCTAAGATCTTCACTGGTTGCTCCTCATACGTCAAATCCTCCCTTAATTGGACCTCTGATGGTTGAACTATGTGTGAAGGATCTGATCGGTACTTCCTTAACATCGATATATGGAAGACATTGTGAATCTTAGACAATGCGGGTGGTAAGGCTAACTTATAGGCTAAAGGACCAATCTTCTCAATGATCTCATAAGGGCCTATGTATCTCAGACTAAGCTTTCCCTTCTTATCAAGCCTCAAAACCCCTTTCTATGGAGAAGCTCTAAGCAACACTTTGTCTCTAACTTCAAATTCCATCTCTCTTCTATGTGCATCCGTATAACTTTTCATCCTATCTTAAGCTACTTTAAGTCTCTCTTTTACCAATTTAATCTTATCAATTGTGACTTGCACCAATTCAATCCCTAAAAGCCTCCTTTCACCTTCCTCATCCTAACAGATAGGAGTTCTACACCTCCTAACGTACAAAGCTTCATAAGGTGCCATTTGGATTCCCGAGTGATAGGAATTATTATAGGCGAATTCAATTAATGACAGATGATCATCCCATGAGCCCTTAAAATCCATAACACAAGCTCTCAACATTGCCTCCAAAGTCCAGATTGTTCTCTCCGATTATCCACTAGTCTGTGGATGGAAAGTTGTACTAAAGTGCAACTTAGTTCCCAAAGCCTCCTGTAAGCTTTCCTAAAATCTGGAGGTGAACCTGGGATCTCTATCCGAGACTATAGAACTCAAAATCCGGTGAAGCTTGATTATCTCATCTATATATTTCTTGGCCAAAGCATTCAAAGAATCCGTCTGTTTAATTGGCAATAAATGTGCTGACTTAATTAGCCTATCAACAATCACCCATATTGCATCATGTTTCCTGCCAGTTCTTGGCAATCCCATCAAGAAATCCATCGTAATCTTCTCCCAATTTCATTCAGGAATTAAAAAAGGTTTAAGCGTACCGATAGGTGCTTGATGTTCTGCTTTAACTTGCTGACATACTAAGCATCTTTTAACATACTCTGCAACATCTTTCTTCATTCCTTTCTACCAAAACTGTTCTTTTAAATCTCTATACATTATTGTACTTCCTGGGTGCATTGCATAAGGCGCATTGTGTGCCTCATCAAGAATCTCTTTCAACTCTTGCATATTAAGAATACATAGTTTGTTACCTACCAACATCAATCCATCTTCCCTTACCTCTATTTCAGAAGGTTTACCATTTTTAATCTCTTCTCTAAGCTTGCTCAAATGCTCATCTTGCTTCTGCAGTTCCTTAATCTTCTCATTCAACGCTAGCCTTACTTTAAAATTAGCCAATACACAACTATATTCAACTTAGCTCAATGTCACCTTGAGTTTGGCTAATTCCTTTAACAAAGGAAGGTACACTGTCTCCACATGTGCCACAGTTGATTTTCTACTCAGTGCATCCACTACTACATTAGCTTTCCCTAGATGGTATTTTATAATCAAGTCATAATCCTTTAGTAGCTCTATCCATCTTCTCTGTCTCAAATTCAACTCTTTCTAGCTCATCAGATACTTAAGACTCTTGTGGTCTGTAAACACCCTGGTGGTGACTCCATATAAATGGTGTCTCTATATTTTCAATGCAAAGATTATAGTAGCTAATTGTAAGTCATGTGTAGGATAATTCATCTCATAAGGTTTCAATTACCTAGAAGCATAGGCAATCCCTTTATCTCCTTGCATCAACACACACCCTAATCCCTTCCTCAAGGCATCACTATACACTATATATCCATCACTACTGGACGAAAAAGTCAAAATTGGTGCAGTAGTGAGCCTATTTTTCAATTCCTCAAAACTATTCTGGCACTCCTCTGTCCATACAAACTTCTGATTATTCCTTGTCAATTTAGAAAGTGGAGCTGCTACCATAGAAAAGCCCTCCACAAACCTTCTGTAATACCTGACTATGCCTAAGAAACTTCTCACTTCAACTACATTTTTAGGTGCTTCCCATTTGACAACTGCTTCTATCTTCCTCGGATCCACAAGTACTCCTTGCTCTAAAATCACGTGTCCATGAAATGCCACTTTCTTTATCCAAAATTCACATTTGTTGAATTTGGCATATAACTCTTCCTTCCTCAATATCTTCATGGCAGTCCTCAAATGTTCCTTATGCTCCTTGTCACTCTTGGAATAAACCAATATGTCATCAATGAAGACTATGAAAAATTGGCCTAAGAAAGGCTGGAAGACTCTATTCATTAAGTCAATAAAGGCTACAGGGGCATTCGTTAATCCAAAGGGCATAACTAAGAACTCAAAGTGCCCATACCGTGTTCTAAAAGCAGTCTTTGACACATCAGAATCCTTTATGCTCAACTGGTGATAACCTGATCTCAAATCTATCTTAGAAAAGACCCTTTCCCCTTGCAATTGGTGAAACAAATCATCTATGCGTGGAAGCCGATATCTATTCTTTATAGTGACATGATTGAGCTTACGGTAGTCCATACACATTCTTAACGATCCGTCTTTCTTCTTCATAAAAAGGACCAGAGCTCCCCAAGGCGAAGAGCTAGGCCTAATGTACCCCTTCTCTAACAACTCTTCCAATTGATCCTTAAGATTCCGTCAGAGCCATTCTATAAGGCGGAATCGATATTGTTACAGTACTCGGAAGAAGCTCAATGGGAAACTCAATTTTCTTAGGGGGTGGTAGTCCTTGTAATTCCTCAGGAAAGACATCTGGGAATTCCATGACCACAGGAATATCTTCTAACTTTCCTCTATCTACCTTCGTGTCTACCACATAGGCCAAAAATTCTTCATACCCTTTCCTTATCATCTTCTCTACTATCAGAGCCGAAACAATTCTAGGCGGGCTTGCTTTCCTGTCCCCCATAAACACTACCATTCTACCTTCATCCAATTCGAACTCCACTGTCTTCTATTTGCAATCCAAATGAGCATTATACTTTTCTAATGTATCCATGCCCAGTATCACGTCTAATCCTCCCATCTTCAATGGCATTAGATCCACCACTAAGTGTTCCCCACCAATATATACTTCACAATCTCTATAGACTTGACTAATAATAATATACTGGCTGATTGAAGTACTAACCATCAAAGGAGTATCCAATGGGCTCAGTTCTCTACCATGCAGTTCTACTTGATGAAATAAACGAATATGTAGAACTTGGATCAATCAAAACAACAACATTATCATCAAACAATGTAACCATACCAGTCACAACTTCTAGAGCGATTTCTGTGTCCTCCCGTGTCATTGCAAACACCCCAGCTGGCGCTTGCTCCCTTGATCTTACTAGAGGATTCACTTTCTTGGTCACGTCAAAACTGCCCACTTCAATTGTCGTCTTTTGTCCCCTAGTCTCAGCCCTCCTTGAAGCTTGCATCTGAGTTTTCTCCTGTCTTGCATACTGAGGGCACTCTCTAGCCATGTGCCTTTTTTTCCCTACAGTGGAAGCAAGCTCCTGTCAATCGATAACACTCTCCTCTATGGAGTTTCCCGCAGTGATCACATTTAGGGATGGACGACTTATCTCCCCCTCCCCTTCTGCTACCTCTAGCCGTTGAGGGGAGGTGGTACTCCTGAACTGTTCTCTTCCCTTTCTTTTTCTATTCACAGCATTCTTGATATTTGCCACATTCTTGACCCTTAGCGCTGCTTCAACCAGTTGGTGGAAATCACAAAAGTTCTATGCCACTACCTTTTCTCTAATGGCCAAATGCAATCCCGATTCAAATCTACAGCACTTAGCCACCTCACTCATCATCATTTCAGTTGCATATCTGGACAGCTGCGTAAACTGACGCTCATACTTGCTCACTATCATCTCCCTCTACATAAGACTCAGAAATTCCCTCTGCTTCTGTTGGATATACACTTCAGAAAAATACTTCTTCTTATACACTGCTAAGAAATCTTTCCATGTAAGCACTGATGGTTTCAACTGACTCCCCAGCTCACTCTCCCACTAATGCATAACATCTCCCTGTAACAAGTTTGCAGCGTACACAACTTTCTCATCATCCTCAAAATCCATTTGATCTAGTATCCTCTCAGTCTCTCTTAACCAAGTTTTAGCTTCTTCTGAATCCATTGTCCCATAGAAATCCACTACTCCATACTTCTTCAGCTTGTCAAACTACTTCCCCTTTTTAGTTAGGGCTGGAGTAGAAGTTTGTGGCATCTGGCCCATGTTTTGGACAAATGTTTGAGCAAATGCCTGAAACATCCTCAGATCCAATAGCTTAGGCACTTGCTCCTGCGGACGGGGAGACTCCCATGTCTGTGATCAAACGTGCTCACTACCTTCCCCTACAGAAGCCTCAGCATTTCCTGGGGCTACAGACTCATCAGTACTCTCCTCTCTTGGTGGAGAGTCAGGTACAATTGATCATTGCAAAAATCCCCATGTCCTTGTACGAGGTAGCATCTTACTCCTTCAATTAAACCATTAACGACAAGCTTACATTTCTTTTTTATCCTATTTCCTACATGTATGCATGATATGCATGTCACTTAATACAATCAATCAATTTACAATCCAAACAATTTATCAAACAACATAACAATTCATACCACTATGCATTCTAAGCCTAGGAAAAACCTAAGCTCTGATACCAAAAGATGTTGGACCCCGTTTATAGAGCCCAACTATCCAGAATATCAAAAGACGTAAATGTATTATCCTATAAGGTTGTTTCCATGGGATCTCTCTAGCCAAAACTAGTTCTGGAAGCGGAATCATAAATTGACTTCTTCAGAATAATTGTAGGTCCATGTCTCTAGTTTATTTTGAAATAATTAGCATAACTTTCTCTAAAGATGTTAGATTTTAACCATTCAAGTATGGTTTCGAAGAGGACTTCGAGTTCTACAACTTAAATAAAGACTTTGAAGAGAGATTTTGCCATCTAGAGAAATTTCACATTTTCATAACTGCCCCGAGAAGGTACACTTAGCAGACATATGTCCCTCCAAAGGGACATGAACTGAGCTGAAACGCTGGAATACCTGAGAAGGTCCGCCCAGTGAACATAAAGTCCGCCCAACGGACATTTACAGGTTAAATTCCAGATTTCTAACTCCTACAAGTTACCTATGACCCCACTTATGCATATTTATCAATACTAACTTATTTTCCACATCATTTTCACCTCTATTCCAATTCAATATCATTTACAATCAAATCATATTCTATACTTGATCATCAACCCAAAAATATAACATCATCCATGTTTATAAAATGTCTAACATTCACCCTGTGCAACATCACTAACTTGTGAAAAGCATAACTCTCAACTACGATATCCAAAAATTTCATACTTTATATCGTTCGAAAGCTAGAAAGATAAGCTACAACTTTCGTGAAGACAACTATAGCTAATTCTACCTAAATCGATACAGTTTTTCCTTTAAGTTCAGAACACGATTTCTACACCTATGAAAGCTTGCAAAATGCAATATCTCTTCATATCTATTCAACTGCTAAGTATTTTAAAATAACATTATCATACATAATAGCAAATCCTCAAATTCTCGTTCTTGTTACTAAACAAAGTAAATATTGGAACAAGCTTTACTTGCATATCAACTTATACATCACTAACTTAAAACAAAATGCCAAGGATGCTCATGTTTGATATGCCTATAAAGCTATCCAAAATGTTCACTAACTTAGTACAAAAGTCTTTAACTATCTTGGAGTTTCCTATGCCTTACAAGAATTGCTAACCATCCAGTTCTGCACCTGAGAAGTGGGAAAAAGGATGGGTTGAGGTACACAGCTCAGTGGCTAATACATTTATAGCCATGGACAATCGACCACAATTCAAGCATATGTACATGTACAGCTAGCAATTCAAGCGTTCTCAATCTATTCTAGTAATTCAAGCATTAATCAATTTAGCTCAAAACTCATAACACATAATATATACTTTATCCATTAAACACAACACTCAAATGCATCATACTTGACAATTCAAAGATGCAATGCACAAAAATATGGCTCGAGAGTTCTGTGCAACAAAACGGATAAATCGATGTTTAGGTCGTGAACAAAACGAGTACGATTTCTCCGGATCTCGTGGCCTTAAGCGGGTAGCCTGGAGAAGGCTATAAGTCAACGTGCACGTGACTAACGAAAAGGGTTCCTCTCTTGCCCAATCACAAACAAATTTCATGCTCAATTCAGTCAATCACAAATTCATAATCTCATGCTTCTTTTACTTTTTCTTCTTTCATTTTTATACAAATATCATAACCTTTTTCAAGGCATAACATAATCATAATTCATCATGCATTTTCAAACATTCATAACAATTTCAATTTTGAGCAATTCAAATGCAAGCAAATTAACATACACATATATAGGCAAGAATTCGCCCAATTACACAGTAACTATAAATACATTACCCACCTTGAATTCCTTGCTTAGAAACTTGCTTAAAAATGCCTCTCTTCTTGCTCCTCTTGCCTCTCCTCTTGATTTCCTTCAATATTGGCAAAATTCCCAATTCAATAGGAATACAAATTGAGAACCCATCAAGCACATTCACTAAAAATAAACTCATGCATTTTCTAAGCTTTATGAACCAAAATCCTTCTAAAAATCCAAAGGATTAAAATTGCTCTTACCTTGAATCTTCACCAAATAATGATATTTTTGGCTTAAATGAAAGCTTGTCTCTTCCTCTTTCTTTTTCTCTTCGAAAACAACCTCAAAATCACTCTTGAAGACTAAGAAAAGATGAACCTAACTTGCTTCTTCTTTCTTTTCTCTCATGAACGACTCTCTCTCTCCTTTCTCTTTCTTTTTCACATTTTTCACTCCTTCTTTCTTCAATTCACGTTTTTGTTCCTTCTAATGTGCAAGACACTCTTTTCCTCTTCCAATTTTACCTTTAGTGAGTGGTAAAAGTCATCTTTTCCCTTCCTTTAATGCTTCTTGGTTTTTAAACTTAAATGAAATGCCAAAATTACCCTCAATTCGTTCTTACTACTTCAATCTAATTAACCAATGTAATAAAAATTCTACTAACACTTGAATAAATAATTAAATTCCAATAATAATTATATCATGACCACATAATTGATTCTAAGGCAAAATTTTAAATTCCATGCTTATTCCATAAACTATCAAGTTTAATTCAACGAAAAAATTCGGGGGCCAACACTAGCCACCCTTATGCACTGATTTTTCTTCATCTTTGTGTGCTTTATAGAGCCCAAGGAAGGTGTTTGGTCTTTTCTATAACCCAAATAAGGAGAAGATTCAGAAAGGAGGAGTGTTTGCAAGGTACATATGCTATAATTTCATGTTTTTATAATCTGTTTATACATGCATATGGATTCTGGATTTTTTGGAGATGTCGTGGGGTTGGAATTTTGATTCCGACATTTTTGCTACCTTGACACATATGTGATGCATGGACCCATGGCTCTCTAATACACATTACAGGCGATCCCTATGGATGTTATCTCTCAAGATGGGTTTTCCATTCCATCTAATATACCAGATGACTTGGCCGCTATATTACTTAAGTATCTCACTATTTTCTCCATTCCTCATAGTCTTTCTCTAGTCCATAGACATGATCATACCATTCAATTAAAGGAAGGAACTACACCAGTCAAGGTTCGACTTTATCAGTATGCTTATAACGAAAAAATAGAAATAGAAAGATTAATGAATGAGATGCTTTGGGACGAAATTATTTAACCTAGTAAAAGTCCATTTTCGAAACTGGTCCTCTTGGTTAAAAAGAAAGATGGCACGTAGTAGTTTTGTATGGATTATAGGGATTTAAATGCAGTGACCATGAAGGATTCCTTTCCAATGCCTATAGTTCATGAACTCTTTGTTAAGTCAAGAGGACTTTACGATGATTAATTTTGATGACAATCAAATAATAATAATGCTAGAAACAAATGAACGTTTTTGGTAAGTGTGTTAAGTATGCAGAAAAAGTACAGAACACAGACGTAGAAGGAAACACAGATGCAAAGACCATATAGACGCGAAATGAAAACATAGATGCAGACGTAAAATCAACATAGATGCAAAGGCAACACAGACGCAAATACAACACAGACGCAGACGCAGACGCGAAATCAAAACACAGATGCAAAGACAATATAAACACAGATGCAGACGCAAAGACAATATAGACTTAAAGACAACACAGACACAAAGTCAATATAGACGCAAAGAGGATATAGACGATACCATGAAGATACATTAGCACGTTAGATAGTTATTTAGTTAGAGTTAGTTACAGAACTCAACTAAATGACGGTTATTAAGAATCAAGAAGCAGTTATCAAGAATCAAGAAGCCATTATCAAAGATCAGGAAGCAGTTAAAGACGAAGGCTATAAATACTAGTCGTAGTCGAAGATGTTATAAGGTTAGAGAATCTTAGAGAAAATTCTTACAAATC
>JAOQMS010000003.1:20764886-20813473 GCA_027563885.1 Erythroxylum longipes
ATCAATGATGGTTCACTCACTGAGTTCGCAAAACTCACCCAAATTTGCAATTATTTTTCAGGATCAGAAGAATACCCGTTAGGCTAACAGGAGTATACCTACAGCATACAAGTGAAGGATAGAGGTCAGGATCAGTTTGCGTCTGTATTGCATTTTTTTGAACTTGTATTGAATTATTTAATTCGGAACTTCTTGTATACTCAACGATGTATATTTTATCAATGAATAAAATGAATATTTTAAGAGAAATGATAATGATGTCGAGTATGTTAAATGATGCCATGTGCGAATTAGTTTCGTTATTGCTCTAATATACCACTATCATAGGTTATGTGCCTAAAAGCTTAGGTATGTACCCTATGGTAGTGGGATGTTACATTGGCTCAGCTAAGCCCTCACAGTTTTGCTCTTCCCACACACTTGCTCAGGAAAACGCATCTCGTGAGGGAGAGGTATCCATAGCCTTATAAGGCCTACTTAGTTCCCCTCTCCAATCGATATGGGAATTTCACATTCCACCCCCTTGGAGGCCCAGCATTCTCGCTGACCCACAGGCCTGGATCACCCCCTTTGGAGGCTTAGCGTCCAACGCTGGCCCACAGGCCTAAATCTCCCCCTTGGAGGCCTAACATCCTACGCTGGCATATTGGTCTGGGTACTAGCTCTGATACCATTTGTAACAGCCCGGACCACCCGCTCATAGATATTGTCCTCTTTGGGCCTTGGCCCAGCCAAGCCCTCATGGTTTTGCTCTTCCTGCACACTAGCTCGGGAAAACACGTCTTGTGAGGGAGAGGTATCCATAGCCTTATAAGGCCTACTTCGTTCCCCTCTCTAATTGATATGGGAATCTCACATTTATGCACATGAGAAGGAGGTTTTTTATAAAAAAATTTTTACTTTAGATAAATTTAAATCTCATTTGCTTGAATTATAATGTATTATGAATATATAGCATTGGAATAAAGTTTAGAAAAGAAGGAGTACAAACTGAGGTTGATACAATGGATTTTGCTAATTTAAGAATTTAATTTAGCAATAAGAGTTCAAAAAAGAGTAAAAAATTCAATAACAAACCATCTAAGTAAGTTGGTAGATATCTTAACTATTTTTAGAACTTCTCCTGACAAGAAATTGCTCCAAATGAAAGGTACAATTCTTTCCTATACAGATCTTGTCAGTTGTTTAGTTGTTATAACTTTAACTAATTACATTAGTAAGTTTATGAAGGAAAAGATAACGAATGAGGCAAAGTATTATGTTTGGAATAAACTATATTTATGGAAGTTCTGCTTTGATCAAGTTATTAGGCATTGTGTGCCAGAGATTGAAAATCATTCTGGCTTAACTTTTTGTCACAATTATGCATATAGAGGACAATTTTCTCTTAAATGTACTACTAAAAAGGTTTTGGTTAGTGATATATATATAGGAAGTTTGTTTAGAGATGCTTAGTTATTTTTGTAAAATTTTTGATAGATGCCAAAAGATATTGATTTTTTGGGACCTTTTACTTCTTTTGGTGGTATTTCTTACATATTTTTTTGTAATTGATTAAGTTTCAAAGGGGTAGTAACAAAGCCACTACATTGACGATTGTACATTGTTGTAGGTTTATAAAGTCTAACATTTTCAATACATTCAATGTTCCATAAGTTATTATTAGTGATCAAAGGTTATTTTTTGTAATAAGGTAACGACAAGTTTATTTAAAAATTTTGGAGTGTATCATCAAGTAGCCAATGCATATTATCCATAAATAAATATATAAGAAAAAGTATTGAATAGAGAAGTTAAATCACTTTTGAAAAAGATGGTGAATCTGGGAAGAAAGGAACAAAGATTACATCTACATGACACTATAAGGATATGGCGGTCTCAAGTTTGATAGATATTGATTTGGCACTTTTTCAATACTTAGAAGATTGAGAATAAAAAGCTTTGTCGAGCATAACGATGTTAAAAAATTATGCTCTTTAAAAGGTAACCAAAACATGATTATTTGTATTGTTTTATGTTATTTATCTATAAATTTCATTTGCTTGCTTTTGCATGTCTTTTGAGTAAAATATTATAATTCATAATACGAGATCACCCCTTATGTAACTCAGCTTTTAGCATAAAAGAAGACAAGGCTATGCCTCGTGTAACTCAATTTTAGGATAGCAATCCTTTAAATTCTAGAATTCTAAAATGAATAAAGTGATATCATGCCTTATACAATTTAAGTTTCCAATATCAAGTCCTTTAAAATCTAGATTACTAAAATGCATAAGGTGAGATCACACCTTGTAGATATTAGTAGACTATTTTGTTTTAAAGAACAAATAAGAATTTAAAAATTAAATAAAAATAAAAATAAACCATTACTAATAATTAGGAATTTTTTTAAAACAATAAAACCTTAAAATATTGTTCTTTTCAGCCTCCTCCAGCACTTCAACTGCCTCCTAACCATCACTCCGAATCACCTCCAACCAGTTATTTGTGCTCCAAGTTTCCTTCTACATGTCCATTGCCTTCTAGACATTCAACTTCTAGCTATAGTCATTCCACCAAGCGCATTGTCTTTTTTCAACCTACCACCCAACCATTGCCTTCTTTCAATCGCTGTCATTTTCCAACTACACCTCCCAATTTTCATCTCTAATTAATTATCCCTTGTGACTTTTTTCCTCCTCTTTATTTATTTTCTCATTTTTCATTGTTTTTTCATTTTGTCTTGTGAGATTGGGTTTCATTATTAGTCAATTTGTGTACTTCCAATTTAGTATTTCTATTTTTTAGTTAGTTTCTTTATGAATATTATTTACTTTTGATTTAGTTGTTAGTTTTAGTGAGAATTGTTTTATTTTTAATTATTTGCTCTAGTTGTTATATAGGATTAGTTTCTCTGTTCACAAATGTTATACCAATAGGTAGAATGAAGGGTAATAATAGAACAACAAGAAACACCAAATCTATAACAAATCCAGTTGCTAAAAACCTTTTAGAGACTATGTTGATCACTAAGTGCTCATCAAAAGCATGATTGGATAAACAAGGGTACATTTATGTTGCCACTATTTGAGTCAGATCTTTGCAAACATCTTACCTTTAGTTCTATAGAGTGAAAACTAAGGTATGTTACTCCTTAAATTCAAAAAATTAATTTAGGTAAGTATATACATTACCTTTCTTTAAAGGAGTTAAATATAATGGCAAATCTTTTATACTGTGATGGATGATATGAGTTGGAGAAAATCTGTGCAAATTAGATGTCCAGTGTTTATTGAATTGACAATGTCTTCTAACAAGCTTATGTATCATCCAAGTCAATCCAAAGGAAGGTTTTTCTAAAGAAGTTAAATAGGTTTATTTGTAGTTTTTCTTACTTTTGATTATTTAAAGAGGAAGGCTATAACTTGTACATATATGAAAGATGAATTATTCATTAGTTGGTTTATGGTACCTAAGGTTCATGTTAATTTAGGTGCTCATTTGGATATGCAATTTAAAAATGTTTTACTATCTAACAAGAATTTGTGTCTTAGTTCTTTGATCACTCACTTAGCTATTAATGTTAACTTTCTTGATATTTGATAAATGTAAATTGCATCATATTTTTAGGCTTAGTTTGATATGTATTTGATTGTTAATTCAATAGTTTAGTAAGTGTTTAGGTTAAAATGGCATTAGTTTGTTAATTATTTGTGTTTAAGTGTTTTTATGGGTTAGTACAAGTCTTTGAGCTTAAATATTATGTTTTTAAGGTAATCTGATGTATTTGTTAGTGTTTCAGAGTCAACATCGATTTGTTAGTATTTCAACGTCAACATCGAAAAACGGAGAAGTTTTGGAGACATTCAGGCCGAAACAATGGCCAAAGTTGGCCCATGATCGTGGTCCACATACCATGATTGTGATAGAAGCCTAGGACATGGCCTACTATCGTGGCCTGCATGCCACAATCATGGCAGAAAGCTTGGATGTGGCCCATGATCGTGGCTTGCAAGGCCACAGTCATGGCCTGCATCGGGCAGATGTGTAGACACTAAAAAATTTCAAGTTTTGAGAGATTTTTTGGATCTTTAGATTCCAGAAAAACCCCTAGGGCTGCTCAGAACACAAAGGATATTTAAAGAATAAGACAAAGAGGTAGAGGGAGATTTTGCATTAGCCACTTTTGGAGAAACCCTCGAGAGAATTCATCGAGAGATTAAAAAAAAGAAGAAGGAAGAGAGAAGTGGAGAAGAAGCCGACTCGATGCACTTCCTAGATCAGGAGTTTTCTGATGTTGCTGTCTCCCATCATCCATTCAGATCATATTTCCTGTTTGTTTTCCATTTTTATTATTGTATAGAATTGGGAATAACAATTTGATGATAGGATTTTGAATATTGAGATGTTCTAAACTCACCTTCAGAGTTTTGTCTTTGAATTAATGAAATTTGATTGCTATGTGTTATTTGGATTTATTGTGATCTAATTTTGGACTGCATAATTCGATAATAAACTGAGAGAGTGAATCGAATGAAAAATAATTAAATTGGGCCAACAAGAATTAGATGATTTAATAGGAACAAGAATTAAATCAAATCGGTAAATTGTACGAAGAGAGATCTTGCATAAGTTTCTCATAGTTTATTAGACAACTTCAGAGCTAATTAGGATTTTAGATAGGTTGTTAATCAAGAGATTGCAATTTTCATAATCTAATTAAGGTTTAAGATTTAGGATTAATGGTTATAACTCGAGAGAGAGTAATCAACCGTAGGATCGTTGAGAACCAATAATCTAGTAATTCATAATCGATTAGGTTAGCATTAAGAATAGGTAAAATTCGCTTTCTCTCAATTGGTAATTTCTTTAGGTTGATTCTTAGGCGTGTGTTCCAATTACTAAATTATTAATATTTTTGTGATTAATTTTTGATTTGATTTGATCGACTAAAGACAAAACTAAGACAAGAAAAATAGAAACACAAATAAATCAAAGTTGCTTATGGCTGTTATGCATGGACCATGCAAGGTGTACGTGAATTTAATATTTTGCATGGCCATGCATACCATTAATTTAATTAATGAAACCTAGGATGGTGGATAACAGCCCATACAATGTGTTTTATGAGAATTAAATAAAGACAAGGCATCTGGGAGAAGAAGCACACAAAAACGACACTACAGCAAAGGCAGAAGCAAGGAAGAACTAAACGCGCAGCAAAAGGATGAAACAATAGCATGAAGTGTAAACACATACAACATCTACGTGTTGTGCGTAAATGCAAACAAGAGCACAATGTCTATGTGAAACACAAACGTTGTACAAAACATAGACGTCAAAGGAGCAATGTTGGTTTTAAAAGAAAGAAAATAGAGAAGGTTTTAAAAGTAGCGTAAGGGTTTGGAGCTTAGGTTGGAATAAAAATAAAAACAATAGTGAAGGTCTGGGGAAAAATAAGATAGAAAAGGAGGCACTAGCAAAAGATACAAGAGGTCTTTAACTGGGACAATTTTTTGGGTCTGACGCAATTATTTTTTATACTCTTGATTTTAATGAAGATGAGGGGTAAAGCTCTTTACTAGGAAAGACTCATGGAGGGTTAGACATCCTGATGCCAGTTCAGAGGTGACATCAACGCCGATGACTTAAGTTAAGGGTATTTTACTGTTTTTGTTGTTTCTTTCTCTCTTTAGAAATTGATTGTATTATCCTATGTTAATTGATTTGGGTTTTGTGTATAGATAATCGTATTCTCATTATTGTTTGATTATTTGTGTCTGAACCCATTGGGTATTGTGAAAAGATGATTTGAATGTGTTCATTGGATCGTTTATTTACAAACCTATTGCTAGAATTTTAATATAATCCGTAATTATTATATTTGAAGTTCATGTGTAGTGACTAATGATTCGTAATCATTAGGGATAACATAATCTAGGTTAAATGGCACATCGTATTTAATGGTTGCCTTGATTAATCGATTTTCCTAATTCATAATGCTACTGCCCAATTGAACCTAAAGATCGTATCCTAGATTATTTGGTAGTTAGGTTTAATTAATGATCATATCTTGATTAAACACTACCTAAGGGAAAATGGGTTAATTATTAACCCATGATTAATAGTTGCTATGAGAGGTTTGAGAATGACAAATCACTGAAATATGTTTAATTAGGGTGTAGGTCGAGATTGAATTAAAGAACTAAGTCCCTACCGAATTCCCCACTTTTATCATTTTTTACATGTTTTCTTTGCACTACTTTTGTTAGTTAGCTTTATTTTATTTTCTAAAACCAAAACTCCTTAAACACACACTCTCTATGAGATCGACCTAGACTCACCACTGCTATAGTAGTAATCTAATTTTTATTTTAACTAGCGTAACAACGCATTGTCATGCATGAGAGAGACAAGCATGATAAGTGTTTTTCTATACTATTTAAAGTATCTCAATGATTTTATTGAATGAAAATGTGCAATACTTGATAATTTTGATACCTATGTAAGCTTTTGAGCCTAAGAGCAATTCATTACACTTGTGCTCATACATTTGTCTTTGATATGTTTTATTAAACATAGCTTATTTATGCCAGAACCTACTTTTGCATACATTTTGAGACCACATGTTTAGTGAATTTAGTTATGAAGATGACAAGGACACTTAGGTATAACTATTTTTTCCCTATAAAATCCTATCTTAGTTTTTACCCTCTATATAACCAATTTAACCATTTCCTTTCTTTTCTTACATATTAACCATATTAAAAACAATTTTTACTTTCCTTTTCATTTATTTCTTTAATAATTTTAAGCCTTTAAATTTAAGGGATTGTATAAAGCTTATTTGCATAAGATTTTAACCATTTTCATGAAAAGTAATTAGCTAATTAAGGCTGTAGGATGTTGATTTATCAATCTTTATAGAAAAGGGGGAATGTATAACAAAACAAGAGAAGAACATCTCTTGGATTTTTTGTTCTAAAAAAAGGCAAAAATAAAAAATGATGAAAAAAGAGAATGAATCTTTTTATCGAAGTATCTAAAAGAAATGGTCCGAATCTCCTGCAAGAATGATTTAGAAGATCCAAAACAAAAAATAGTGGCATTTGTTACTAATAACGTAATGGAGGAACTTAAAATTTTAAACCAGAGAAGAGTTAATTGCACTTTGGAAAATATAAAGGATAAGAGGCAAGTTTTGGACCTAGCCCGAGCAAGAACTTATGTTGATCCTAGAAATGTAAATCTAATGCAATTAAAGAAGGAAGCTTTAATTAGTTACATCCAAGCTTTATAGTGCCACTCCTAAGTTCTTAGGAATAGATCAAGGGTAATTTGGTTTTAAAAAGGTGTCAAGAATTCTAGTTACTTCCATAATTCCATACTTATCAGGAAAAACCTTAATAAAATTATTTCCCTACCGAGTCCTAATGTAGTTGCATTCAGCACTTAAACTAATCTAAAGGAAGATGTCCTCTTTTATTTTAAAACTACAATAGAAGCAACATCAAAAGTGAGATTCGCAAAAGTTTAAGGCTATTATCCCAAAAATGATCAATAAAAAGAAAGTTAGAAGCTTAAGTACTCAATTCAATAAGGATGAAGGCTACCTTATAGAGCTTAAATCCTAACAAAGCACCAAGATCTGATGGCCTAAATGCCAAATTCTTCCAAAAATCCTAGCATTTAGCTATGAATCAAGTTTTACAAGCTATAATTGAACTCTTTTCCAATTGCAGCATGCTCAAAAAATTAATAGCACTTATTTATGCCTTATCCCAAAGAAAACTAACCGTATCAGCTTATATGATTTTAGGCATGTTTTTTATTGCAACATAATCTACAAGATAGTTTCCCAAATGCTAATCTTTATATTTAAAAGTTCTCTAAAAGATATCATTAATCTTTGATAAAGTGCATTTATATAGGGCAAAAACATAGGGTATAATATTCTTTTGATTTAGGAGATGATTAAGGATTATCACAACAATAAAGTCATCATAAACTACTTTTTAAAGATATATATTTCATAAAGCCTTTGACTTGGTGGCTTGGTCTTTTATACGATAAACACTGGAAGTAATGGGGTTCCTATTAGTTTATTCCCTATAGTCAATAGGTTGGTTATAGTTTAGTGACAATTATTTAAAACATTCTTTATCTTATATATTCTTAGATGTATATGATAAAATCCATGAGATAAATATACATTGCAAATGAAATTATTATGAGATTATAATTATGAGGTTCATATTGCATTGATGTATTATTCCTAAATTATCCATAGTCATTATTATATTAAGATTGGATATTAATACAACATAAAATACTAACATATATTATGTTTTTCCTTACGAAGGAAATAGTCGATCTTATAGGCTAAAGTATGGAGATAAAAAACATGTGGGTGCTTATTAGAGAATAAGTTCACTAAACTGACTCCATATGTGAAATCCATTTGGAACATTACTTATATATCTATGAAAATTCTCATTATGATGATTGTATAAGTGACCCTTTAATTTGAGATCTTTAAAGTTATCTTATATAGAGATTGTTATATTTTGATACTACTCATGACCTTTGCTAATCAATAATAGCTCATCCAATAGTCTTTGGATATATTATGAACTATATTTGAGTGAGCAATATAGAATTCATCACCCTAAAATAATTAGAAAGAATGTTCCATTGTGGAGAACTAACATGATTGGACTCAAATAGAAAAAAAACATTAATTCTATGCTATATGTCTAATTGAAACATTATCTAATGAAAGGATTGAATTATACAAAAAATCATGCACGAAAAGGTTAGTCAAAACCATTTTGACATTCCTAAATATTTAGGTGGTCATGATGTTTATTAGATGCCAATTTTGATCTATGGATATAAATTGCTTAGTTAGAGAATTAAAGATAAATTAAAGGAGTTTAATTTATCTAATCCTAAATATGATTTAGTTTTATAATTTATATCCATTCCTAACATATTTAAGAACCTAATCGGTCACACAAAGAATGAATTAAAGAGAGAAAAGATATTTTGATCAAGTTGGACTTGACTTTAAAATTTGAGAAACTTTATGATTAAACATAAAATATTTAATAATTAAGGATTAATATGAAATATTGGATCTTATTTGAGCATAATTGGTATTTAATTAGAATTATTTTTAATTATAATTTAATCTCAATTAAATTACTAAAATGTCCAAAACATATTATAAATAGGCTTTAGCTCAAAGTGAGCTAGCATTCCTTGCCTAACTCTCTATGCTTCAATTGCAGAGTTCTCTTAACATATTTTGTGAATACCATTAAAGGCCGAACACTTGTATGATTATGGTGGTTAAGATAAGCCAGTTTTAGAAACTATTTGAAAGATACGACAAGAATATGAGCAAGCTTTAGAGTAAGGTACAAATTATGATTCTTGCTTTATTATGATTTATGCATTAATCATTTTATAGAATTTAAAGTGATATTGGTTTCAAAAAATTAAATATGAAAAAGTTTTGTTATTTATTATGTTACATGTAGGATTAGATCTTGCCCCGATTTTCCAACAATTCCCTCATCTATTCTTCAAGTGGATCAAAATGTGCATTACATCCACGATATTCAACATCTTTATCAATGGAAGAAACCACATAATCATTCAAATGATGAAAAGGATTAAGCCAGGGGGATCTCTTATCCTTCTACTTATTCATAATTTACATGGAGGTGCTCTCAAGGATGATTGATAAGAACACCATAGAAAGAAGCATCTTTAACTACAACTATAAATGGAAAAAAGAATAAGATCATTCACTTTTCTTTTACTGATGACTTTGTTTAATTATGTACAATTGATTAAGGTTTTTAGATTGCTTATAGAAGCTATAAAAAATTCAATGACATGTCAGACCTCAAAATCAACTTAGAAAAGAGCTATATTTTTGTCTCAAGAAATAACCCCATCCAGGCTGAACTCTGACATCCATTGTAGGCTTGAAATTTGAGAAGGCCCTTTTATATATCTTGAAGTTCCAATTACTACTATTAGACTCTTAGATGAAGATTGTCAACCTTTATTTGATGTTGTTTAGAAAAGGAGGGTTAGGGATAAACTCTATCAATTATTCAATAACATGCTACTAGCTAAAAGGATCTAGAAAATTCTAGTGGGCAAGGAATCCCTTTAAGTCTAATGGATAGATAGTTACTACCTAGATGGGGAAAACCTTTGGGGCTTTAAACCTCATATTAATTCCTCTTAGACTCTAATGTAAATGCTAAAATTGAGAAAAATTGTAAGAAATATCATAAAATACCCTAGGTGATGAAAAGTATACTTCCTTTTAGTTTATAATTGGCAAAAGCATACCCCTTTGTATAAACTCCCTTGCTTCCGATAACTTAAGCTTTTGATTCTTATCTAAGACAAGGTTAAAGAAATAATGAGAGGAAGGAATTAGAGTTGTCAATTGAGGGGCTTCATTTATATCTTGCCTAATGGATCGAGTTATAGGCCCAATATGGATAATAAAGAGAGAATTACTTAAAGTGACCATGCTTTAAGTGTTTTCTCAAACAAAACTTACATGAAGCTATTCAAACCTCCCTTTACTAAAGTGACTTGACATATGTTAGTATAGGATCATGATTGTCATCCTAAAGGAACATTTATACTATGGTTGGTAGTTAACAATAAACTCTAGACTCAAGATAGGATAAAGGGAATTAAACTCAATAGCTTCTAATGCCTCTCCAATCTGAAATAACAATCCATAAGCCATCTTTTCTTCAATTATGAGTTCTTTACAGCTATTTAGAGATAGGCCATGAGTTAATATTGGGACTAAGGAGCTAGATAAGGGAAATCATAATAGCTAGAGTAATTTTTTTACAATTTAACCAAAGTCTAGCAATGGATTGGAATATGTAGTTAATACAAAAAGATGCAAATATAGGAATGCACCCTAAAAGAATATCACTCACATTAGCATTAAGATTCTATAATACTCCTAATTAAAGATCTTATAGCTTAAGAACTTTTTTCGTCTAGAGTATATGAGATCGTTAGCTAAAAGATTTATAGCTCTCATATCAGGTGACTTGATATTGTTTCTTTATAGTTTTTATAAAAAGTAGTAATACCTTGTACTGATAGAAAACTTGGAATTATGTACTTATCTTTAGGAATTTTAATATATTTTTTAATTTTAAAAAATTTTAAAGAGCATTGTCAAAATTATCCAAGATTGCTCATTTATCATTAATTTCCCTTAATATCTCCATTTTTATCCTAAATCAAAATATAAAGAGTAACGAGTATCTTAGACCTAAAATAATTGTAAAATACTAAATATTATAGGAGGAAAGCATGAAATTTAGTATGCTTATCATCCTATATCTACTCCTAAATTTCACTTAAGTTTTTCCTCTTTCTTATAAAGGTGAAGGTAAACCTTGCAACTACATCTTTCGTTCCTTGGATGAAGAGTAACCTATTACATGTCTTCCTTGATAGTGAAGAGCAAGCATAACATTTAATTTTCATTCAATTGCACTAAAAAACAACTCAAGTGAAGATTACAACTAAAAATGTATCTTGATTCCTCACTTTAATGCATGAGGGCTCAAATTGCTTCACAATGAATACATAAAGTTATTGAATGATTTAAAACTCTTAGAATTATAGCCCAGGACTCATCAAAATGTAGTAAATATGTCAAATATCCAAAGGAAGGACGATTTCTACCCCAAAAAACTCAATGGTTATTAATTGTTAGTTTGATCGATCATTATTTTCAATTGAACTATAATAACACCCCTAGTTGGTACATTGGTTGATCTATGTCATAGAAAATCAAGGCATGTAAATACCATATAAAAAATCTAACTTGGACTCAAGGCATTTAGTCAACCTAAACAATGTTTAATCGATCGATATGCAAATACTTGATCGATCAACCTATCTTCTTATAGCTTAACCAATATGCCTTTCAAAAATAATATAAAGCCTAAAACCATAACAAAGATTGATTATCGCCAATATAGATCAACCTAAGTTCCGTACAAGTTTAAAAGTATATTCTGAACCTCAACGTTTAAAATAGAATATAGAATAGACCTTAATATTTCTAGGTATTCAAATTAAACCCTAAAGTTTTTAAAACATTCAAAACAAACCTTAAGTGAATGAAAAATTTAATGGTTAACTCCATGTGAGTTAAACATCACTTCAATAATAATTTCACATTATTTTTATTCTTAAATAAAAGTGGGCCTTAGTCTAAAATGTCTCACTTGTCACGTGGCAATGAGGCTCACATTTATTATATTTTAGACAATGGGACATTTTAGTCAGTGATCATGTTGCCACGTAGATGTGGGACCCACTTTTTTGATTAATTTAAAAAATTAATTATGTAGTGATGAGGCTCACTTTCTATTTAAAAATATAAAAATAATGTCATATCAGCATCGACGTGACATTTAATTGACAAGGAGTTAATCTCGTCAAATTTTCTGTCCATTTAGTACTTATTTTAAATGTTTTGAAAAAGTTAGGAGTTAATTTGAATGCTTCAAAATGTTAGGATTTAAGTTGTATTATGTTGTAATGTTGAGGTTCAAAATGTACTTTTAGCCCTCCATAAAACTACTTTGGTGATCAAGAGTTCTTTTTTGTAATATTAAAAACAAATTTTTTCTTGATAGAGAAAAAACTATATGCATTAAATATTATAATAATACATTTCAAGCTCCTAAAATATTAAAATAAAAAAGATAAGATTAAAAGAAGGATTATATTTACTTAATTACATTGAATTTGTGATTTGTTTTGGATTTTCTTTGTTCTTGACCCAATTTCGTCATATTTTCACTTAGATCGTGTTGACACTCAAAGATTAACTTGAATACTTCATTTTGGTGTTATTTTATTGCCTGATATTCCATCATACTCAATAAAGACATAATGCATTTTTTTTAACTAAAATGACTTCATGGAAATTGAATAAATTCATATAATTATTTTTGAATCATAACAATAATTATTAATAATAATTAAGTTTTATTGTGTAAATTTAAGGATCTCTTGATTTAATAGTATAACTAATATTTAAATATTAGTTACTTATAATTTGAAGACTTCAAATATAATCCGATTGAACTGAAGAAGAAAAAGATAGATAATACGAGGATGAGGTCCTCTGTTCTCTTCAATCAATTCTTCCTTTGTTCTATCTCATCTGATTCATATATGTTTTCTTGCTTCATTTAAATGTGTGATAAGATAAAATAAGGATAAATAAGATTTAAAAAAAAAAAATAAGAATAATTAGGAATTGGTAAAGGGGCTGAGAGGATTTGTTCTCAAAAAATGTGTAGGTGCAGGAAATGTTTCTACGGATGATTAGAGGAAAGCCGTGGGTGTAAACAGGAAGCATAGGGAGGAAATGAGGATTTGGTACAAGTTGACTAGAGTCAGTCACGTGACATGCAATCAACCGTCATCGAACCGTAAATGCAGAACAGGATGCACCAAGAGAAACACTTCACTTTGAAAACCTTTATTTTTTCTTCAAGAAGTGAAAAACCGGTAATCAAACCCGATCCTAAGTAGATGATTCATTAAGCAACCTCTCCATTCTTTCTTAGGGTTTTCAAAATGATCACTGACGATAACAACAATAGCAACAACGTCAACAACATCAACATCAATTCTACAGATAACACTTCCGTTCAACAGCAAGATCCCGGCAGGTATTTTCTTGAGCTGGCGAGACGCCGCTCGCGGTATGTGATGGAGGATGAACATGAGGAGGAGCCGACGGAGCTTAACACAATTAACAGTTCCGGAGGGTTTCTAGTGGTTTCTACCGATAAGCTTTCCATCAAGTATACCACTGTCAACCTTCACGGCCACGATGTTGGCGTTGTCCAAGCCAATAAGCCTGCGCCGGTCAAGAGACTCGTTTATTACTTCGAGATTTATGTAAAGAATGCTGGTGCCAAAGGCCAGATTGCCATTGGCTTCACTAATGACACCTTTAAGATGCGCAGGCAGCCTGGGTAAATTTTTTTCTACTGTTACATTTAGATTTTGATTTGATTTTTTACTCTTTCTTTAATTGACCAAGCAAATAGAAGAGAACTCAAGTCAAGTTCTAGTTTTTGGTTAGTATGAAAAGAAATTATTTCTTGGGAGAAGGTTTGTGGTGGGGTACTGGCAATTGAATGTTGAAGGAATGGAAAACAAAATCCAACTGATTTTTACAATACGACTCTGGTTGAACTGTGGAGAAAGTCAAATTTTGATTTTAAAAGAAAGTTGCAAGTTTTCAATGATTTACTCCCTTAGATTAGTATATGAAAGGAGAATGAGGATGAGCTTTCCAGAAAGTTAGTTGTTTGCGCTTGTCATTGCTTTCTACTTTCAAGTGTGTGCAATTGAATAACTGATTCACGAAAATTAACCATCTGCTTAGCATTTTTCCTTGAACTAAATTCCTATTGTCCTCTCATATTACATTTTGTTGCTGTTTTTTTTTTTTTGATAATATACGCAACAAATTGAATTAGATTCTAATTACTCTACGCAAGGGGGTAGTAAAAAGTCAAAGCTATTGAAGTGCTTAATATCGATCTCTAATGGGGGAAAGATTGTGATGTGTAATAAACTATTTCAATCAAAAACAAAAGAGGAGATTGAAATGCTCAAATTCAGTATCTCATGTCTGATATTGATCTATTTAGTGTGATTTTATATGTGATTGCCAAAGGACATGATCTAACTCTTTGAAGTACTCGGTCAGTAATGTTTTGTTATAGTTTCTCATATTGAGTGTTTTTCAATGCTAAAATTTGGTGAGGTTGCTGTCGTGATTTTCAGGTTGCGGCATTGACCTTTTTGAAAATTCTAGTGAATGTTTTTTAACGTTCAATTGTATTGCTTCAATGCTTAGATTGTAGCGATTTCTCTAACACATCATTGCTACAATTAAGTTTTTTCTTCTTGCCATTTGTTTGTTCTTGACCCTTTCATTCTATTTATTATATCTGGCAGTTGGGAAGCAAATAGCTGCGGATTTCACGGGGATGATGGACATATCTACCGAGGGCAAGGGAAGGGTGAGCCATTTGGTCCAACCTTTACTGTGAAAGATACAGTTGGTGCTGGTATAAACTATGCTTCTCAGGAATTCTTTTTCACGTAAGACAGCTGCCTACTCTAGTTAGTATATGGTGGTGTTGCTGAAGGATTATAACCTTATTTCAATTGTAACTTGCAATTTCTTCAAACATAATCCTTACTTTTACATGTTACTTTTCATACTTTACATTGAGTTCAGTAAAAATGGGACGATAGTTGGGGCAATCTCCAAGAACATGAAGAGTCCCTTATTTCCAACAGTTGCTGTTCATAGCCAAAATGAGGAGTACGTGCTTGTGCTTTTAAATATTTATTTGATGTTTTCTGTAACTCATGGTACAATGCTTCTCAATTTAGTTAAAGACGTTTTAACATTTTAGATTTAGTATCTGCTAGCTTGCAACAATTTGTTGATAGTAGTGAGGTAATATAAGGTTGTAATGTAGAAGGAAATCCTCTTAGATTGCTTCTTTGTAATTATTATCCTTTTTTTTTAATCATATCCTTCATTCATTTCTAGTGGGGGATTTGGACACTTAAAAGGCCAACTGGGGAAAGAAGGTGTAAAACAAATAGACGATCACTCACACTCAATCGAGCAATCAGTCGTGCTTTAGATTATTTGATTAAGCTCTTAGCTTTTTGTGATTCAATACACTTCTTAGTGAATTATAAAGTGATGACTTTTTGTTGGATAGAGCATTTTGGAACCCGTGAACGTTTTAGCAACTTTACAATAACGAAGCCCCTTGAATGAAATAATGTTGACCTTTTGACATTGAAAATTCAATTCATTTGAGCTCCAGAGAGAGAATAATCGATAATTGTTGTAACTGAATTGCTAAATTTATTTACATGGCCTTTTAGAAAACACTATTGATTGTTTCTATTAATAATATTTTTTCTCGATTTTAAGAAATATAGGGATATTTGCATGACATAAACAATTTCAAATGTTTGATTGAACATTTTCTAATCAAACATTTTCTAAGTCTAGGAACATGCAAGCACATATTACACAAGTTTAGGGGCTCCTTAGTCAATATCATTTGCTTAAATTCCTTTGGCTCATTGGAATTTAAAAAATAATATAAACCCATGTTATCATCTCCTGCAATTTCTTTTTGTGCTATTTGATTGGTCCTATTTCCTTTATCAATTTTAGTCCTACTTATCAATGTTTATGTGTTGGTTTCTTTTTTGCAAGTTAGCATACACATTAGTGAAATGGATATATATATAGAATGGTAGTTGAGTGAATTTTGTAATTGAGTCTTTTGACATGAATGTCTTCATTATGGATGCTTTCCTAGATAAACAGTTCACATTACAACCGCTTTTCTTAAATACTTTGAGTTTTCACATTTCATTCTTTTTGATGTCTTGTAATTTGCAGAAAACTAATAATGCTATGGAATATTATTGCAGTGGAACGAAAAAGTTTCCTTGTTCTTTGTGATTGTTATGTCATTGACATTTACAAGAAGTTGTATGTTATGTTGGCATTATGATATCTCTCTTATAGGATTAAGCTGGCCAACCACTTATAAATCTTTTCTTCCTTGAACTTGTTGTCTACCCCTATATTAGTTGCAAAGAAATCACATTTCAGTGTCTCCCAAAGTTGTGTTGTCTTAAATGAACATGATTAGTATCATAGCTTTATGTTAATGTGATGTTTAATTATGTTCACTTTTTATGTTGTCATATAGTGCAATTAGTGTTCACGCTTATTTCATTTCAATCTGGCAGGGTTGAAGTAAACTTCGGGAATAAACAATTTGTTTTTGATCTCAAGGTAAGATAAACTTTATGATTCATATTTTACCTTGTTTCTCATTTGGTAGTAATTCCATTTTTCTGTGAACTTATTGCCTAGCTGAATAGAATCTAATTTCTTTCATGAATAGTAAAGTTTGCCTGTCTATTTGCTTGTAGTGTTTTGGTTTATCTGTAATTATGAATTTTAGAAATAAAATAGATGGGAAAGATGGGAAAGAAAGAAAACACAAGATTTGCTTGGTTATAAGTGCCAAGTCATCACTTCAACACATATCTCAACCACTCTATATATTCATAATATTCACATAATCAATGGCTCATAGCGCCATAATTCCTTGTCAACAAATTGATGCTTGTAGATTTAGCAACAAAAAGTTGAGGGAGCATGACAAAAGAATTAGCTGGTTATGTGAAGTCAACATATTTTACGATTTATGAACTTTGACTGAAGGGAGTTAAATGGTCGTTCAGAGGCAACAAAGTGTGTGCAATTTATAGCTCTATTCGAGTGCTTTTTCTTGATTAGGATATAACATATCTCTATATGGTAGCTTGGCCAATTTAAGGACTAAATTGACTTGTACTCTCTCCATATATAATAGAAATTCTTGACTAAGAGATCTTTTCTTTTCTTTTTTTAATATTATCTAAATTTTATCACTCCAACTATCTAAATAAGGCCATTATACTCCCCTAAAGCCTACATTTTATCATTGGAGGGAAAACCTTACGGCCATATTCTTAATGGCAAGAGGGTTTCCAAAAACGATTAAATTCAAGTCAGATGACAAGGATAAATATGATAAGTAGTAGGTTTGGCAATGATTATTGTTTTGTTGAGTGTCATATCAAAAGAATGATTTTATTGGTTTCTTAACCATAAATCATGGAACACTTTCGTTGTTGATGGAATTCATGTTTTATCTAATATGATTGAATATTATTTTATCCTTATATGGTAATATTATTCCTATCTTTATATAGGAACATTACTTAAATATTCCTATGTTGGAATAACTTAGGTCTCTTATTTTTGAGATATTAATATTAGCATGTATAGCCCGAGTATACAGATGAGATAAACCTAATTAATAACACTTTCATACCTTTGTTTTATACGTCCATGGATATAGGCCTTAAGGTTGAGCCACAAAAAACTTGTGTTCCTTCTCTCTTTAGGCTTTCACAATTATTTTATTTCCATAGTGATCAAAGCAATTGTTCTTAGATCAACTTTCTACCATACTTGTTGCTTAAATATTAGTCCATACCTTTGCCTTTAAGGTTAGTTTGTTTGCTCAATATTTCAATATTAGTTTGAGCTTATGAAAAAAATGAAATTAAATGTATAAATTTTTATAGCTTAGATGGTAAATAACATGCCCTATTGGTGTTGATGTGAAGCACCACATAAGTTGACCGCATCCCATTTGAGTACATGTGAAAAATAAAATAAAATAGTTAAATATGTAAAAGAATTTTCGATAAGATAAGAAGAATAAACATATTACTTATGACCCTAAAAATAAAAAACACCAAAAAATCATCTCGATATCCAAAGCCCCCAAACGCATAAACTTCCCCTTCTCAATTTGTTGGCTTTTGCAAATTTTCATCTTCAAATTGTTTATTTAGTTTCTCAAGCACGAAGCTCATTCGACTGCAAGAAAGACTCATCCTTCCTTTGCCATTATCCAATTAAATGACTTAATCCCACATCCAAACTTGTACCAACATTAGTAGAATCATTGTCACCATCATCCTTTAACTCCCTATTCTCTAGTAAAACCAAAGGAAACAAATCAATAACTTAACTAGTTGTATTACATTGATGCCAAAACTCCCTCTATTTGATAGTTTTCATAATTCTATTACCACCATGTTCCCATATGATTCTATTGTCTTTACACAAAGTAACAAACTTAAACCTAATAGATGCACGTTATTTCAAATTCAAATCACACACCCTTCCAACCTTTGTTCCCTTCATAAGCATCTTCTTTTTGCATGAACCGAATTCTTTTGTAGACCTAGAATGACCATATCATAGTCCTAATTCCTATGACTTATCATGGAAATTTCCAAACAAAGGACAACAAGAAGAAGAAGATCATCAAGGAAGAATTAAATAAACTGACAAATGGGAAGTGAAAGCTTTTAGGGTTTTAGGGATTTGAGTGTTGAGTGGGAGTGTTGATGTTTTTGACGATAGGTTCATGAGTAATATGCTTATTCTTCTCTTCTTATTATAGTTTCTTATTTGTTTAACAATTTGAATTTTTATTTCATATGGGTGATTAAAAAGAGTGGGTCAAGCTTACATGGCCATCAAAATTAGCACCACTAACGTGTATTAACAAACTCAATGGTTTGTGTTATATTTGGACCAAATTGAGTCTCACAGTTGCAAATGTTCTAATTGTAACAACTTTCAACACCATTTTTTTTTCAGTTGCTTGGACTACTTGTCGGTTTGATTTGGAAAAATTATTATAGAAACTTTCAAACAATATATTTGAACACCATCAAGCCCTATTACAAAAAAGCTTATTAAGTGATTTGATCTACAAAAGATGGTCCTTGTTGTTCATCTAAAAGTTGCTAAGTTGTGTCAATTGGGTAATTGTTGGAAATTGGAGTGACTCAAAAGTATTTGCCCAACTCACTCACTGTTACAAATGTTAATAAGGTTGTAGAATTAGCTATTAATAATTAGTTAAAGCATAACGATTAATAATAAAGGTAAGATTTTTATAAGTAAATTGCTATTGCAATTTTGGAGTATATTGGTTGTGATATGGCTATTTGTTGTACAAGTTAAAGAATTCACATGCAAAATGGGAAACCCACTTACCATATTGAGGGATTTTGAAGACATTAAAGAATATTGTAGAGTTCTAGTATTATTTAGTATTATTATACATATCTTGTATAGGAATATTATGTGCATTGTTTTAAATGCATACTGCAACCGCATTTGCAATCGCAACAATGTGGTTATGGTCCTAGTTGTTTTTGCATAAATGATGTGATACAGTTTCACATTTGGTTGTAGCAACGAACGGTGCTTTGTTGTAGCTTTTGTGTTGAAAATGATTTGACAAAAAAGGAAAGGATTTGAAGAAAAGAAACAAACTTGTGAATTGAGGGTTGAAATTGCCATAACAAACTAAAACACAAGTTGATAACTAAGGAAGCAAGATTTGGGGATTCCAAGATGGAAGCAAGATTTGGGGGATTTTGTGGTTTAAATTTTGAGATAATATAGTGCTTAAGAGAAGTGAGGAGATGAAGGATAACATTCAAAAATGAAGATATTGGGAATTACAGAGTTTTGATTTTGAGAAAATAGAGAGAGAGAGAGAGACGTGAGAAGACGGGGAAGGAAAGTCTACTTTTGAATAGGAAGGAAAACCACATCGTTATAATGTTATTGCTCCTGGAAAATTGATGTGGATTAATCACACTGAATTATTTCCATGTGTAGAGAATGAGTTTGCCTCTATTTTTTAAGGATTATATTCTCACTTTTATTAATTGTTATACTTAAGGAACTATTAATTATTAATAGCTAATTCTATTAACTTATTAATATTTGTAATATTGATTTTTCGTACAACACTTACAGTTAATATTTTATTTTAGTTAGATAACAATTAATTTGAATATGTAAGTATATCATAATTATATCAATGATAATGGCATTCAAATTATTGTTAAAATAAGGTTAAACATTAAACACTGAGAAAGTATTTTAGTTTATAATGATAAGTTATATACTTAAAAAATTTTGCAATGTCACCCACATAATCCACAATATAACTTGTCCAATAACCATTACTGCAAAATGCATAATTTAGCAACGATCACAATTGCAATCACAATTTGAAACCTTGATTATGTGCATTTTATACTGAGTAATTAATTGAATATTATTTCTTGGAATACTTTAGATCTCTTAATTTAAAATGTTGGTATTACCTTGTATTCCTCTAATGATATAAACATATAAACTAAACCTAATTACACCCTTTAAGATTAACGAACTATTTGTGAATAGAGTAACAAATGACTTCTATATGCTTCATGTTTTCATGGTAGTGAAGATTCGTAGCAACTTTTAATGACACTATTGTTGGTAGCATGTATTTGAGTCAAAAGTGGTGCTAGTGTTCATTTAACTAAACCAAATCTAGTGCATATTTGTACTAGTTGAAAAGATACCTTGAGATTACTTGCCAAAATAAAACTTGAGATTGAGTTTTTACTTATGGGCATGTTATTAAGCCTGGTATGGTTTTACTTTAGTTCGGACTTGGTGGGCTAGATCAAAGCCCAATATGAACGGTCCGTACTATCTCCCTAAAATGACATTGTTCTGGTCTTTAAGTTAAGAAACTCAAAACCAAATGATGTCTTCGAAAGTAAAATGAAGATGTTGTTTTGGGGGCAAAAGTGTCCTCGAGCTTGGATTGTGATGCTTTAGCCTGATAGCACTTTGAACTGGGCATGGGCTGCCTCTTATGGGGTTAGGGCTTGCACCTGACCTGACCCAATGCCTTGCCTATATGCTTGCAACTCCTAGAAATAGGTGAACTGCCTAAGGTTTTTCATATGAAAAGTGGAATGTAACAATTTAAGGATGTTAAACCCAAGCTAGCCAAGCCTTAAATCCTCTTATCGACATTGGCCAATTTGAAAGGAAGGATTGAGCAGAAAGGACTATAGATTAGATTTGTTTGTAAACTGGCATTTTGAATCTTAAAGATGGCTATATATTAGGACCTATGACAACAATAAGATTAACATAAAAAGGTAGACGAATACACCCTTAGATACCCTTTAATACAAAAGAGGATCAGTCATATAACTCGAAGTAAATGAAAGAGGAAAGTGGATTGAAACTTTTCAAATCATCGAGCTTTTGAATTTGCATAAAGCATTAGTGGAAGTAGGCATGCTAGAAGGTAATTTGGCATAAATTTCTTTCGTAATATCTTTGTGGATGATTTCATTCTCGATAATCATTTATCATAACCACCATAATTAAGATGTAATGGGGGATAGGATTTTTTTTTCGCATGATGATCATTTTTTCTACTACAAAGGCCTTATTGTAATCAAGACCACACTCTTGTTTTATCTAAGAATAACTATTCAAACTTTGTAACAGACACATCAGAATGAAGCTTCATAGGAAACATAAACTTACTACCAAGTGGTTGCATGGATGGGGGATGGAGCATGAGTTTTTTGGTTATAAGAAGATGGAATAAGGATAGAAGGCATTGTAGCTTGTAGAAGTAAAGGAGTTGTCCTGCACAACACAACTAGATTAGAAAATTATTCTTATAAATTGGTGTCAACTAATTGACCAACAACAACAACATACTGGGAATACTAGGAGAGAATAAGACATCATTTTGAGGGGAACAAATATCATCAATGACCATGATAGGTAGGTTTGTTTCTATCGGCAATATGAATCTTGAGATTTCCAAAATGTCCACATTGGTAAGGGAATGAGACTACTTATCATATGATTAGGAGAGACAGAGACATCAACTTGAGAGGAACAAATATCATCAATGGCCATTGAAGAATTTGGAATGCTTTCTGATTTATTCCATAACTTCTTGACTTACAACTACATCCAACAAAGGCATATATATAACCTAAATAAGCAGCAGACTTAATCATAGAATTAAAACAGATGGCCTAAATCAAGGAAACAATCTTAACAGCTGGTCGTGAATCAATCACAACTTTATTCTAATTTGACTAATTCCTTAAATTATGGACTTCCACAGATCTTGCTCATTCCTAAAATCGTGGGATAACAATCCCACTAATCTTGCTCATATTTCCACCCTCCCCCTCAAGCAGGGTTATGTATATCTAGCATACCCAACTTGGACTTCAAACTCTCAAAGCTTGCTTTAGGTAGAGCTTTAGTGAGAATGTCTGCAATCTGCTGACTCGAGGATATACCCAAACTTGAATCTTCCTCCCTCTAGCTTCTCCTTGATAAAATGAAGATCGATTTGCACATGCTTAGTTCTATCATGACGAACAGGACTTTTTGCAATATTGATTGCTGCCTTGTTTTCACAATACAAGACAATAGGTGCTTCCATATTGACCTCCAGTTCTTTTACCATTCTCTCTAGCCATATTCCCTCGCATATACCATGGAATATTGCTCTGAACTTAGCCTCTGCACTACTTCTTGCTACTACTTATTGCTTTTTGCTGCGCCATTTGATTAGATTCCCCAAAGGAATGTGCAATAACCAGTAGTAGAACTTAGATCTTCCAAAGATCCAACCCAATCAGCATCTGTCATTACCTCTAACCCTCGATCGGTTGTCTTCCCGATGAACAATCCACGTCCTGGACTATTCTTGAGATAATGTAGGATACGTAGAACAACTTCTAGATGTCTCTTGGCTAGCTTATTCATAGATCTACTGACAAGTCCAACTGCAAAGCTGATATTAGGGCATGTATGAGCTAGGTAAATTAACTTACCCACTAGTCTTTGGTATCTTCCTTTGTCTGTTAAAGGACTGTCTTCCTCCAATTCTACTTTACTGCCCACAGCAAGAGGTTTGTCAGCAGGCTTACACCCCAACATTCCTATTTCTCTTAAGCGGTCCAAGGTATATTTTCTTTGAGAGAGAAATTCCTTGTTTTGAACGAGCAACTTCCATGCCTAGGAAATATCTAAGTTGACCCAAGTACTTGATTTCAAACTCCCTTGCGAAAAACTTAATTCCAACAATCTCCTCCAAGTGATCACCCGTCAAGTCAATGTCATCAACATAAACTATTAGTATGGCTCTCTTACCTTCGGAGTTTCTCTTGATGAGCACAGTATGATCTGTTTGACATTGCATAAATCTGTGACTTTTAACAACTTGGGTAAATCTCTCAAACCATGCACGTGGAGATTTTTTAAGTCCGTATTGTTTAAGTCCATACAAGGACTTCTTAAGTCTACATAACTGTCTAAAATTTTCCTTTTGTCTCTAATCCTGGGTGGAATATCCATAAACACTTCCTACTCAAGATCTCCGTTAAGGAAGGCATTTTTTACTTCAAGTTGGTAGAGAGGCCATTCTAGGTTTGTTGCAAGAGATAGCAAGACTCTGATTGAACTAAGCTTTGCAATTGAAGCAAATGTCTCCTCATAGTCAATACGATAGGATTGTGTGAATCCTTTGGCTACAAGCCGTGCTTTAAATCTGCTTATACTTTCATCTAAATTCCAGTTTACTGAAAACACCCACTAACATCCAACTGTTCTTTTTTCTTACGGGGAGATGTATCAATTCCCACGTTGAATTTTTCACCAATGTGTGAACCTCATCAAGGACAAAACTCTTCCATTTTGGGACAACACGCTTCCATTTTGGTTGTGCAAGGGACTTATAAACATCTCTGGGAATTTGGGTATCATAAAGAGTGGCTAGCAATGTCCTCTTCTAACGCAGGGGCTTTTCTTTCATTTTTCAAGGAAGATGAGTTTTGACCCATTTGCCTATAACTATAAAAAGTCATTTATTAAACTTAAACTTATCAAATTCACTTCTAGTGTGGGGCTAGTCCCTTTGCTGAAACATAGTGGCTGATTGCGTGTTGTGTGCAGGATCGAGTACCCTTCATTAAAGCAATAGTAAGATCATCAGTATGTACAATAGGAGAATTCGAGTGCATACTTATGTTATCATCCAGAGTTTCAGTATTCAGTTCAGAGTCATGGCCTTGCAGAATGTGTGTGTGGTTCTCTGTCTCTTGAGGCGTCTGTCTCCTAGAGTAAACACGTAGCTCTTTCTCTGTGGTAGTTGTATCAGAAAGATTGGGTTCCATGGTGGTGTTAGACACTGGTAAAGGTTGTGGTAAAGGTCCAAGTGAGATTGGAGATGGTGAAGAAATAACCGTAAGATCATTATCCCATTCCTTAGGTATTGGATTCTCCCCCTAAACATCCAAGTTGGGATAATAGCTTTGATTTTCAAAAAATGTGACATCCATGGAGTGACAAAATTTTTTGGTGATCGGAGAATAACATCGATACACCTTTTGTGTAGAGGAATATCCAAGGAAAATGCCCTTGGTGGCTTGAGGGTCAAATTTGCTGCATAAGTGAGGAGAAATATGGACAAATGAGGTGCAACCAAAGATCTTTAGAGGTATATCTGTGAGGATTTTAAAGTGAGGGTATAACTCAAGGAGTTTGTTATGTGGGGTCTGAACTTGAAGTACCTGAGATGGCATTCAATTGATAAGGAAGATGGCAGTCATCACTGCTTCTCCCCAAAATAGTGTTGGCACGTTCATGGTCATCATTAAGGATCGAGCCACGTCCAATAGGTGTTTGTTCTTCCTTTCAGCAACTCCATTTTGTTGTGGGGTGTCTTCACAGGAACTTAGATGTAGGATCCCTTTTTCACTTACAAAAGAACCCAATTGTGCCTCAAAGTATTCTCTCCCATTGTCTGTCTTTAGTGCCTGAATTCGTGTTTGGAATTGTGTTTCTACCATCTTGTAGAAGTTCTAGAAGATCTGTTGAACCTTTGATTTCTCCTTCATCAGGAATAACCATGTGATTCTGTTGTGGTCATCAATAAAGGTAACAAACCACCTTTGGGCAATAACTTCCTTGATTTTGGATGGACCCCAGAATCACTATGTATCATGGAAAAAGGATGGGTTGGTTTATGAGTATGGAGAGGATAAGAATTTCGGGTGTGCTTCGCATACTGACAAATCTCAAAGTTTGGAAAATTTTTGTTTTTATTGATAAGATTAGGAAAAAGTTTCCTCAAGTACAAGAAATTTAGATGACCTAGGCGGTAATGCCACAACATTTTGGCACTACCCTTATTTTTATCAAGAACAGACGCAGCAAATGAACTTTTATGACTCCCTTCCCTAGAGGTGTCAGCCTGTAGGAGATAGAGGCCTGCACACAATTCAGCACTGCCAATCATCTTCTCCGAACCTAAAACCTGAAAAACACACATATTAGGCAAGAATTTAGCAACACAGTTGAGATCCTTTGTGATTTGACTGATGGACAGTAGATTACAACCAGGCTTTGGCACAAATAGGACATTTTGCAGGATGATATCTTTGGCAAACAAACAGATCCAATACCAGCAATTTTGGTTAGAGTGCCATCTGCAATTCTCACTGTATTATTACCATTAGATGGAGAGTAGGTTTCGAAAATTGTGGGCTCTCCTGTCATGTGATCTGATGCTCCAGAGTCTATAATCCATGACTGAGAGTCAGTTTTCTTAACATGTAAAGCCAAAGTATCATTACCTTGTTGCTGTGCTATGGAGGCAGTAGCTTGTACTAGGTGCAGTATTAACTGAAGATGAAATATTTTGCAAAGTTCCTTGTAGGAGTTTCTGGAGTGTCTCCATTTGATCTTTGCTGAAGGGGATAGATTCATGTGATGTCCGGTTGCTATGTGGCCTTTGGGCCCCCTATCTTTAAAGGAACGTGGCTTCCAATCTGCAGGCTTGCCATGGATCTTCCAGCAGGTCTCTTTCGTATGCCCTGGTTTTTGGCACTGATCGCACTATGGACGGGTGTGTTTCCTTTGCTGGGCATGCGGCTGGCCATTGTGTGGCTGACCATGTGACTGATTCCGCACTGCAAGAGCCAATCCTTTGCTAGTTTGATTGTTGTTTGCTACTCCCAACATGATGTTCCGCCTACTTTCTTACCGCCGCATTTATGAGAAAACTTCTCGAATGCTTGGCAACGGCTTGGTGCCTAGAACGCTCCCCCTTACTTCATCCAAATCTTTATTTAAACCCAACAAGAATCTGTAGATGCATTCCTTCTCGAGTGTACCTTTGTACGTTTTCGCATCATTTGGACAGTCCCATTCATTCTCTTTCAGAATATCCAGTTGCTGCCAAAATTTGGTGAGAGTGTTGTAGTACTCTGTTGTTGACATTTCTCCTTGTTTCAGATCTTGGAGAAAGCCCTTTATTTCAAACACTGCTGAGGTGTTGTCTTTGTTGGACTAGGTTTCACGAACAAGTTCCTAGATTTCTGCCGCTGTTTTGTAGTAAATAAAATTCTCCCCAATTTCATTTGTCATCGAATTTAATAGCCAGGATATTACCATACGATTCTCCATTTTCCATACTCAATATGTTGGTTTATTCTTCTTTGGTGCCGTTGCTGCTCCAGTTAGATAATCTTCTTTGCCTTTCCCACACACAATTATCATCACTGATTGAGACCATTGAATGAAATTGTTTTCATTCAATTTGTGAACTGTTATGGGGATCTTAGAATGTTCGGGTTGGCTAATCAGTTGGGTTGTAGAATTCTGAAGGTTTATAATGGTTTCAGATGGGCTCTCAGTGTTTCCAGCCATGGTGGCCCTGGGGTATTTCGTCATGAATTTGATTTGATTTGGGAAAGAAAATGGTTCAGATTGAGTGCTCTGATACCATGAAGAATTTGGAATGCTTTCTGATTTATTCCGTAACTTCTTGACTTACAACTACAACCAGCAAAGGCATATATATAACCTAAATAAAATGCAGCCCTAATCACAGAATTAAAGCAGATTACCTAAACCAATGAAACTATCTTAACAGCTGGCCGTGAATCAATCACAACTTTATTCTAATTTGACTAATTCCTCAAATTATGGACTTCCACAGATCTTGCTCATTCCTAAAATTGTTGGGATAACAATCCCACTAATCTTGCTCATATTTCCACAGCCATGATAGGTCAATTGTTTCTACTGGCAATATGAATGTTGAGATTTCCAAAATGTTTGTTTACATTGGTAAGGGAATGAAACTATTTATTTTATGATTAGAAAATTTGGAGTCAAAGTACCTAGGAGATGATGAAGCTAAAGCAAAGGGTTCAAAAATGATCTTTGAACCATTTCTTGAGTCATAGATTCAACAATAGGAGCATTTTTATGTTTGGTGAGTTGTATTCACAGAAAAACTAGTCCTAGAGGCAAAATGTGGTGTTACAAATCTCTTCAAGAGGTTGTGGTCTTCTTGATGATATGAGAATCTTCTTGATGATATGACAATCTTTCTGAGGTAGTTTAAAGTGTAATTGCTGCATTCTTTCTAACAAAAAATTTCAACAATGCTTGTGTCCCTTTCTCATAGCTTGACCTATGCCTACATAATCATGGGAATATTGTTCCATTGTGGTTTGAGTGATAAGATGTTGATCATCACAAATCAAATCAATGAGGCATATATCTAAGGAGGGGATTACATCTCAGTTCGTAAGACTTTCCTTTAACAAATAACCTAAAGTGGAATGCCCGAGCTTAGTTTTTTTTCCATTAAAACAAATCAAGAAAGCAACGTACCTGTCTGGAGACATGAGGTTTTGAGAATTTAATCAAGAATAACCAATATCACAGGGTTGGCATAAACAAGAGGCAAGATACCGTTTACAATTCCTAAATTTCTAATACCATGATAATTTAGAGAAATTTTGGCAAAGATCTGTATTCTCTTGGTGAATATAAAACTTTGATTATATATCATAACATTGGCTTTCAGCCCTTAAATTAACCAAATGACCATATGCAGATCTTTCCTACAATTAGCGTATTCTACGCAAGGAAATAATCAAATCTAGAACTGTATAAAGCATAGAATCTGCTAGCTTTAGATAGGGCTTAGTTACATAGTTAAAGATGACTAAATAAGAAGTGTTCTATTGGAGAATATGGGATTTTATTATTTCTAATTATGCAGTGAAATTATGGTAATTGAATAACTTTAAAGATCAGTCTTGCTATTATTTGGCTGCAGTTATGATTCAAGGTTGATGCTTTCTATAACTTTATTCAATTAAATTTAGGCCTCCGTATGATGTTAATTTGGGGATTTTTGCTTCTAATTGTTACTTTGCTTACTAATTGTCAATAATTTATCATTTTCAGTATCCTGTAGCAATTCCTGGCCCTGTAATGTAGTCAGAAAATCACCATCTTAGAGATGAAGTCAACTTTTATATGTATTAACATCACCTTTTGCATTTATCCTATGATTAGGGATATGAAGCACAGGAAAGGACGAAACAAGAGGCAACAATAATTGAGAAAATCTCTTTGCCATCAAATATCAGTTATGGGTGAGTTTGGATTGGAGTACAATATATGAAAATTAATTGTTACTGCTTTTGGTATGTATAACTTGCTAGGGTCATCAGTTGTCTGGTTAGCAAGTGATATTCTCTCTGAGGACACTCCTAGAAATTGTGAATAAAATTGAAGCTTTCTTTGATCGAAGCAATCAGTTCATCTTTCTTCGTCACTGGAATCAACAAATAGAGAAAGGTTAAAGGGGGAGGAGGTAGAGAGTTGAAGTGAGGCCAGTTCTAGAGGAAGATTGAGGCATGACTTCTGGAAACATTATGTTAGAAAAATGATGACTACTTGTTCTTAAAGGCATGCCTTTTGATGACCAAGAGTATTTTGTGGTTGAAGAAACCAAACTTACTATTGTCTGTTTAAATATGCTTATAAATCTGTAAGAGGTTTCATGCTTACTATTTGTTAATTTTGTGTATCTATACAGTTTGAAGTCACATAGATGAACAACTGCATGTACATACACATTTGCGTTCAATAATTTGATGATATTTAGTTGTCAGTATGCTATGGAATCCAGTAATTATGGTGTACATGGGGTGAAAGTCTGTGGATAAGTTCATTGTAAGATCTATATTCGTCTTTGCATGAATTATATACTAGCCTGATTGTATGTTTTCATTTATTCTTGTTTACGCTTTAGGAAAAGTCTTAGTTAATGATCTATGTCTAATTAAAATAATGAGTGCTTCTGAAGTTCCCTTTCAATATTTCATGTGAACCACAAAAGTTTTATGAGATTTGCTATCCATTTAGCTGATGCTACTGATGATTAAGTTATATTCTGGTCTAAGCCAGCTGAATTATGGTTACATTCAAACCTTTAACATGTATGATGTTTAGGTGCCAGAAATTTTATTTCCTTGTGCCTCCCATGTAAGATGCCATTGTATGTAAAGGTAGATAAGTTTAAGCTATGGATTTGTTATTATTAGTGGTAACACTTGTTCTTGCACATTGTGTTCAGTGATGCTAGCTCTAGCTGGCAAAACTAAATCAAATCCCAGCAATACCTTTCTAAAACTGAAACTTATTCTTGTTATTGTTTCGCGCAATATTGTCTTCACTCATTCTTATTATGTGGGTAGACTTGTTCGCTCCTACTTACTTCATTATGGCTATGAAGAGACCCTGAAGTCCTTTGACTTGGCTGGTAAAACTACTGTTCCTCCTATATATTTAGCACAAGAGAATGAATCTGACGAGCAAGACATTCAGTATGCTTTAAACCAGAGGAGAACTCTTAGAGAGGTATGAAATTGTTGGCTGTCGAGTAATATTTTGTTTGTAGTTTATGTTGGCTGGAACTATTTGTTTGTATATCTGTTTGTGGTGTCTATAATGGCTAGTCTCGGTGATACTGTCTTGCTGATTGAGCGACATTTCATGCATTTAGTAACATCCAAGAAATAAATAGGTGTTTCAAGTGTACTTCAAAACACCTTGTGGCAAGAAATCAATTGGGATTTAGAGGTTTTGAATATCATGATCATGTAGACATGTGAAAGCCAAGTGTAATAAGTGCAATGAATGAACAAAATGTTTAGGGAGTTTGTAGTACAATCACAAAATAGTGGAACGTATGCAGTGAGAATTAACAAACTTAATTGGTTAACTTTTATTTTCTGCAGTTCGTTCTTTCTTTATTTTTGTCTGACACTTCAACTATCTTAACTATATCTCATATGAAATTTAGACAACTAAAACATAGCATAAATTCATCATAAATGAGGGACACATCGTTTGAACTAAAGTTATGTCAATCCCGAAGGCTCTAATACAATGTGAAAATTTCATTTAACCTAAAAGTTTAAGCTATTGGGCAAGGTCTAGGGAATGGTTCAAATATTATTCTCTCACTCATCATTTTGTTGATCCCTACCAATAATTGTGAAATCAATACAAGATATCCTTTTATGATTAACCAAGTGTTCATATTATTTTTGAAGTTTCTCTGATCAAAATGATTGTGATGTTTGGGTCAGCATGCAAAATAAACAAAAGATAGTTCGTTGATGTATTGCAATGTGGTTAAATGGTTGAGTTTAAAGAAATCTTGTCTGATGAATAATTTCTTGTGGTTTCGTTGTAACATTGTTCATTTTTGAGTTCGATAGTTTTGCTTATTGGTGTTCTTATCTTCAAATGTCCTAGATGTACTACTATGTTGCCCTTTATTCTATTTTTTCAATTGCAAGTTTGGTTTCCCTAATTTAATTTGTTATGAATGAAGCTGATAAGGAGAGGTGACATTGATACCGCAATCAGTCAATTACATGATTGGTATCCCCAAATTGTGCAGGTGAATATACTTCTAGTTTGTTAGCATTTATTCTGTTTCTTAATATATCCTAATAATATCATTCAACTTTGAAATAACATTTGTTATTTTGTAAATCTGAACATATCTTTATTTTCCAATTGACTCGTATTACTTAAGTTCATACATGTGCTTATCAAAACTTCTAAGAAACAAATCAATATCAAGTTTCTGAGAGGGAAAAGATCTCAATTCATATGATATCTGAACACTCTTTCTTAATTATTTGTTACTTTGAAACTGAGCCTGCATTTTTAATGGTGTTTCTTGTGTTCTTATTGACTTTAGAAGTTCTATCGTCATGCAGTTGAACAACAAATCTCTAATTTTTTTCTTCCAGGGATTGATGAAGTTTATTGTCATAATATCTTTCCTAAATGGTCAATTTTCTTGAATTATGACATTCAGCTTTGTTCTATTTGCAGGATGAAAAATCTGCCACTTGTTTTCTGCTTCATTGTCAAAAATTTATTGAATTAGTACGGGTAATATTTTTTCCTCATTATCTGATATGTTGTTTTAGTTTTCTTTAAGCAGTCTTCTATTATCTATTACTAATTGATATGATGTCTTGTGGAAAGTTAACTTCTGACACAATGTTGAAATGTTGTCTTAAATCTTTTCTGTGCAAATAAATATATGTGGCTTTGATGGTGATCACAAATGTGAGACTGCAACGAAACGATGTTATTTTGTCAATTACAAATTCTCATGTGCCTTAAAACTTCAGTGTTGCCCAGGAAGCTGATAGTCATCTTATATATTCCAACTCTGTTACTATTTTTATTGATCTCCACATGTTTGTGATGCTTTACATGTTAACTGATAGAAAATTTGCCAAATGATTGATCTTGGATGTTGATTGATAGGTTGGAGAATTGATTGAGGCTGTAAAGTATGGTAGGAATGAATTGGCAAGGTTCTTTGGATTGCCTGATTCTGATAGTCTAGTTCAGGTACTGAAAAATTTATGGGTATTTTGGTGTTTTCCAGTTTTCTATTAATGTTCCTCATTTCACTTTTGTGTTTGTTCTGAAAATGCATGAACTCAATAGACCTTGTCGTATGTGTATAGTGCCTAGATTTGAAAGCTCAGGTTGTTGGCAAAGAATGGGCTTAATTCAGAGATCTCTCTTTCTTTTTCTTTTTTTTGATCTTTCCTCGTACGTTGTTCAACAACCCGGAGATTGTTAAAAATCAGGCGACTAGTCAATGCCTCGGACAGATTTTAGAAGTTTATTATTTTGAGGAGAGTTGCCAGTATTTTTTGTTGTTTTTATTATGATGGTGGAGACCGTCAGCAAACAAACAATGGGGCGGTCAAGAAGCTATTGCATCTTATATTGCTTCTTGCATATGTATACAAAGGTAAAATAGCCTACATTAGCAATATACGGAGCAGGCAACTTTAAGTCTACCGTTGTGTTCATGAGGTGTAATTATACTGTTGTTGTAATCACCTTTAAGCCTGTCCATACAAGAAGAAAGTCTAATGATACTAAAATTTTCAATAGCCTTTTCAAAAAAAAAAAAAAAGATTTTCAATAGCCAAAATTATGTTCAGTCAGAATGCTTAAACAAATGCAAGAAGATTTTCTTTCCATTTTTCATGTAATTTTGTCCGGATGGAATCGTGACATTGGGTAGATCCCCGTTAGGGATGGCATTGTAGACTCTAGGCTCTGGGCAAAGAGGTTCCATTTTGAAGATAAAAATTTCTCCAAATGGAATGAAGTTGAAACTTACTGGAATTTTCGTGCTACTGTAGGACTGTGTTGCTTTGCTGGCATATGAACACCCACAAGAGTCCTCAGTTGGATATCTTCTTGATGAATCACAGCGTGAGCTGGTTGCTGACATTGTAAATGCTATGATATTGTCAACAAATCCTAATTTGAAGGATTCACAAGGCTGCTTCAGATCTTGTCTTGAGAGGTTGCTCAGGCAGCTTACAGTTTGCTGCTTGGAGAGAAGGTCCTTGAATGGGGACCAAGGTGAAGCTTTCCACCTTCCTAGAGTGCTTCACTGTGTCAAGAAGAGCAAGTTTTGATTTTATAGCATCTTTCGTATACTCTTTGTTGATCCTTCCCTGAGCTGAGCTGTAATTCAAGAGGATTGGCTCCATGTGACAGGTCTACCTGTTAGAACACCCGTCGGTGCCCTCCCTATGCAATTATCAGTTGGTCTGGGTGATCTACTTTTCTGGAACTCAGACTTTGAAATTCCATCTGTTCTGGTCTGAGTTGTTTGATTTGTCGTGAAGACCTCTTTGGCTTTTGTTGTATATAGATTGTTTGCTATAGGTATGTGCCTGTTTGATTCCTTGGAATATTGTGTTAGCGCACAGGTTCTGCCAATGTCAATGCTTTTAATGATTCTGCTTGAAATAATGTTCTGTGCGAAAACTAAAATTTCCGAGTATTTGTTATAGTTCTTTTTTCTTTCAAGGTTTATACCAAACATTTTCTGATTTTAAAAACTTGCAGGTTGTTCGTTCGTCCTACTTTAAATAACCGAGTTGGCTATGGGTTAGATTGTAATACTCTTTTTGTCGGACTTCTCAGAATATTTGCCACCCAAGTCAAATATCTGAAGAAGAGAACCTTTTAATGTAAATAGATGGATAAGTTTATTCTTATTAATGAAAAGGATGTACATAGATTCAGTTACCAATGCATAAGTTTGTGAAATTTAGATGTACGTGAGAGGCAGAGTTCTAATAAACTATAAACGGATTTTTTTTCCCGAAAAGTAAAAGCAAAAGTAATTTATTAATTAAGAGATATGGACAACCTTTTCAAGGGCCAAGAGTACAGTAGGAATAAAATATAAAGGATCAAAGGGTCCTAATTACAAGCTGGAGCTATGGTTTTACTCTAGTAACCATCTTTTCTTCACGTTTGTGGAGAGTTTAGCTGCTGTTCCTTTAGCTATCAAGTTAAATTTGCATTGGAGAATGATGTTCTGATAAATCTGTTCCTTGCTTCTTCCTTCCTTCTTGAAGAGTCTATTATTCCTCTCTTGCCAGATGTTGTAAACCATTGTAGCCAACTGATTTTTACAACTTTATGTGTGGCTATCTTTTCGGTGTTGAGAATTTCTTGTATCCTTCTCCAAATGCTCTAACTATTATCTACATTTGACCATTATATGGTCAATTGATTCAAGGTGGTGGTTGCAAAGTTTACAATGTTTTGAGGGGATTGTAAACTTTATTTTATCCTTTGTTGATAGTCTTCCAACTATTCCTAGCCACAGGAAGATTACATGTGAGGGATTGAGATCATTATCCCGGACTAGGTCTCTCCATTTTAGACTGTTTGGTCAGTTCCTTTTAAAGAAAGGCTCTGCATGCTTTTGAGTTAAAGGCCTTTTCTCCATTGGCATTATAGTGAATTTGATCCCATAGGAACTCTCTTAATTTTCTATCTCCTTTAGTATGCCCTTAGGGAGTGGAAGGTAAATAACCTAGTAAGTTGCCAAATTGCTCAAGAAGAAATAAAGGTCTAACTAGACTTCTCATATGATGAAGAGCCAAAGGAAATCTTAGCCGGAGAAGTGAGACAGTTAAGGAATAAGCAAATATCTCTTATAAAGGTGCTCTGGTAACATCATGATGTTGAAGAAGCAACTTGGGAACCTGAATCGATGATGAGAACTCAGTACCGGCAGTTATTCAATATAGGTATGAATTTCGATAATAAATTTCTTTTTAAAGGGGAGAGAAATGTAAGGCCTCGATACATACCTAGAAACATTATAGTATGTCTAGGATGTATTAAGAAGTGAACATAAAGAATTAAGTCTATCTAAGTATAATAAGAGACATAACGATAATTAATTTAAAAGACAGGTAAATTGGTAATTTCTTCGTTAAGGCATGAACATGAATAATTATATGTGAAAGATGGACTAGAATAAAATCAATTGATGATTTTATACACCAATGTGGGAATTAAAAAAAGAAGAAGGACCAAATGTGCAATTTTGCCAAAAAAATCAACATATAGTCCAATGGGATTGAAACATGTGTCTAAGACTAGAAACTTCATAAAAAGGAGGGTAGAAAAGAGAGGAGAGGGATGTGTATGTGGGGTTTTAACTCCAGAATTTTCTCTTCTCATCTCCTTAATCACATCATTTTACATAAGGAATCAAGCTAATCTTAGGTGAAAATCAAGGGAAAAGTTAATAGCTACCTAAAATCAAGGGAAAAGTTAATAGCTTTCTTCTTATATTTATCTTTGGCTTTCTTCTCATATTTATCTTTTCTTGCTTTGCTCATGAAGAGTTGGAATTATAGGATTAGAATTGGGATTGAGGTATGTATTTGTGGTGTTTCTAGTTGGTGAATCAAGAAAAGCTAAAGGGGCAGAGAAGGAAGGGTACTAGAAGAAGAGCTAATTGACAACTTTCAAGGTTTGGGACTACACTAAGTTAAATTCTATATGTGTGCACATTTGAATGTGTACAAAGATTGATTTGGACATGTAATGGTTGCTGGAATGATTTTTTTGTGTTACTTTGCATGGAATTAGTTGAATATGACAAGAGAAAGTAACGTTTAGTGAAATTTTGTCTTAGGTTATCGGTTCACTGGAACCAGCCCCATTGGTTTGGCCATAACTTGGCCTATCGACCTCCAAATTGGGTGATTCTAATTGGAAATGAAACTTAAGACATAGAAATAAAACTCTCTAGAAGAAACTCAGACTTAATTCTGGATTTATGACATTGAAAATTGAGATAAAACTAGTGACTTAATGTTACCCTTGTATTGGAGCAGCTTGTGATATTTGGTACATATCTCATGGTTTAGAAGTCCAAATTTTCTGATTTTTGGTGCTATAGAAACTAGAGATATAGGAGAAAAATGTTTAGATGACCTAAAAGCCTAAATTGAATGTTTACTATGTGAAAATTACGGAACAAGTGGAGACTGTTGTGTAATTTATTTCTGGGCTGATTTGTTTACCTATTTTTCAACTCATCGTGGGCCGAGCCCAAATTGCATTATTTTGAGTTTTTTGCTTTCGTTTTTTTTAATCATATTGAAACATTTTCTAATGTTTATGAAAATTTGCAAAATCCTAGAAATAAATGAAATATGACTCACCAAAAGTGAATGGGGTGATTAAACATTAAAATTTAAGATCGTAATGCATGCTAAGAAAATTTATATGTACATAGATGATTTGTATGCATATTTATTGCTTATATATGTGTAGTATGACTATACAAGTTCACATACTAATTTTGTGAAGATAATTAAGTACAATTTAACATGTTTTACATTTAAATGAGGTATAGGAGTTTATATACTAGGATTATGTCAATGTACCTCAAAAAACAAAACTGAACAAAACATATAAAAAAATCATGAGTACTTGTGATTTGAATAATATCCTAATGATAATAAGTTATGACTTGCATATGTGAACTTAAAAACATATTTTATGTTTTCAAATGAATATTATGTGATTTGTCAATATATTAATTATGAAATTGGCAAATGATTAAAGAAAATGTTACAGTGCCTACTTCATTGTCTTAGTGATGGATAAATAGGCATGCTTATAGGGTTACAACGTAACTGTTACATTTTGACACCATTGGTGTCTTCATTTCAAGATGATAGTGTCTCTACAATTTGATACCTTCAGGTATCCACAATTCGATACTTCTGAGTATCAGTAGTTAGATACCTAAAGGTATCTATCGTTCGATGCTTTTGAGTATCTACAGTTCGATATCTTCGAATATCTATAGCTCCCGTTATCTACACCCATAGGAATGTGCAGGCCTAACACAAAAAGAAAATTAAATAGTTATAAATAAGAGATAAAATATGATAACATGAATAATTTGTATTGATGATCTTTAGAAATCAATATTTAGCTTACAAATGTGAATTTACGACGTATAGTTCAAACATATTTGCATTATGTACTTTGCTTAATTATGTCATCATTGTTTACATGAGATTATGATATTCATGAATGTGTGTGTGCTTGGTGGATGATTGTTGTTGGGGTCATCTAAGCTAAATATTTCCCCGCTAAGCTTTCAAATATAGCACGAGTGTTAATCCGTGTAGGTCCAAATAATAGAAGTAAGGCATAGGGATCATTTGCAGGGACCAAGGCCAACCGCTAGAAATAAAAGTACATCTGGATGTGTCTTTTGATTAAAGAATAGTTGTATATGTAATGAAGGAAATTGTAGTTTCTTAACAATTTGTAATTAAGAATTTAAGTCGTGTATAATGTCTCTTTTGGATTATCATATAAACGTAATGATGTAATACAACTCTTAAATGATAATGTTAAGGGATATAAAATTTTGTAATATGTATATGTACAACATTGAATAGACAAATAAGTGATGACAATCCCTATAAATGAATAAAATTGTATGTCATGAATGTATGTACAGGAATTTGAGTGTCATATATGTAGTTGGTTGTAGGTTCCATATACGGAGTGTTACATAATACACCTCATTAACATTACATTCTTAGATATTGACTTCAATAAGAATATGAAACACTAACACTTACATCCAAACTCTGCAAATATAACCCACATATAAATAATAACAACCAATATAAATTGCAATTCATGCATATAACCACATCTACACAAGTACATAATTTTGGTATATTAAATATAACAATCGGTAGTCACATCCTTCCAATGACCGTATCATAAATTAACCATAAACACATTATAATTAATGAATCATAGACACATATAAATTAATGTCCAATCACTAACAAGCCATAACATCAAGATTGCAAAAGAACTTAAATTGTCACACCAATTGCCACCTCACAAACACCTTTAGTAAATCACAAATTTTATTTTAATTTGTGCAAGAATCTTGTTCTAAATTTCTTAGTTGTAATGTATTGGGGAAGTGAGGGTGTTTATAATGATGCTAGATTACGAAGATGCGTGAAACAAATTTCAATGTAAGGGATAATTGTAAGGCATTGTTACAGTGATGGGGGCGTTGGCAAACAAAGTTTTGTAGTCTATACATATAAAATAGAATGAAAAGCCTAGTGAAAGACGTTGACGAAAGTGTATGAATCAGACGAGTAGAAGGATCGTATTAATATTGATAGGTTCAAGTATATATCATGCAACGAAGAAAGGAAAACGTACGTTAAAAGGATGTCTCGATTTTGTGGTCTGAAGGGAATGAAAATGCAGTTTGCGCCAATTTAAAGTTTAAACCTTAATAAGTAAGAAGTGCGTGGCTCAACTTCATACACTTCATTTTATTATCATAAGACTTCCCAAACAAGAATCTGCCAGACGTGGAAATCATATTCATATCATAGCCCACCCTTTTTTTCTGTCTATTTTTGCGAAACGTACAGCCTCTTCTTTATCACCAATATCTCACAATGCTACCACTTAGAAGTATGGACAAGCCATAGGCTGCAAGTATCTATCAACAGTCTCCAAAGTAGTACCATCTCTTCGAGTTTCTATATCTTCTCCTTTCACCTACAGTGAACCCAGTGATCTTAATTTTGGCATGTCCTCAACTCATCTCATATCATATATAGGGGTTCTATTAAGGGAGGATCAAATAATAACAAAAGGAGTTGACTCCTACAATTGATTACAATTAGAAGAAAACTAGCATATCAATTCGTCAAAGACATGATGCCAACTCTAGTCCCCCGGAGAAGATAAACCCTGCAAAAGTCAATTCTTCTTTTCTATTAAAAAATAACTTTCTATCCATCAAGGCAAGTGTCGCACTATTCATCACCACAATTTGTTGTTTTATCTTTTTAGAAATAAGGTTGTGCACTATTATATTTCTCCAAACTTTGCATTAATGTGAGATTTAACTGAATGTAATAATGATGATGACGACGACGACGATAGATTCCATAATAAAAGTAGATAACTTTGTATGTTTAAGTTAAACTTGAATCTCTTGACCATAACATTACAATAAATTCAAATGAAAGACACAATATTTCTTCCTTATATTAACAAAGGGGACTAATTTAGAAAATTCAATTTAAATTTAAATGTTAAAATACTTAATACAAAAATGATATATTTTAGTGCAAATATATTGTAGAAATGTATCAATTAAAATCTAATAGAGTATAAGATTTTTTTTAAAAAGCTTCCTTTACTAATGAACTAGATTAAATATAATTAATATCAACCAAAAAGTAAGCTGATGAAAGAAGAAGTTTAAATATTCAACTGATATTAGATGATCATAAAATCGGTATACAATAGAGACTGAATAAAATTGAACAACTTTAAATAGGATATTTGGCTATTAAAAAACAAAATTGGAGTTTAATTGAAAAAGAAGCTTGTTAAATTAAAATCAATTGGTTTGTTCTAGTTTATAAAAAACTAGTTAATTTGCAAAAATTGATGAGTTAATTAATAAAATAATCAATTATGAATAACAAGATTTATTAAGGTAAATTAAACGGTTCAAAATTCTTACGATTAGATAGAATTGATTCCATTTTTTAATTTGAAGTTAAATATTGATATAATGACATCATTCTCCTTTGATAGAATAACTATTTCAAGATTATTTCCCCCACACAGAGTCATGGTTTTGAAAGGCAGAGAGGCTTCAATATAAGAATAAAAATCCACTAAAATATTTATTATTAAGTTAAGTGAAATAGAAGTAAATTAAAGGTTTGTCCACATATTGTGAGAGTTGTAATGCGGCAGAACAACCTTATGAGGCAAAGGTGAAAGGCCAGAATAGGAAAGGAAACTAATGGCAGCCCATAGAAATTTCTAAAAAGGAAGAAGAAGAATATATTGTACTTGTACTTGTACTTGTACTTGTGGGAGTGGGATGGAGGAAGCAATTTTGACGAATTCGGATTTACATTTTTAAACGGATTGGGATTGGGATTGGGATTGGAAGAAAGGAACGAGGAAGAGATAAAAGAGAAAAAGGAGAAAGCGACCAAATCTGACGTAAAAGTAGAGTTACCTACCAAATCCTAACCCCATTTACAACCACTTGTCTTTCTCAACTCAACCAAAGTCGGTCAAAGTACCTCTCTCCCTCATTAAGGATCGAGTCTATTGGCTTAGCCCTTATTTCTCTGCCTTTTAATTCTTTTCTTTCCCATTCTCAATCACATATATATCCATTCCCTCTCTCCCCCTACTCAACTCTCATCTTCCCCCTTCTTACTCTAATCTAATCAAATGTAATAACTAATCTCTCTCCTCTCATCTGTTTTCCAAGAAACACACACAAACAAACAACCATCTTCTTCCAAGTTTCTCTTCTTCTTTTCGTTTTCTCATTAGCTTAACAATTCATCGATGGGTCGCTCTCCTTGTTGCGAGAAAGCACATACCAACAAAGGTGCCTGGACCAAAGAGGAGGACCAACGTCTCATCGACTATATCCGTGTCCACGGCGAAGGCTGCTGGCGCTCCCTCCCTAAAGCTGCCGGTACGTCTACAGATGGCATTTGTGGACGTATTAACTAACTTATGTCTATCGGCAAATCTCTCTTCTGATTTGGTTTGGTTCCGTTGATTTGTTGTGTAGGGTTGCTTAGATGCGGCAAGAGCTGTAGACTGAGGTGGATAAATTACCTTAGGCCTGACCTCAAGAGAGGGAATTTTACTGAAGAAGAAGATGAGCTCATAATTAAGCTCCACGGCTTGTTAGGGAACAAGTAAGTCTTTTGTTTTTTTATCATTCCTTTTTCATGCCAAGCAAAAAAAATAATTGCAGGGGATAGACCTCTCTTCGCTCTATTAAAATCTTTCAAATGCGTGAGTTCTTAATACATTTTCTAGGTTTGGGTTTCTAAGGAATTTCGTGGCAGGTGGTCTCTAATCGCAGGAAGATTACCAGGTAGGACTGACAACGAGATAAAAAACTACTGGAACACCCACATCAAGCGTAAACTAATCAACAGAGGCATTGACCCACAAACTCATCGTCCACTTAACGACAACCATTCGACGGTCACTGTGACTACTGAGCCCACCCAATTAGACTTCAAAGCCTCATCTGTTCAAGCCATATCAGAAGATATCAACCTTTTAAAATACAAAGATCTCCAAACCACTTTCAAGTCTTTGAAAACAGAGACGTCAATCGAAGAAAACAATTGCAGCAGCAGTGGGATGACCACTGACGAAGAGCAACAGCTGCTGCAGGCGCAGCAGCAGCGGAGAGATTGTTACGAGGAGCAAGAAGTTAACTTGGAGCTGACTATAGGGCTGGGTCGAACACGGACTGAGTCGACTCGGTCCGCAACAGGCAACTCGGCTGAGTCAAGAGTACAACCAGTTTCTGACAGCCTGTTTCAGAATGCGAACGGGAATGGTAACAGGAGAGCAGGTTCAGCTTGCTTGTGTTGGCAGCTGGGATTTCAGAAAAGTGAAATGTGCAATAATTGTGAGAGGTCAAATGGCCTTAGAAGATACTGTTAGATAAAAAGTAGGTTTGCTTTTGTTAGATATATGTCATGAATATTTAGTTCCCAACTCTACCTGTCACTGTAATCAATGCTTATTATGATGTATGATTGATATCATCACACTCACGTATAAGGAAACATTGAAATACGTCCCAGTGCGAGGATTCTCCTTTTCCTGGAATGTAAGTTCTCCCATATTTTTTGTCGCTTCATTTCAAATTTAACAAGATTATTTCTCTCAATTAGTTTAAAACGAGTTTCTCCAAACCAAAGGCAGATGTAGATTGGACCCTTTTCTACCTCATACATCACGAGTTCAAATAGGAAGTTGTATTAAATCATGTCTTGTCCAATACAAATTTCAAAAAAGAAAAAACTTAACATTAATTCATTTTCGAGTTTCCATTGATGCCAAGTTTTATGTGTATCAACTTCTGTTTATTGATTGGCATGCTAAACCTGCGTACGTATATGTTTTCCCATCTATGAAGGTTTTTTTTTTTTTTTTGGGTTAGGGTTTGAAAGGACACTTAAGAAACTGGGATTGGATTGGACAAATTAGCTCCCTGGGAAACAATGCGCCCTATAAAGAATACGATTCTAAGGACAGGTGCCTTTTTAACCAACCCAATCTAACAAAACACATCACAAGCCTAATGCTTCTTCGCCAAACCTCCTAAATCCAATCAGGTTGTCATGTGCATATTTTTGTGCGAAATCCAAACCCTGAAAGAGAAAGTTGATTGTTACTGTTAAAATCATAAGCTATATTTATGTATGTGTTCTTTGTTTATCATATATGTGGCATTTAATAAAAAGAAACTAGTGTTTATTGAAGTTTGGTACGGCATTTTAAAGAAATGTTTATATTATAAAAGTGTTTTTTTTTCAAAAAATATCGACTTACCATTCAAACTTTGGACAAATGACAAAGATTAGTACTGAATTATATCAAAACTTTGAATTTATTAATTTTTATCTTATTTATATTATAGATATAAATAAATTCAACTTGCATTTTAATAGAGAGATTTTGACTTGAAATACATGTTCTAATCAAATTAATTAGGATAACTTTATATATTATGTGCACAAATTTAAAAACCATTTCTCACATTTAGTATAGTAATGACACTTTTGTTATATCTTTACGAGGATAGCTCATTTTTTATATGTATTATATTAATAATAAATAGTTCTAATAATAGTAGTTTAAAAATTACAGTCAAATTTTAAAGATCTACTTAATAGCAAAACTACTGCAGAGAATTATATATTGTGCATTCAATGTTAAGTATTTAAAAATAACAAGATGAAAAAATAAATTTTTTAATCTTTAACTTTTATTAATTGTTTACTCGCTAAAGTTGCTGCTTTGTGATCATAAGGTCACTAGTTTACACTACGAAACTTTCCTCTTTGTAAAAATACCAAAGGAAGGTTGTTGTCATTAATTATAGCCTTTCTCATATTCGTATAAAGTAGGAAGTCTTGTGCATTAGGAATATTGACTTTTTTATTAATTAAAATTAAAATTTTCATTCAAATAAACACTGAATTAATTTGTATATGATAGTTAGACATGTCTCTTAAGTCTTACCCCCAAATTGTGTAAACCATGCTAGATATACAAGTTTAGGGTTTATGAAGTAAGTGTAATTTAAAATTTGTAAAAATATATTTTATTTGATGAAAAACTAAAATTTAAATTATTAAGTAAATTTTGAAATAGAATAATTAAAAATTACTATTGATTGGATGTTACTTCCTACTTTGAGGAGATTTAAGTTGTTTAGTAGCATAATTGATAGATGAGGCAATGGCGGCTTGCAAGATAATTTTTAATTTCTTTCCTACTGATCTTGTTATCCATGAAAACTATTTAAATATTTAATTTTGTTTTTATATGTTTGATGAGGTACCATTATTGATTAATGAGGTAATATTTATTCGGCAAGGAATAATGAAGTGATGTATGCACTCTATAACTATAAAAGTAGACTGGTAAATTTCTCGAATGAGTTCAAATTACAAATTCCTAAAATGGGCAATGGACCAAATTTGATTTTTATTTTCGTAACAGCTTGTTATTTAAAAAGATTCCTCTTCAACCCCATTTTGTATGGGAAAACGGCAGTTCTAAAATGTTGATACCAATCACCTTCTTCTCGAACACGAGGCAATGTTAGGCTGGGTTGTTCAACGTATCTTATGACAAATAGAATTGGAAAAGCTATAGCTTGATAGTTGGCAGGACCAATGAGTTGTTTATAATGTACGTACCATCCGAAATGTGAAGGCAGAAAAAGAAGAAGAGAAAGTAAAGTATATATAAAAATGTTAATTAGTTCTAAAATATATAAGAGACAAAATATTTAAGAAACAAATATGGATACGTATAGTACAATCCTTTTTAAATAATTTTTCTTTTAAATCTCCAGAAAATTCACTAAAGATATGAATTAATAAATTTAAATGAATAAAGTTTGATTTGTACTAAAATTTAATCTCTCTCAAAATATCAAAATTAACATCAAAGAAAACTTTTCAAACTTCATAATTTATATACTAATTAACACAAATTTAGATTGTATACTTCATAGTTTCATTAATTTCCCAAAGTTATCATTTAAATCGGAATAATACTGCATGTCATTTAGTCTATGCTTTACTCTTATATTTTTATTTATTTATTCTTAAATAATTAGGAATCTAATACAATAAATATTAAGTGTTATCCATTTGACTTTTTCCTACTTGTAATAAATTTTAATATCTATATCATAAATTATTAGTTTAATTTACTTATGGTAATTAACAACCATGCATAATATTAAAAACAACTTACTTTATTCATGATAATAAGTGTAAATTAATGAATTTTAAACCCAAATCTAAAGGAATTTATCATAAAAGTCATCCCCACAACTTATAAAGAGGATTTTGTTTTCTAATTCAATATGAATTCAAAATTTTAAGAGACATAATATCCAATGAATTTTGAAATTATAATGTCTTGAATTATATTGTATGAGGTACTTAATTTTGTAATTTTTAAATTTATTTCTAATTTTGCATGTAAATTTTTAAGTGCGATATTAATAAACAAACTGAATACTCGACATTGCAAACTGGTACCGAATCTAAAATTTTTTAAACCGTCCAAATTTAAGCTTTAAAATAAAACTCAATTTTTCAAGTCTCGTTGGATTTGAATTTAAGGTCCATAGCAATTTGTTTTAGCTACCCAAACCGTGGCCACCTTTATATATATTACCACTAACATATTTTCATATCTAATTGAAATTTGTTTCTACCTAGCTAAAAGTTCTTCACAGATTCTTAATCACGAGTGATACCACAGAAGTGACATCAACTTTCCGATTGCAAGTCAAATTGCTACTTCAATTGTATACACAAAATCAGGGGATATGTGGACCACATGATTTAGTTGAAACTTTCTAGAACCTTTTCAGACATATGCCTCACAATATCAAAAGGCCTACCAACCGTTATCAGACAGTGATTACGTTATGATTAGCTACACATGAAAAAGTCACATGTATGGAAATGGGACCTTATTATTTGTGGGTCTACTAAAGCTGAAGCATGCTCAGGGAGAGATCAGTCTCCACCAAGTTCGGATCATTTAACAATAATTAATTCGCTTGCACATGTCTTTGCTTGACATTTAAGCTGGTAGGATTAGGTTAAGATTTCTTGCACTATATATTCACAGGTCTTCGTTGATTCTTGCTTATAGTTCTGTCAATCATCCATAAACTAAAACCATCGGAAATGACTAGATTAAATATGTACTCCTTTTTTTTTTCTCCAAAACGTTCTGAAGAAATTTATGAACTGACATCACTTCGTTGGGTAATGGATAGATATATACTCATAGCAAAAAATAGGATCAGAATAATAAAAACAGGTGATATCATATGCTCTGTCTATTACGATGTTAATGTACATCATTATTCCTAGAACGCTCTCTCATTAGACTACACAAGCGCATAATTGCCTGAAAGTTGAAGACTAAAAGGTTGGCATATTCGCTAGATTATATATAATATTTTTTATTCCCTTCAAAGTTTAAAGATCTTCGCCAAAGTGGAGGATTGCATTTTTAGATAGTACTTCTGTTCTTCTTTTTATTTAGTAAACACTTGAGTTGGCTTCCCAAGGTGGTATAGAAAATTTCCTCAATTTGATTTTCAATACTGTCCTTTAATTGAAGTGGTATGATAGGAGAATTTTCCTAGGAATTAGAAGTGTTTTATTTCATAATATATATAAATACAACTTTAATTCATTTTAATCTTTCTTCTATTTCTTTTTACAATATAATTAATTAGATGTTGAAACAAGTTTTAGAGTCCAATATCGGTTTTCAAAATATTCTTTCTTAAAACACTTCCCCTGTAATATTATGATTTTATAAAAGAGTCCATGTATATATATTGGAAATTTAAAGAGTACTATTGATCATAGCTATAGCTAAGTTACAATACGTCTTCAGCAAAAACAAAAATGCTAGCTAATTACAAAGAACATTTGATTTTCAAACTAACTAAGAGTGTGATTTTGGTACCCCTAATTAAGAAGATTTCACTTACATAGTGGAAAATTCTTTGTTAGAAGTCTGATGTTCCTGTTTTAAGCTTTTGAATGTTCCAGAATTCCTCATTTGAAGTATTTTTATGTCATCCTCCCTCGTTCTTGGAGGTTTCATATATTTCTTTAAATCAAAATATAAGGAAAAAAAGATTCTTTTAACACAAAGATCAATGGTAATTCCTAATTTGTCTATTTACAAAGCCTTTGCAAATATAAGATATATATGTTAATCCCATATGCTTGCTTTACTTTGTAGATGGATATTACTTGTGTGTAGGATTGCTACAAATATCTTAAACCTAATGAGAATGAGAAACTTTCATCACAAATTAAATTACATGTAATTCAATGATTTGTAAGACTTACGAAGGTTCAAACCTTGGTGTATTCATAAGGTATGTGAGATGCAAACATTTTTTATTTCAAATGTACCAAAAACAAAGCATTCTGAAAAAAAAATAATCTTATCAAAGAGTACTAATCTGTTCTTTGACTACAGATATTATAAACTTGATTGGCACTAAAGTACATAATACATTTGATTGTAGGCACCAAGCAACCAATTTACTTGCATCCTTATATTAAAACTAGTTTTATTAATAATTTATATCTACAGTAGTTTATGACAGTATTCCCAATTAGCTAATATGTTGGAAAAGAATTTAACATTATTTTAATATGCTAGTCCCGATGAGGGTATTCATGCAACCTCGATCTACGATATCAAGAGAAACTATTTTCTCTTACTTCTTCTCAATTAAAATTAGGCTCATAATTCATTTGCAGGAACATATTATACAATCTGAAGCTGTAAATGTATAGTTTTTACATATAAACAAGTATAAACTCTTGTATTGATATGCATATTTAAATGCCTTAATTAGTGAACAAAGAGAGCTCTTATATAATATATAATCCTACATTTTATGCATACTTATATATATATCTCTGTGTGTGTGTGTGTGTGTATGTGAAACCTTATCAGCTACAAGTATGTATTCCACCTGACGTTGAGTTCAAGAACTGGCTGCCTCACTTATTGGAGAGAGAGAGGAGAAAGAAAATGTGCCATGTTTGGGTAGTAAGTTACCGAATCTAGGATTAAAATAATGGGAAAATTAAGGAGAAGGAAGAAGATAAAAACAAAACCGAAATCTAACAGTTGTTAGTTGGGGTTTGGTGGTGGCTGGTGGGGGCAAGTCACAGCATGTGCACATAAAGTGAGGTATGTGATTCCAACATCAATGGGTATGGTACTTTCTACGCTGCAACATCTTTTCTCCTCTCTAAGGGAAAAGAAGGGGGGAAAAAAAAGAAGAAGTTCCCAATTGGAATGCGTTTGCTTGCTAAGCATTTTAATTTGCTTTTTAGTTACATAACTCGTAATTTATTAGTTAGTTATATATTTGTTAATCAGAAGTATAAAGAAGATATAGTTTCCTGTGTGTGATGTGTAAAGAATAAGAATACAGTTCGATCGTATTCATGCATCATATGCTTATTAAACAATATTCATTAATTGCTGAAGAAGAAACGAAGCCTGTAGGCAGAAGACGTAAACTACTTGCCTAATTATCTAACTTTGCACTCCAAATGTCGAACCGTAGATGGATGAACATGATCAGATGACTCTTCTTTGTCTGCCATTTTCAAGCTTTCCTCCTTTGATGATCAGATGACTCTTCTTTGTCTGCCATTTTCAAGCTTTCCTCCTTTGACTTTCTTTTTATGTAATTTTCTCCTTCTTTCATTGTCAAAAAGTTCACAGACGTGGTATGTGCAAAGTGGGAAATTTTGGATTATCGGCTGTCATCAAGATTTGTGGCTTTATCCTAACTAATAATTTCAAGACAAGTCTACTATGGAAGTAAACATCAGAAAATTAGTCTTGCGTGCATTAGAAACTTTTTCTATTTTCCCTGAATGCTTTTATCTTTAGTACCTAGGACATGTTTTTTTTAATTATTTTTAAAGGTTGAAAATATAATGAATTAAAGGAGACACGCACCTAATAAAAGGTGATCATATAAGGCCAAATAGCTTTAACCAAGTAACGGTTGATATATAGAACCCTAGTATTCATCTTCGACTGATCATAA